>CM040127.1:213387334-213519188 GCA_022559845.1 Amorphophallus konjac
ACAACTGGGACACCTTATATATTATTTTAAATTTTTTATATTGAATATATTTTTCAGGTTGATTGGTTAAGAGGTCATGGGTTCAACTGTGAGGTCTCTAGTTCAAAATAGGTTTTGGACCTATTGACATTATTTTTATCCGAGTTTTTGAATAGTTATTTTTAAAAAAATGACTCAAAAGATTGACCAAAGGCGGAACTCGAATCGTGGATGCCCATTTAAACGAATATATCACTTAACCAACCACATTACAAAATTGTTTGTGTCATATTATACTAGAATATATATATATATATATATAATACATTTTTCTGTCTCGATACGTAACGGTATTAACCCGTACCGTACCGTCTAAGTAAAAAATCGAGATGAACGGTACGATCGAGTCATCAAACCCTGATCTTGTTAGGATTTTTCTTACATACATCTCCTTATTTATATTAAGTTGAGCGTTGTCATTGCAAGAATAGTTATTTGCACTTGTACACAACGTACGCGTCCACATGTGCCTCCATCTGTCCCCCCCCCCCCCCTAAACCAATCTTCGTCATTAACAAACCTTTGAATGTCGAAGAGACCAAAATGTCCACTTTAAAGGCGAAGGCGGTTGTGAAGTCTGATCTACTAGATTTTTAAAAAATTAAGGCAAACAACACTTTACAAACAACGAGGTGAACATCGGCAATTTATGATGGACCTGATCAAATGCTCCGGGTGCAAACTTTGACGAAGGCTCCGTTTGAGAACACTATCAAGTTAGAAGAAAATTTTGAAATCTCATTTTCGTACAAAAATCTGCAAGTCAGAGATTATCCATCATTCATAATTCTGAGAAACTGGGTGCAACCAACTTATGTAAATTTAAGAGCTTGGGTTGTTTTGTGTCTATAACATCTCTCTTCATAAAATCTCATTCACACGGAATCCATGAGTGTGGTGGTTCATTTGATAACAATTTTTTGTTGTTGGGGATTCCAATTATTGAAATCCCCTCGACAATGCTTCTCAAATGTGGCTGAAGACACTTCTCATGAAATAGGGATCCATCCATCCACGTAAGGTACTTAAAAATATTTTAGTTCAGCATCAACTATATTCCCCCTTTCAACATTAATATTAACTATATATGCAGCGCGCATCATCTCGTTCCAATCTTGACCATGTTTTAATCCGTGCCTTTGGCTTCATTGCCATCCAATAACATTCCAACCACATAAACTCTCAGGCATAATTTGCCGACACGATTCGACTCGGGTCGACTCGGACGTGCCGTACCGTATCTGAAAAAATTCGATACGCTGCGGATCACCCTCAAGATCGGCCGAGTCGGGCCGAGTCACAGTGAGAGAGAGAGAGAGAGAGAGAGAGAGAGAGAGAGAGAGAGAGAGAGAGAGAGGGAAAGAAAGAGAGAGAAGATGGTACACATCGAGTCAGGCCGAGTTAATTGCGACTCGGATGTATCATACTGAATCAGAAAAGATCTGATCCGATACATATCACCAAGCGACGAACCTTACTCTCATGTACATAAACATTATGTTGACCATCGTTTGTCTAATAGATATAACCAAGCAAATCCACATACCCTAGGCTAGGCATACTGTGTTCTTGCTGCTCAGCCTATGCCTTCTCCCTTTTTTTTTTCTCCCCCCCCCCCCCTACACTTTTTTGTTAATTTATTTGCATCCCGAATCGTGTTATCAGATAATTGCCTCCCCCCCTACACTTTTTTGTTAATTTATTTGCATCCCGAATCGTGTTATCAGATAATTGCCTCCCCCCCCCCCCCAAAAAAAAATAAATAAATAAGACCCCATCTTGTTAATGGTCAGAATCAAACCTTAGGTCCACATTGGGATGACGTCAGTCCTCGCAGCCTTGTCGATATGATAAGAGTCCCAATTACCTAGGCTCAGTTACCTTGGACATTTTACCCTGCGGCCCTCTCTTAGCCATGGGTGAGTTCGTAAAATGACATATCATGAAATATATATGGTAGGCATCTTTGAGCTGGTTTTAAGCATATGCTTGAGAGATGAATAGCTGATTTCCCTGCCTCTGAACTGGTCAGTGGCTCCGGGAGGTGCTGCGTACCACCCCCTTAAATTACATAACATGTGACAGACCAGCTAGCTAGCTAATAATCAGGAATCAAACCAACAGCACCAAAAGAGGCCCTAATAAATTTGTCTACTGACGGCTTAGCTTGTTCATTCATCCCATCCACCAGACACCCACTCCAGTACGCACTACGCGGTGGTAACACGAAATTAAGTACGTACAGATCGGAAGACAGATCCAACAAACAACAACGTGTCACGAGCCGAACCAGAGACCATCCATTTGGGTAGAAAAATGGGGTATGAATGTGAACTAGTAGGCTACTAGCAGGCACATGATATAAATGAAGGACATGCCAACTGATTAATTAATGAGGGAATCTGAAGTTGCCCACTGCAGCCACCGCAGCGGGGGTGGGGCGCGGCCCTACAGCAGCCACCCACTGCCGGGACACCCGACCGCCGGATTTCATCCAGATGGATATGATAAGATGGATCGAGACCCAAAGATTGGCAGGAGGGGAAAGACTTGGCAGATTTCCTTCATGCCTCGGAGCAGAATCTGGTATGATGAGCAGTCCACCCACCACTAAATACCAAAAGCAAGGAATCCCTGTGTGTGACCTGCTTTCTTTCTCAAATGGAATGATAGCCACGACCAAGCAATCCATGCAGGTGCAGAAGAGATGGCACGACCATGCATTGACAACTCCCCTTAAAAGCCACACATTTCAAATCCAAGCGCAACATCATTTTCCCTGTTCAGAGTGCTCCGTGATATCACCATCTACAGTTCCATACATTCTCTCCCCCCACCCCTCCCCCAGAAAAGTGTTAGCCGCAAGTGTTACAACCTAGTGGCTCTCAGTTTCTCATCATGTTGGATTCACAAACATGGATGCCCAATATTTCCACCCAGCACTCCATTTGTCATACGTTCCAAAGTTAAAAAGAATCACATTTGTCTTCTAAGACCAACCAATACATATGAGGCATACGTGGCTCTCCAACCATTGCCATAAATTTATGGCCCAAGGACCGGGGCTACTCATATACATCACCATAACTTCATTTGGATGTCATTAAAGGGATGATGGACAAGTAAGATGAATGTTTTGGTTACCAAAGATCAAACACTGAAACAATTAACAAGAGAACCAAATCAGTCATAAATGGTTACTTGTAAAAGTCCATCATCTCTGCTGACTCTTGCTTAAGATGTAGGTAATCCACTGCTGGTGCAGGGAGACTGCTCAGGGTTTTTAGATACCTCCCATTGAAACAAAATGTCCTGAAAACTTCCTGGAAAAGACAGATCTGGAGTAGTGGTTGATTCTGTGCAACCAGGAAAAGGACAACAAATCTTAGAACGCAATCAGGTAAACGAAAAGATGGATTTGGGGCAATGAGTGGTAGCAGGATGATTCCAAATAGTGCTTCGATTGACGTGCCCTTTAGGTAGGTACTCCTTTTCTTCAACTCTGCTGAACAGAAAATAGATGATATGTTGTCAGGAGATTGAAAGTCGTGAACATATCTTTACATGAAACTCCAAGCACTAGGGTACCACACTGCATTATAGGAGAGAACACCAATTCCTAATTACAAATCCACGGCAGGCATTTATGTGCATCAATGGATGTGCGTCTCTGTGTAGGTAGAGAATCTACGCCTATAACTTGATGTCCCTCGGAAATTCAGAAGTTCCTGTTATTTACAACCACAAAGGTCCTTTGGATGAAAACATCTGCAAGGGGCTAAGGCAAATTATCAAACAATTTTGCAATGCATTAGCAGTTTCACAGCCAGATCAGTAATTTACATGATGTCCCAGTTCCCCTATAAATTCTAATCAAAGTGACCTTGATAACTAAATTTGGCAGATGTTCATTAGGCGTTTGGATTATCAATGTCATTTTTCTGTTCAAGTTGCATTTGACATAATCAAACAATCATCATATCTATTCAATGCTCTAAATGGAAACTATTAATTTTTAATTACCTTCAACAGACAGTCCATAAAGCTTGGCCCGTAGGGTGGGCTCAAGCCACCTTGGCACATAGGTTTGGCTGGTCCAGGCTGGGCTCAAGCTACGTGGAGGTGTTCACAAAGGGGGAGGCTGAGGACCCCTTTATAGGGGGCCAGTCCCCATCCCTTCTTGTTTTCCTGGATCTGGAACTAAAGGGGGAGGGTCAAGGCAACATGCTGGCATGTGGGACTAAAAGGGGAGGAACAAGGCAGCATGCTGTAGCTGGTAGACGCCCAGCATGAGGCCAAACCCCCTTGAGCGGGTCCAGACTTTCTATTCATGGTTAATCTGCTGTTGGCTGAGCCCTGTGCTATGGGCCAGTGCCAGACGCTTATGGTCTTACCCTGGGAGGTGGCCCTTAAAGGCTGGCTTTGAAGAGATTAATGCATTTTATATACGATCTTTATGGATTTTGGAAACGTCCATTTCATTCAACAAGCAGAAATGGAAACAGTATCCAAGACAGATATTTCTAAGTCTGATATTGATTTCACTTCCATTACTTCTTATCAGAAATATAGTTGTAAACACTTGTTTCTGACTCCATCTCCAACCCATTTACAGCCCCAGCTAAAAGTGAATTTTTTTCTCTTCAACGTCATTCTTGATTTATCTGTTATTATGCCAGGCAGAAATATTTTGTTGGTGGATTTATTTTCTACTATGATATTGGATTGTAGTCATTTTTTCTTTTAATACTAAACAGAGTACACTTTCTTATCTTCCAAAAACTTGATAAATCCTACTAAAAAGAGCAGCTGAAACCTCATTGATCCACATGTAATAATTCATCTTCTTCTATAATTATTGTTGAAATTTGGACATAGTCCCTGGACAATAATCCCGTATTGGTTAAATGAGTTGTGGTTTATGTGCTTATGACCCTGGGCCATTGTATCTCAACATCACGATTTTGTGGATTCAATATGGAATCAGAGCCTATGGTTATGATCTGGGCCGCGCACCCCGTGTTTATCATAGTCCACGTGACAGAGCTTAAAATCGGCCTACACGTGAGGGGACGTGTCAGAGAATAGTCCCATATTGAAAACGGGCTAAAAATATAATGTGATTATAATTGTGGTCTCCTCTCCACTCAACACCTTAATTGGGCCATCTAACTCAAAACCTTAAGGTGTTGAGTGGAGAGAACACCACAATTATAATCACATTATATTTTTAGCCCGTTTTCAATACGGGACTATTCTCTGACACGCCCCCTCACGTGCAGGCCGATTATAAGCTCTGTCACGTGAACTATGACAAACACGGGGTGCGCGGCCCAGAGCATAACCATGGGCTCTGATACCATATTGAATCCACAAAATCGCGATGTTGAGATACAAGGGCCCAGGGTCATTAGCACATGAACCACAACTCATTTAACCAATACGGGACTATTGCCCAGGGACTATGTCCAAATTCCAACACTCCCCCTCACGGCCAAGATGAGCCGTAGACATTAATTGGGTGGAGGTGGCAAGAGGAGTTGGGTCATTTGGCCTGCTCTGATACCATGTTGAATCTACAAAATCGCGGTGTTGAGATACACAGGCCCAGGGTCATAAGCACATGAACCACAACTCATTTAACCAATACGGGACTATTGCCCAAGGACTATGCCCAAATATTCCAACACTCCCCCTCACGGCCAAGATGGGCCGTGGACATTAATTGGGTGGAGGTGGCAAGAGGAGTTGGGTCATGCATGAGTCTGTTTCTTATTTGTGTGGTTTGCATATGTGTGTTAGTGCGTGGTGAGTTTGCATGTGTCTTATGTCAGCTCGTTGTCATTCTCTTATGAGTAAGAGGCGATTGGACTCACTCGATGAGTATGGGATCGGTTCTATATCTATACCCGGATCAGTCACCTACAGGGACCCAGCGGTGATTCCTAGTGAGTCTTCGAGCCGCCTCCTCCCTTTGAGAGTGCCCCACCCGGAGTGTCCACCTCTAGCCCATGGCAGCTTGCGCATATCGAGTATATATGGAATGAGCAGGTGACGGTCACTTGGAGTGGAGCATACCCGCGCTACTTGGCACGGTGACGGATCCGCCGGAGTACTCGAGCATCCATACCCCTACTCGACGGGGTCGAGTTCCTCCCACCCGGGGAGAGTTGATGGGAATCGACGCCGAGCCAGTACTTTTCATATTGCATTTATATCCTTTAGTTTATTTTTATATCCACGGGAAAGTATACGCGCAATTGTACGGCTTTATCGGCCAATGCGTCATTCCCACGGATTGTGTGGGTTTCTATGTAATTTGTCAGTAGGACCAGCAAGGGGGCCCCCAGCCCTTTCCCATTGGTCCATGTCATCCATGTGGGGCTGGTCAACCATCCTAGGTGGCCATCTAGAAGGGTTGAATGCCATTTGACCACATGGGAGACAAGTGGCTTAATTAGTCCAAGGTGGGTTACCTACCTCACCTACCCATTCAACCCCATTAACCATGGTCAAGGGGGCGCCCCTCTCCCCTTGATTTTTTATTAGTTTTTGTGTGTTGTTCAAACCACATCCCAGCCCTTCAATCCCAAGCCCTTGATCCAAGGGTGTACAATTGATTAGATACCTAGCATATAAAACCATGTATTTTCCTTTGAAAATTAAAGGAAAAATCAGAAAATTGTGTTGAAGCTTGGAGCATATTGCGCCCCCTTCCTCTCTCCTGGTGTTCTTCCTTCTCCAACCTCCAGTTCTAGAGTGGTTTCTACCTCCTATCCCCTCCCCTCCATCTCCGGTGATCATCTGTGCCGCCGCCGCCGCCGTTCGTGCCGCCTACGAGCCGCCACGGAGCCATCGTCAAGGTTCTGTCCAGCTGGACAGAGGTGACTTCCACGAATTCTTGCTGTCAGCCACGAGCTCAGATGGATTTGAAATTTTGAGGGTGTGTTCTTACCTTGAATCCCCACCTCCACCTAAATTTTCACGTCCAAACTCCTCCATTTAGTAATTTTCCATTTTCATTCATTTTGCATTCCCAGATCTGTTTTGTCTCTGTCTAGAGTGATAACAGCTCTGAGTTTATCATCTACGACCACCTTTTTGAATTTTCCAAACCCTCCCCATTTTACTGGGAGTTCTGTCCATCATCCCCTACATCCACCATTTTTCTTGATTTTTTATCCGCCATCTATCCATTTTTCAAACTTCGTGTTCTATCTCAGCTACAGTGCTTTCAGCCCATTTCCAGATCCGACCCACTTCCAGATCAAAAATCCTATCAATTCGTAGCCACATCCAAACTTGTCCAAACCAATTTTGCCGTTTTCCTAGCTTGATTTCCTACAACTTTTCTGAAGACCACCACTTCAGATTCGGACGTTCACATATCGGTCAAAGGCAGTTCTCAGAGAATAGCCCTGCAGATCTGAGTGTTCGGCTACTGTACAACAGGAAGTTGTAAATTCATTAAAGCCCAGATCCGTGCAGATCCAGGCCAGATCTTCAAGCCTAGATTGAAGTATTTGAAGTTAGCTTTCCAACGGCGCCAGTTTCGTGTCGATCCGATATCGGGGCTGATCGCAGCGTCCGTTCTCGCCGGGACGCGCGCTGAAAACCAGAAGTTGCAGATCCGTGGCCGGTTGTTCCGACCGGTGCCGATCGGAGCCGCCCGGCCTCCGGCCGGCGAACCAGCACGCCTCCACTCGAGGGAGCGCTCATCCAGGCATCCACCACCACAGCGGTGCCACCGGGTCCCACACGGCCCCTCCGGACAGCAAGTGGGCCCCACAGGCGCGAGTACGTGTGCGGCCGAAGCTACGCGAGAAGCCGCCCGTCAACCCGAAATCGGTCCTCCCGGACCCCATTGTGTCGCCCTTTACCTCCCTGCGTGGAGTGGGCTGTAACTCATTGCTGTAATCTTTATGTATTAACTGTCCCGGGAGTACGACTTCGGCCGGGTCCATCGTCCCCACACCGAACGCGTGGAGGTATCGTATTCGCTCCTTGCTTGGCATTTCGCTTATTTCCATATATGCTTGTTTATACCACTGCTAGAGAGCATGTTCTAGGATCGTAGCTCGCTTTATATTTATATCACCGCTGCTGCGAGAGAGAGCGTTACCGTCCCGTGACCCGATCCGGGCACGAAAGTGTGAATTGACCACCCTAGCTCTAGCCGGTTTCTCAACCGTGCACGTCCGACGCTTCCCTCGTTAAGGGACGATCGCGAGCTTGTCGTGTCCGTGTCCCGTCCCGCATCACAGTTCATACCTTTTATTAACCATTGGCATCATAACTGGATATATCATCTCTTCTTGCCCATAAATAAACACCCTGCTGGCAGACACATCTTTTATTCAGGGAATTCTAATCAGTATTTCTAGCTCTAAAAGTTTTTTCTTAGACTCCCATTTTTGGGTCAGTGAAATAGTCAAGAATTGTAAAATCAAGCCTGTCACACTACATCCCAGGATTATAAAGGAGACCAGTAACAGGTTAATATATAATGATGGTTCGTCTACCTTCACTTGGCTGAGAGATAAGGTGATAATGATTATTTGCGTCCTCTTCCTCTTCTGTGCAAAGGCTTGAAATCCATCACCAGTTTAACTTTCAGGGAACCACCAAAACTAGTTGATAGCCAGTTTAGGGTCAAAATTGTCTAAAATTGACAAAAGTAGATCTAAACTCTTTCAAATAATGAGGACTACATTGAATTCTCTTTCAAAGGTCATGGTTTATCATTTTGCATTTTGTAAACCTCCACCTTGTCCTTGTCAGGAAGAGGAGAAAGAAAAAAGAAGGCAGTGCAAGACAGTAGGCGGTGCTGTCCATGACCCACCCGCTGCTCGTTACCAATCTCAGCACTCGGCTCTCATTTCACAGTGATCTATCTTGGCTTGGTAGAGAGATAGATGATACCAAACATTCTCTCCGTATTCCTCTCTTGTGCGAAGGCTTAAAATCCTTCACCATTTGACCACCTCTCAAGGATTTTAGTTCGGTTGCACTAGAATCAGTTCCAATGTAGGGTTGACTTGTCTAAAAATTAACAAAAGAAATAAAATATTTTCTTATAATTTATTAAGGGTTGTGTTGAATAATGAGTAAAAGAGAACTCTCGTTTCAAAGATCATGGTCTGTCATTTTGCGTGGTGTAAACCCCAAGATCATGCACTGAAGGGAAGAGATAAAAGAAGACAAACAAGACAATAGGAGGAACCTGTGGCCTACCTGTTGCTCATTACCCATCTCACCACTTTGATTTGCCCACCATTTTTCCACCGTCTGGTGTTGCCATGCCAGTGGCTACGAAGGAGAAATAGGAGACAAGGATAAACAGCAGCCACTGAACTAAACAATGTAGTATATTCCTCAGACTCCCCTGGGCAAGAGAAGAGAAGAGATCTCGAATAGATCGAGTATTATTTCTTTATCTTATGCCACTCATTTTTTTTAGTTTTTTAGACTGTCCTTTATTTTTTAGAACTTTTATAGCTATTAAGGACTATTTTGTAAATACTCCTCGCCTAAGAACTACTTTAGCATAATACATAGGAAGTTCATTTTGCAAATTTCCCCTTTTTTGTAAGATGGGTGAAATGAGAGAGCTTGTAATAACCTGCAAACATTCCCCACCTTAACGAAGTGAGAATCAGAAGCTGGATACATAGAATTGTGAAATTCAAGCTTAAAAGTAAATGATAAATTCTATACGAGATTGTGTAGAAATTTCCCGGCACTTAGTGTGTCCTTGTTTGGCTGGTAATGGGTGTTAAGTGGACTGGTGTTGAGTCAATTACTGGGCTTGTGCCGTTGGGCCAGAACATTTGCTTTTTAATGGGCCCTTTGCAGACTGGTACATTTGTGACCTTTTGTGGAGGGTGGTTTCTGCCTCGACGCTCAAGTTATGCTAGCTGCAAACAAGGGTGTGCAGCACACCCTTGCCCCCATTGGTCCATGTGGACGAACGAGACTTTGGGGACTTGCCCCCCATGTCTTGTTGGTCCATGTGACCAATGACGGCAGTGACTGTAGTTTTACACATCCAGTTTGCAGCAAGTGTTTCTCTTCTGTCCCCTCTAAAACCACCTTGTGGCCCATTAGAAGGGACCAAAACCATCAACACCTAGCCCATTGGTTTTGCTTCTCCACCTCCTTAAGACTCCTATAAAAGGAGGCGATGACATGTCTTTCCCCCATCCTTCGCTAACCAGACAAGGAGAGGATAGAGAAGAAAAGAGAAGAAGAAAAGGAAAGAAAGAGAGAATCAGGAAAAGAGTTAATAACAGTAAGATAACACGAGCAAGGTGTTCTCAAATGGCCAATTCATTGGAGCTCACATGAGAAAGGCTTTGCCACCTAAGGAA
Source organism: Amorphophallus konjac (assembly GCA_022559845.1). Classification (NCBI taxonomy): domain Eukaryota; kingdom Viridiplantae; phylum Streptophyta; class Magnoliopsida; order Alismatales; family Araceae; genus Amorphophallus; species Amorphophallus konjac. The sequence continues at coordinate 213,397,744 of CM040127.1, forward strand.
ACTTCTGTAAGAAAATCTCCCGTTTTAAGAAACGCAGCGAAATAAAAATTTTAAAATCAGATTTTCTTGCACCGGGTCGTTGTAGATTTTGACGAAATCATAGAACCTATGAGTAAAGATTTGATCTTTACCTTGCGAAGATTTCGAATCTCCAATGACCGATGCCGATTCCCAGGATCCTTCAAAGCCGCACAAGTGTCCAGCCTCGAACAATATCTACACAGCTTGCTACGTCAAGGGAGAGGCTTCTCCACCACGGGATGATCCCGTGAACACCAGCAATGCCTTGCTGCGATCCTCTCTCCTTAATGTCTCACAACAAAAGACAAAGAGAATGAGCTCACCCAAAACCCTAAGAGAGCGGGTGGCAGCCACAAGAGGAGGGAGAGAAAGGGGGCAGCCAAGGGAGAACCCTAATTGCTTGGTGTTAGGGTTTCTCTCAAGCCCTCCTTTTATAGAAGTAATTATCTCATAATTACCATAATATCCCCATCTTAAGTAGACCATATGTGTCTGAACCTCTAGGCCCAATATCAAGTTAACAGTGAGCCCTATAAGAATATTGAAACTCCTTTCAATATCCTTTTTGGCTGAGGGAATACCCTAAGAAGATTGGACTTGGGATCAAGTTTGGATCCACTTGGACCCAGGGAGTGAATAAAACAGACACAACCAAAAACTCGTGGAGGCAAAGGGAATAGAGAATGATTGGGATGAAGGATGGTCATAGGAGCACATAAACCAAGTACCCTAGAGGGCATACAATTGATGACATATGCAGCTGCAAGAACAACATGGACCCAAAATTACTTTTTGGGAGATGGCGTTGAAAGAGAAAGCCATGAGCTGTTTCCAAAAGGTGCTTATTTTTTCTCTCTACCACTCCATTTTGCTGTGGAGTGTAAGGATAGGATGATTCATGGATAATTCCCTTTTCCACCATGAAAGTGTTCAGACTCCGTGTAAAAAATTATTTAGCAATGTTTAATCTAAACACCTTAATTTGTTTCTCAAATTGAGTTTGCACCATATTGGAGAAAATGAAAAACTGCTCGAGACACTTCAGCCCTAGATTTCGATGGATACACCCAAGTACACAATGAGAAGTCATCAATAAAATTAACAAAGTATCGTTGACCACCTATAGAACACATTGGGGACGGGCCCCAAACATCTGAATGAACAATTTCAAAGGGAGTAGTACTTCTTTTTATTGAAATAGGAAATTTTGTCCTACAATGTTTTGCAAAACTGACAGACTTGACACTGAAGAGACTCAAGGGGAATAGACTGAAACAAGGAAGGCAGCAAAATTCCTAAGGGCTTGAATGACAAGTGTCCTAGATGACAATGCCATAGATGGATCTCCTTTATTCGACTCAGCACACTACTAGTGTATCTTAATTGAAGAGCTGAACTCCCCCTATTTGGAAACAGATAAAGTCCCTTTTCTTCAATCCCACTCCCAATCATTTGCCCGTCAAATCTTAAATAACACAATGATCAAGAAAGAAAGTTATGGAGCAGTTTAAGGATTTGGTTAGGCTACTAACGAACAATAAATTAATAGGAAGTAAAGGTACATGTAAGGTCGAGGTAAGGGATAGATGATTGTTAAGCTTAACAATTCCCTTGCCACCAATTGTGGCATGAGTCTCATCAGCCACCATCACCTTATCCTGCCCAGAACAAAGGGAGTATGGAAAAGAAACTTGGGTTACCAGTCATATGATCAGTGGCTCCAAAGTCAATGATCCATGAGTTGTGACTAGGTTGGGAGGCACCACTTAGTGCTCTCCCTTCACTAATTGACTGGTACAGGGAAGAAGAGGAGTGTGTATCTAGCCATAAAAGAAGCCTTTGTAGGTGAACTATATCATTGGGAGTGAGACACATGAGTCTTGACTCTTCAGCCTCTGTAGTGACACCATCAGTGGAAGGACCTTGAATAGTTGCAGCCTGCCTTTGACTTGCTGTCCACCCTTTTTGATTTTGAATTTTGCAGGTTTCTTGTCAGGGTATACCTCCCAGCAATTTTCCGTGGTATGGTTAGTCCTTCCACAATGTGTGCATTTTTCTCCTCCCTTGGTTTCCTCCTTTGCCAAGCTCATAGTTGGTGATTTCCTTTTACTAGTTAGAGCTGAGTGACCACCAAGAATCTGTCCACCTGAAACTTTCACTGAAGTAGTCATGATTTCTCTTCTAGTTTCCTCAGTCAGTACTCTTTCGTACACCTCATCAAGCGGACGAATGGGAACCTCATTAAGGATTTGAGCCCTCAAGGATTCCCATCAGGATTCAGCCCATTTAGGAATTTCAGAACTCTCACTTTCTGAATCTTCTTCAGATATTTCCGATGATCACTATTACAGTCCCATTCTACGATGTCATAGCAGGATAACTCTTCCCATAGAGTCTGTAGAGCAATAAAATAGCCTTCAACAGAGAGAGTGCCCTGCTTAATCTCAGATTTTGTTGTGAAGTTTGTAGACACGGTGATCATTCTTTCGCTCTCCACACTTCTCCAAGAATAGCCACATCTCTCTAGCTGTAGTCTTTATCATAATTAGTTTCCGTGGAGCATCTTCTGCAGAATTCAGCAACCATGACATAACAATGGCATTTTCTTTAGCCCAATCATCGAACTTGATGTCATCGATATCTGGCTGTTTGATTTTGCCATTGATGTAGCCTAGTTTCTCCTCACCTGGAGATACATCTTGACAGAGGCGGACCACTCTACATAATTTCTCTAGTGCAATTTACAGGAGCAATCTGTAAAGAGTGGTTGTCATGATGTGAGGTCGAGGACATCATCTTGGTTGCAGGTATCTCCGTCGGTGCAGAGTTGTTTCCGCTATCCGTCGGAGTAACACCGGAGGAGGAAGACATCTCACTTGCTGTGCAGTGCCAATACTCCTGTCCTGAAGAAGCCGTAACCCTTCAAAGATGGCAGCTGCTGTGTACTTCTGTCCAGAAGAGGCCGCAGTCCTTCAAAGAGGGCCGCTGCTGTGTGCTCGAGGGGTCGCTGCGGTACTCTCTAGGGCCAAGGGCCTGAGAGGAGACAAAGAAGAGGAATCACGAGCCTTGGAGGAGCCGTCACAAGGTGCAGTTACCCGCAGCACCCTGGAGTGATGTATCCGGGGTTTCTGATGGCAGAAGCAGGGCAGCAGAGAATCGGCCTTCAGATCTCTGGCCAGATGTTTGTTTTTTTTCTCCGCGACAGGGGGCAGCAACCTCGAGGACTGAAAGTTAGGGTTTCAGATCTTAGAGGTGTAGTTCTGCCTTCAGGTTCCTGTCTGCAGCAGAAGGGTTGATCGTAGATCTATCCATGAGGATCAGAGATTCTTGCAGTGCTGTCCCCGGACTCCTATCTTCCCTGGTGCTCTAATACAATGTAGATTTAGAAGAGAGGGAGAAAGGAAGACAATGGACAGAGAGAACACAAAAGAGAGTAGCTTGTGGTTTCTGAGATTGTGATGCCCTCACAGCTGCAGCCCTCTAATCCTATTATATTAATTAGGGCAGTTAACAAAACAGACTTCTTAAGACTAAAATACCCCTGGTTAAGTAACCAACCAGAAGGTATCAACACCAGGGAGCGATAGCATATAAACTTCTTCCAATAGATCACCATTAAAAAAGACATTTTTGACATCCATCCAACATAAAGCCCACGAATACTGAACAGCATGATGCGGGACGGACACGCGACCTGGGACTCTAGCTCGAGATCGTCCCCATGCGAGGGAAGACGTGGGACCGTGCGCGGTTGAGAAACCGGCAATGAGTCTCGAGTATCGGCTTTCCGCGTATACTCGGATCGAGTCACAGGACGGGTCACACTCACTCTCTCTCTCGCAGCGGTGAATAACAATATGATAACGAGCTAATAACCTATCACATGCAGCGGCATTCAAAAATATACGGGTAAAGCAAATGCCTACGAGGAGGGTAGCGAGTTTACCTCCATGCTCCGGGCGTGGGGAAGACTTCCCGGCCAAGTACGGTAACTCCCGGTAACAACGGTTAAAATTTAATTACAGCAGTGAATTATATTGCCCACTCCACGCAGGGAGGTAAAGGGCTACAAGTGAGCCCGGGAGGACCGATCCTGAGTTGACGAGCAGCAAGCTGGACGGGCGTTTGGGGCAAACTCGGCCTGCTGGTCCGACTCGGTACTGCGCCGACTCGGTTCTGACTCACTAGACAGCAAGCCTTGGCCTCCAAAGGAACGTCGCCTTCCTGAGATCTTCTGGAGGCGCCGCTAGGCTGGGACGATGGCAGGACGTCCCTGAACAACTCCCTGAAGTGGCGGCTCCTGAAGTTGATTTTTGATATTTATTTGTGAATTTCTCCCGGACTGCTATTTCGGACCTGCACAGGGAACAGATCTGCGCGTCTCGGCTGCAAGAATTAATTCTCTCAGATCCGAAATCAAATCGAGGCAAGACTGGTGGCGTTGGAAAGAGGACTCCCAGATCTACAACATATTTTTTTTTCATCTCGATCCAACAAAAGGATAATAATTGGGAGGCTCTGCAAGACTGTGTTTTTTTCTGTGGATCTGTTTACAGACACTCAGGACAGAAGGGGATCTACCTGAAACTGACCTTTGACCGAAGAGTAAATGATTTTTTCAGGGGCTAAAAATATTATGGGAGGCAGGGGGGAACGTGAGGAACACTGAGGAATTTTTGTGGACTTTCTGAAAATTTCTAAGGGGGTGGGAAAAATACGAATAGGTGACACTGTCCCGTGGATCTGCAGAATGGCAGATTACAGGGGGGGAGAACAAGAAATATGGAAAAAATACTAAACGACGTCCAAATGACACGAAATTTGAACTGGAGGTTAAAGGAGACAGGTAGAACAAGCCCTCAAAGTTTGGGCTCGATCAGACAACAAGAGCAAAAGATAAAATTCCGGAGATGAGGTTCTGTCCTGATTTGGACAGAATTCCGATGATGATGGCGGCGGCGCGATGGCGGTGTGATGGCGGCGGCGGCGGCGGCAGAAATAGAACTCAGAGGATGAGAGGGAGAGGTAGAATGGATCTCACACCCTGGAAGGCTGGAGGAGGAAGAAGGAAACCAGAGAGAGAGGGGAGAGGGGCACACCCTTCAAGGAGCTCCAACCAAATTTCACTCAATTTTTTATCATTAATTCTCATAAAATGTGAAATACAATCTATTTGTATGAAATGTAAAAAGACTCTAAATATCCCTAGATCTAGAATTGGGAGGGGTAAAAGAGGGAGTTCAAAAGTTATTCTCCCATGTGGTTTGGAACCACATTAAACAAGTAATTAGGGGGGGGGCGCCCCTTGGACTTCCTTGGTGGCATCTTGGACTTTTTAGTCCATTTGTCCCCCTTTGAATGTCAAACCATCTAGAAGCCACCTAGGATAGTTGACCAGCCCCACATGGACCCCTATGGCTTAGGTGGACCAATGGGGAAGGAGTGGGGGGGGCCCCTTGCTGGACCTACTGACATTTTACAAATAAACCCAAAGATCCTTAGGGAATGACACATTGGCTTATAAAGCCTTACAATTGTAAACATGCTTTCCCAAGGATATAAAAGCAAACTAAAAGGACACAAATGTAAAATAAAATGTTAGTACTCTTGCTCTGATGTCCCCATCAATTCTCCCCGGGTGGGAAGAACTCGACCCCGTCGAGTAAGGGGTGCGGCTGCTCGAGTAGCTCCGGCGGATGCGTCACCGAACCTGGAAGCGCAGAGTACGCTCTAGTCCAAGTAATCGACATCTGCTCATCCCGTATAGATTCGATATGCACACGCTACTGGGGAGTGAGGCTAGAGGTGGACACTCCGGGGTGGGGTCACTCTCAAAGGAGGGAGGCAGCTCAAAGACTCACTAAGAATCACCGCTTGTCCCTTATGTGACTAGATCCGATATGTAAAGTAGAACCGATCCCAAAGTCCGACAAGTCTCGTACTCGAAAGGGACTAACAACGCGAGCGTACAAAACTGACTCGAGTCGATGTATGCATAGACACACGACAGACAAACGAAACAAAGACTCACAAAGACCCTAAACCTAATGTTATTCCGACCTAGGCATAGGCGATGGTGGACCAGGACACCCGAATATGTGCCATGCATGTATGTTATGCAACCGGCAGTTGGTGGCATGGGGAACATCTAGACGTCCAAGTATGACCCAATCATGCATGGACGGCCCTTTGGATTTGGGAAACTTGAGAGGGCTAGGAGAGCCGGGTGTGGAAGAGCCGGGTGTGGGTGTATCGAGATTGGGATTGGTGGGTGTAGAAGACCCGACCCGTGGGGTAGGGGTGTGGTAGTGGACTCCCTCGAAGAAGTGAAGTATATATGGTGGGTCAATGGGCCCACTAGGGAATGGGTCAAAGGGATCAAAGAAGGTATGACCCCTTGTGGTGGGTTCCCACAAGTCACGGTCCCACGTATGGAAGTCTTGAAGGTGTAGATGGTCAACTTCATGCAGTGTGGTAGGTGGGACGGTGATCATATGTAGGAAGTATGATTCCTCCCTCGGATAAAAGGGTATGAAGTCGGGCTCGGCCGACATGGGGAGGAATAAGAGAATCTCCGTGGTGACACAACCCACGGTGCACAAGGAGGTAATGGACCCTAAGACCGGATAGGTGAAGCTAAGACTAGTGGGTTGGTCGAAACCTCGGGCCAATAAGTGCGTCAACTTCCATTGCCAACCTAAACTCAAAATAAGGTCACCCAATGTATCAACATGGTGACTAGACCGGAATGTCGTGTGGTAGGAGTTAACCGGCACTAATGGTAGGGTGGGGTCCACGGATGGGTAAGGAGGTGGGACCAAGCCATCCTTGAGCCAGCTAAGAAGTGGCTCGGCTATGAAAAGCGTACCCGTTAGAAACACGGGTGGCTCGGGCTGAGGTGGCTCCGAATAAAGATCGGAAGGTGAGGGTGATGGCAATGAAGCCCTCTTGGGTGGGGAAGGATTGTCCTCCTTGAGGAGAAGAGGTCCTTGGGGTGGCACCGGGATGTGAGGCTCGGGCAGGCCTAGGCCATCCACTCGCGTACTCAACCCTTCCATCCGATCTACCGCTGTGGTCAACACATCCAAGCATGTACTCAACCCATTTATACATGTAGTCAACCCTTGCATTTGTCCCATAATGGCTTAGAACATTGCGGCCACTTCATCGGAACTATGGGCTCGGGATTCGACCATGGGTGCAAAGATGGGGTTGGATCCCCTAGGAAAGGATATGCAAGGCCATTTTTTTTTCTTTGTTTTATAAGCAAAATGTTATGCCAACTAATGCAAGCACCTAGACACGACTTAGAATGAGATGCAAATGCGAAGTTGAAATGAGACTCGACTACACACCTAGACACAACCAATAGACGGTACTTGGCGGAGCTAATCGATCAGAAGATCCACTCACACAAGGTTGCTACCTTCCCGATAGGCGTAACCTATCATTCCGGGAACACCTTTTGATATACCGAATAAAGGAATGCAAATGCGACGATCGACTTAGTCTTAGACCCGACTTAAACGACTCTTTTTTTTGTTTGGAGTTTTGCAAATGACTACCTTAGACTCAACTGGCGCTCTGATACCAAATTGATGCGGGACGGACATGCGACCTGGGACTCTAGCTCGCGATCGTCCCTATGCGAGGGAAGACGTGGGACCGTGCGCGGTTGAGAAACCAGCAACGAGTCTCGGGTATCGGCTTTCCGCGTGTACTCGGATCGAGTCACGGGACGGGTCACACTCACTCTCTCTCTCGCAACGGTGAATAACAATATTATAACGAGCTAATAACCTATCACATGCAACGGCATTCAAAAATATACGGGTAAAGCAAATGCCTACGAGGAGGGTAGCGAGTTTACCTCCACGCTCCGGGCGTGGGGAAGACTTCCCGGCCAAGTACGGTAATTCCCGGTAACAACGGTTAAAATTTAATTACAGCAGGTGAATTATATTGCCCACTCCACGCAGGGAGGTAAAGGGCTACAAGTGGGCCCGGGAGGACCGATCCTGGGTTGACGGGTAGCAAGCTGGACAGGCGTTTGGGGTGAACTCGGCCTGCTGGTCCGACTCGGTACTGCGCCGACTCGGTGCTGCGCCGACTCGGTTCTGACTCACTAGACAGCAAGCCTTGGCCTCCAAAGGAACGTCGCCTTCCTGAGATCTTCTGGAGGCGCCGCTAGGCTGGGACGATGGCAGGACGTCCCAGAACGACTCCCTGAAGTGGCGGCTCCTGAAGTTGATTTTTGATATTTATTTGTAAATTTCTCCCGGACTGCTATTTCGGACCTGCACAGGGAACAGATCTGCGCGCCTCGGCTGCAAGAATTAATTCTCTCAGATCCGAAATCAAATCGAGGCAAGACCGGTGGCGTTGGAAAGAGGACTCCTAGATCTACAACATATTTTTTTTTCATCTCGATCCAACGAAAGGATGAGAATTGGGAGGCTCTGCAAGACTGTGTTTTTTTCTGTGGATCTGTTTACAGACACTCAGGACAGAAGGGGATCTGCCTGAAACTGACCTTTGACCGAGGAGTAAATGATTTTTTCAGGGGCTGAAAATATTATGGGAGGCAGGGGGGAACGTGAGGAACACTGAGGAATTTTTGTGGATTTTCTGGAAATTTCTAAGGGGGTGGGAAAAATACGAATAAGTGACACTGTCCCGTGGATCTGCAGAATGGCAGATTACAGGGGGGAGAACAAGAAATATGGAAAAAATACTAAACGACGTCCAAATGACACGAAATTTGAACTGGAGGTTAAGGAAGACAGGTAGAACAAGCCCTCAAAGTTTGGGCTCGATCAGACAACAAGAGCAAAAGATAAAATTCCGGAGTTGAGGTTCTGTCCTGATTTGGACAGAATTTCGGTGATGATGGCGGCGGCGCGATGGCGGTGCGATGGCGGCGGCGGCGGCAGCAGAAATAGAACTCAGAGGATGAGAGGGAGAGGTAGAATGGGTCTCACATCTGGAAGGCTGGAGAAGGAAGAAGGATACAAGAGAGAGAGGGGAGAGGGGCGCACCCTTCAAGGAGCTCCAACCAAATTTCACTCAATTTTTCATCATTAATTCTCATAAAATGTGAAATACAATCTATTTGTATGAAATGTAAAAAGACTCTAAATATCCCTAGATCTAGAATTGGGAGGGGTAAAAGAGGGTGTTCAAAAGTTATTCTCCCATGTGGTTTGGAACCACATTAAACAAGTAATTAAGGGGGGGCGCCCCTTGGACTTCCTTGGTGGCATCTTGGACTTTTTAGTCCATTTGTCCCCCTTTGAATGTCAAACCATCTAGAAGCCACCTAGGATAGTTGACCAGCCCCACATGGACCCCTATGGCTTAGGTGGACCAATGGGGAAGAAGTGGGGGCCCCCTTGCTGGACCTACTGACATTTTGCAAATAAACCCAAAGATCCTTAGGGAATGACACATTGGCTTATAAAGCCTTACAATTGTAAACATACTTTCCCAAAGATATAAAAGCAAACTAAAAGGACACAAATGTAAAATAAAATGTTAGTGCTCTTGCTCTGATGTCCCCATCACAGCAAGCACAAGAATCACCTTGATAGATTTAAATTTCGCTATAGGTGCAAAAGTCTCCTGATAATCAATCCCATAACTCTTAAGTGGATCCTTTAGTAACTAGTCTGGCCTTATAACTCTTTATCACTCCCTCTGCATTTTATTTAATGGTGTAGAGCCAATTGGACTTAAGTGGTGTCCTGTCTCTAGGGAGATCAACTAGATCCCACGTCCTATCCTTGCTAAGTGCACTTAGCTCCTCTTCCATTGATTGTCGCCAATTAGGATCCGTAACAACTTCAAAAAAAGAGTGAAGAATAGAAACAGAAGACAAGGTCGATAAATAGGTCTGATAATGAGAGGAAATGCTAAAGTAATTCACAGAATTGGAAATGAGATACTTTGCACAACCACGAATACCCTTGCGAACAGCAATGGGAAGATCTAAGTCAATCCTAGGATTTGAATAATCAGGATTTGTGGGCATAGCAACCTCTGAAGTTGCCTGATTAGTAGTTGGTCTGCTTTTGAGATTCTTCCTCTTGTATGAGAGTAGGGGCTTTTTCGAATCATGTGCACCACCATCAGCAGGAACAGAAGATTGAACATCCAATGTAGCAAAAGTAGAGGGCAACAAAATAAAAAAATAGTAAAGCCGGAAGAAGAGGAGTGACAGTAGTGTATGTTTCCTTCATCACTAGAGTCTCCCCCTGAGGATGAAGTCGAGGAGAATAATAGAACTCAAACTCAAAAAATGTGATGTCCTTGCGAGCAAAAGAGCAATCAGTGGAAGGATCAAAGCAACGATAACCCTTTTGGGTAGTAGAATAACTAAGAAAAACACCCCGTAAAACACAGGTCAAGCTTGGAACCACCAAGCTCAAGTGAATGAATAAAATAAAGACAACCAAAGACCCACGGCAAAAGAGAGAACAAGGGTTTTTCTGGATAAAGAATAGTAGAGGGAGAACGATTCTGTAAGACTCTGGATGGCATTCGATTGATCAGAAAATTTGCAGCCAAGACAACATCAGCCCAAAAAAATTTAGAGAGGTGATGTTGAAACAAGAGTACTCTAGTTGTCTTAAGAATGTGACGAGTTTTACACTCAGCGACACCATTTTGCTAAGGAAAATACGCATAGGATAACTCATGGATAATGTCCTCATGGAAAATACGCATAGGATAACACAATGGTAACTTGCTCTCTGGAGACTAGTGGCTAAGGTTTTAGCAACACCTGGGTGCGAACATGATTAGGCAGAGCTCACGGGTGTATGATCAAGCTTGTGGATGGAGGGAAGTGTAGACATTATCATCCCTAGCAAAGTAGGGGCGTATACACAATTTTGCTGACAGCTGCGATTCATATACAATCACACAAGTGTACACAACACAACATAGTTGATACATCGATAATTTATGTGAGTACAAAGGGGTTGTTGGCAGATTGTCAACTGTAGAGTGGATCTCCGCACAAACGCGGGATGTAGGGGCATAGCCGCCATTTGATAAACTTGCAGGGTATAACTGCAATTACAAGACTTTAGCTCTTCTTGCAATTCTAGGGAAGATACTTTTGTAATTCTCAGTTATCTGGACAAATTATATAGTTTGTCCCCTGCTAGAATGAATATCCAATTACAGATATAGTCTCCAAGGACATAAGTACAAAGTCTAGGGGTATTTATATAACATACCCTCAGTAGGCTTTCACAAACAGACCAACGAGTGTGTCCTTCGTAGTGTGTAGCTTGTCCTCTCAGGCCTCGTGTGTCTTTCCGTATATCACCCTCCTCCTTGGACCCAGGGGGTATTTATAGAAGGTGGGAGACACACCTTAACAAAAAGAGGGGTTTTTGGATCCCACCTTGACATAAAAGGCCAATTTGGGACCTCGAGTGGTCAAGGTGGGTCCTCCACCTTTTTTCCTTCTTTTTTTCTTTTTTACCGGGGAGAGGGCCGTGGGCCCATTTGGACCCGAAGGGCCAGGCGGGGTCAAGGGACCCCGATGGGGTTTGTTTGACCCCGCTGAGCCGAGTAGGGTCAAATGGACCCCCGTCTGGACCCGGGCGGGATCAACAGACCCCAGTGGGGTCCTGTTTGATGCCACTGGGCGGGCGGGGTTTAGCGGACGCGCATGTGACCCCAGGCGGGGTCAATCAGACCCGTCGGGGTTTGTTTTACCCCGCTGGGGTCCAGCGGGATCCACTGGGCCCGTGTGGGACCCAGCGGGGTCAATAGACCCCGTCGGGGTCTGATTGACCCTGCTGGGGTTTGATTGACCCTGCTGGGTCCCAGCGGGGCCAACTTGACCCGCGCGAGTCCCCAAAGGGGTCAAAAACCCCAGGTGGCCTCCGTTTCACCCCAGTGGAGTCTCCCGGCCGGTTCCTCCTCTTTTAAGCCCTGCTTTGGCCCTTTTTCTGCCTTTGCTTGCTGCGGGACACGTGGAGAAGAATACGGGAGGTCTTCGACGTTTATTTATGTTGGTTTTGTGCCGTCGGCGACGAGGAAGGAGTGTGCCTTCGTCTAGACCACGTGATACACGGCGTTTGGTCTCTTCTACGAGTGCACGTAAGAATCTTCTTCATCCTTCTTTGCTGAGACACATCTCATGGCTGAGCACGGTCAGGTCAATGGACCCCGATATCGTGGAGATACTCACGGCATGACGGTGCCGGCTTGAAGCCGTGCTGCACCCATTAATTAATCATGAGGGCAACTCCTCGAAAATACTTCGAGAAAGTTTGGGGTGCAACATATCCACAAAATCATTTTCATATTATTTCAAAAATACCAGATATTACACTCTCTGTCATCATAGCCACAATTTATAGATTATAGAATCATACATTAGCGATTATTCATAGGTCCATGAAACCATATATCTATTGACGACAGATAATATTGCATTATTCCCTCAAGCCCTTTTATATGGTTCAAAATGTGGCTCATTCTTCAGTCCATGCTTGGTGATTGTTTCTTCAGAAACAAGGTTGCAGCTTTGCTCAAGGACTATGGTTGTTGACAAAAATGAGTTTGGCTTTCACATGTCTCACGTGTCAGTCCTCAACGAACTCCCCTTCCAGTATAATCTTTGTTGTTGGAAAGTAACTTCCAGAGAACAGACAAAGTTATGCACCATATTATAACCAAACATTTCATCTAATGGATCCCCTTTGAGCACTGATCCAATATATATGAGCAACCTATTCAGGCAGAGTATCATCACAAGGCCATGGTTTCTCTTATTGCATATGGTCAGAATATGTTTCCTTACTAGGACACTAGAAGCTGGAATGCATGGTGGACATATCCACCACACAATAATCAAGCCTTTCCTTCAGGCTTTGGTTTGTAGTTGACGCAGGTTATGGCATTGCATTGTTGACACACATTCAATAAACATTAGCAAGTTTACTCAGTGACCTGCTCCTGAAGAATCAGCATTTTTCTTTTTTGCTGATAGCAGAATTATCGATGTTACCTGCACAGAAGTCTGCATAGTTTCTTCGGCATGCATAGACCATCTCATCTTGACTTTGTCGCTTTAGTTGTGTTTCATGATGTACGAATAAGATCACATATGAATCTATCATCCAAAGTTCTAGATTGTAGAGACAACGGCATATGCCATCCATAGACATGCAACATTGTGTTAGCCTTTTGAACTGGCCATGTAAACATTGGCATGTGCAACAGTTATTATACTCCTAACTGCAACATGTCTATCATCAAGACTTTTTCCTTTTCTGAAGGAATTGCGGACTTCAATTTTACTAACTAAATCGAGGTTACAACCAGGGATGGAGAAGAGGTCCCTCCAAAGCACGAAACACTTTCTCAAGCTAACTGTAACGGGAAAACAAAGAAAAAGGGTGACAATTTCATATTTTTCAGAAGTCTAGCAGGGTTTTGAAGAATAAATGTACTCCAGTTATAAAGAAAATACAAAAATCTATTGGAAAATGTTCTCAATGCAAATTCTACTCCCTCCAAATAGGCTGTCATTCCATTCTCTCCATGAGCTCCAGCATCATATGAAGAGAGGTGATTAAAACACCTTAGAATTACACTGAATGTCATAACAAATGGAAGGTCCACATAAAGCATAATAGCCTCATATAGTCAGACATTTCACATATATCAGGGCAACGAATGGGGAAGAAAGTGACTTTAGAACAATTTGCACTAAAAGACATCTCCTGGAAAAGTAGCCAGCAAATGTGAAGCCTATAAAATGGATTTCAACTTTTGCTTATAGCTGCATCAAAATTTCTTCTTCATACAATACAATGGTATGAAAAAAGATATAAACACTGTTTACCTCCATTTTAATCTTGCAAGCCCCTCACTTAGGTCTTGTATGTTACTCTACAGCAGCATCCATTTTCTTTGTAATATTTAAAGGTGCATCATCAGTTGGAGGTTCTGGAACATCCCTTCCATTCTACATTGCTTTCTTTATAGGCAATGGCTTCAACTTATCACATCTTGCATGGAATCTTTGAAACAGCTACTTCACACCCCATCTAGTTTAGAGAAATAGATCAGAGCTTAAAGGGGCCAGCTTAAAGCAAGGCCTGGCAGAGACCTTGCATTTCCTTCCCACAGCTTGAGCCTGGCCTGAACCCAATCACTTACGTTAGGTAGAGCTGGGCTTGAAGACACTGAAAATATGTCAACCTAAAACTGGTACATGTAGGGCCAATTTTAAGAACATAAATTAAATTTGAGTGGGCCACAAGTCATACAATGCAACTTGCTGTTCAAGACTTTTATAAGCGCATCTTTGATAATGAACATTGTAGGAAAATATATTTCCTACAATCAACGTCAGGCTCAGGCTTATCAGCCAACCGTTGGCCCAGGGGCCATAAAGGACCAGTGGCCTGGCTTGACTTGAAGCCCAATCGAACCCATTTGACCCAGTGACAGCCATAAACAACTTGGAAATTTCACTTCATAATAGGAGCGCCCATGCAGTGGTGAAAATCTCCCATTCATCCAACAAACTCAACCTTACCAGGACAGACTGACAACCACAAGCCTATCCCCACCAAACACAACTGGTGACCACATCGACCTCTAAAGTGAACAGTGTGGAATAGTCAAAAACCCTCGTTCCCAGTAAGGACGCAAATCACAACTTCGCATTACTGCCAAACTCCGCTTCCTCACAAACAGCAAGAGCTTCTCCCAATCCACCCGCAGCTCACCAACACTAGACGAAAACTAGAAACCCAGAGCCCATCAACTCTCAACTAAAGCAACACCCTGATTCTCACTGGAGATGGTCGACATCCGGGCACCAAAACCTGACCATTGAACATCACAACGGCAACAACAGCAACAAGGAGCAGGAAGAGGAGGAGGAATGAGAGGAACGAGAGGAGAGTGATTCACCTGTTTAAATCGAGCGCCCACACCTGGAGCCTTGTTCCCCACGTCCCCGCTGTCATGAGAGGAGGGGAAGGGAAAGTCTCCGATTCTTTGAGAGCAAATATCTCAAAAAGTGTAACCAAACACCCTGTCCATGCCACGTTTGGAAGTGCTTTGGGTCTTTAGAATTTTTTCAAAATCTCTAACACATGACACATTACATATCTTACACAAGGGGAGATTTTGAATAAAAAATTAAAAGTGAAAAGGTCGTATTTTTCTTGGGTGGGCTCCGATCGTTGACATGAGTGAGGGAGAAGATAAATGACCCAAATACCTTTTTTTGCTGTTGTGAATAGTTTGCCTAAATCATTATTTTCTCTATTTGCCCAAAGAAGAAAGAAGAATGTCGTTGCAGCCGGCGAGAGGTGCGGTGGGTAGGGATGTCAATGAATCGGGTTCGACTCGGGTAGACCAATATCATATCCTATCCGTTAAAATTTTACTAACACCATACCCGGATAGCACCCTATTATTTTCGCGGGTATGGATACGGGTATATCCGTCACGGGTATGGATATATCCGCGGATATCCGCATTTGTCCATAAATCATGAATCCACATTCACATCCAAAGAAATGTGAGATATATGAGAATTAGAAAAAAATAAATCTGATCAATTCTTTCATTTCTAAAGTAATTTTTATGTTTTATAAAAACGTCCTTATAATTTTAGCATGAAGTCTAAAGTCACAAACTCAACAAGACGGGCAATGGATTGGGTTCATGTCAAAATCATAGGCCTAACATGCACAATGAGTTATTAAGAGCGGGTTCGGATCGGGTACGGATTTGAGTGCACTAAATCCATACCCTATCCGAATATGAAACGGGTATTTTAAATGTACCCGAACCCGAATCCGAATCCATATCCGTTTATTCAGATATTACCCGACCCATCACGGGTCGGGTAATGCGGGTAATCAGATTTGCGGGTATTTTTGACATCCCTAGCGTTGGGGGTTGGCAACACCGACGGCGGGTGGGGTGACGGCGACTAGGGATGTAAATGGATCGGGTTCCGCTCGGGTAGACCAATACCATATCCTATCCGTGAAAATTTTACAAATACCATACCCGGATAGTACCTGATTATTTTCGCGAGTATGGATACAGGTATATCTGTCACAGGTACGGATATATCCGCGGATATCCGTATATGTCTATAACGCATGAGTGCACATCCACATCCAAAGAAATGTGAGATTTATGAGAATTAGAAAAAAAATTCGATCAATTGTTTACTTTCTAAAGTACTTTTTATGTTTTATAAAAATATCTCTTACAATTTTAGCAAGAAGTCCAAACTCACAAACTCAATAAGACGGGCAACGAATTGAGTTCATGTCAAAATCATAGGCTTAACATGCACAATAAATTATTCATAGCGGGTTCGGATCGGGTACGGGTTCGGATGCACTAAATCCATACCCTATCTGAATATGAAATGGATATTTTAAACATATCCAAACCCGAATCCATATCCGTTTATTCGGGTATTACCCGATCCATCACGAGTCGGGTGATGCGGGTAATCAGGTTTGCGGGTATTTTTGACATCCCTAGTGGCGACGCGACGGTGACAGCGATGGCGAATGGAGGAGAAGAAGAAGTCCGAGAAAATAAGACCAGGGGGAAGTCGCTCCGACTCGAAGCGGGTTTAAGGGGTTCCACAATTTAAAAAAAAAAAGGTCCTGGGGAAGTCACTCTGACTCGAAGCGGGTTTAGAGGATTCCACAATTTTTTTAAAAAAAAATAAACATGTTCCCACTTGAAGAGAGTTTTGGCAGGGGAGTGGGTTCCGACGGTGTGTTGTTGGGGAGGGGGCGGCAATAGCTTAGCAGCGACGCTAGTAGCCACAGCGGTAGCTTCTCTGGCATTGGCACAACACTCCTGCGAGCTTATGCAGAGAAGCGAGGGCTGCCGAGGACAACGATGGCCGCCAACCCTTGCCTAGAATCTGCCCTTGTGGGGTTTGGAAACTAGGTCAGCAAGAGGAAGACATTTTTATGGCCACATGTGAGGAAGACGAGGCCGACAATAGTCGCCTTCTTCATGCCGCACCTAAGGAAGATGAGGCCTAGGATATAAACAATTTTTTCATTTCAGAATCCACCCACCCCTACGCAGATACAATCTTGACCGAGCTTTTGGGGATTCTGGATGCTAAGCTTTTTTGTGTCTACCCTCTCTCTCTCTCTCCTTTTGAATCCCTCTCTTTGTGAAAGCCTAGGCGTCACCTTCAAAGAG
This sequence comes from Amorphophallus konjac, assembly GCA_022559845.1. NCBI lineage: Eukaryota > Viridiplantae > Streptophyta > Magnoliopsida > Alismatales > Araceae > Amorphophallus > Amorphophallus konjac. The sequence continues at coordinate 213,415,000 of CM040127.1, forward strand.
AGAGCAAGCAAAGGAGTAGTTGCCGTGGCACCCTCTCTCTCATATTCTTTCTCCCCTTCCCTCTTCTTGTTCTCCCTCTTTACTGCACGGAAAGAGAATAAAAGGATAGCACCATGAAGAGGAGAGCACACACTACGTGGTGGTCGAGAAATATTCATACTTCTATGATAGTCTTGACTATGAACGTCTACAGAGGGTTAGCACTGTCGTCCTTGGGTCTTGAAGCATGGAGAACCTAGTGTAGAGTCTAGTAATTTGCTCTATCACCTCCGTGATACTACGAGAGTTCATTGTTTCCACTGACAAGGTATGTCTCAAACTTTGATGTTGTTATTACTCGGCGATTATCAACACACTTAATGCCATCAGCCCTCTTCCAAATTCTGTAGCTACGAAGCTACCCAACAAGGGTATCGCGGTGAAGAAAGATGTTGGATTTCATGCTTTAAGTTTTCAAAGTTTGAGTTCTTGTGCTGCTTTGTCCTACATTGGAAGATGAAAAAAATTCCATCTACTTTTAGTTGAGACTCTTGGCTTTACTTGTGTACTCCTTTGGGGAGACTATAGTAGTTGAACTATTTGAGCTTGTGGGCTCTTTAAGCCTTATCCTCTATCTTACACTCACATATTACCTTGTCGATGTCGATGTCGTGGCGTGCATGCAATCGATATTCGACATTTATTTTTCGTTTACTTTTGATCGTTTGACTGAGCATCTCTTGGATTCGCTATGTGTCTCCTCAGATTCCCATCTTTGGGCGGATGGGTGTGACTCGGTCAAGGGTCACTTCCCTATAAGGTATTTGAGGAGAGTCAGTTTTGTGTGAGAGTTACGGCTTAGGATTTTCTCTCACCTGACATGTATCTCTCTCGAGCTCCTCTCTCCTAATCTTCTTTTTCTTGCAAGAGCTTACGGCCACAGTAGTGTTCATCTCCGACAACGTGAGTTGGAGTTCACTTCGTGTCGCCATCGGTCTAGGTCATCATATATTGGGAGAAGTTCTATCTTGAAACCTATTTGCACTAGAAGTAGGGGTAGAATGACTCTAAAAAAAGTGACACTTGCCGCCATTATGGATGTTGAGCTTTTTTGTGTCTACCCTCTCTCTCTTTGTCTCCTTTCGAATCTCTCTCTTCGTGAAAGCCTAGGCGTCACCTTCAAAGAGAGAGCAAGCAAAGGAGTAGTTGCCGCAGCACCCTCTCTCTTCTATTCTCTCTCCCCTTCCCTCTTCTTGGTCTCCCTCTTTGCTGCACGGAAAGAAAATAAAAGGATAGCGCCATGAAGAGAAGAGCACACACTACGTGGTGGTCGAGAAATATTCATATTTCTATGATAGTCTTGACTATGAACGTCTCCAGAGGGTTATCACTGTCGTCCTTGGGTCTTGAAGCATGGAGAACCTAGTGTAGAGTCTGGTAATTTGCTCTATCACCTCCGTGATACTACGAGAGTTCATTGTTTCCACTGACAAGGTATGTCCAAATTCTGTAGCTACGAAGCTGCCCAACAAGGGTGTCGCGGTGAAGAAAGATGTTGGATTTCATGCTTCAAGTTTTCAAAGTTTGAGTTCTTGTGTGGCTTTGCCCTACATTTGAAGATGAAAAAAAATTCCATCTACTTTTAGTTGGGACTCTTAACTTTACTTGTGTACTCCTTTAAGGAGAATATAGTAGTTGAACTATTTAAGCTTGTGGGCTCTTTGGGCCTTATCCTCTATCTCACACTCACATATTACCTTGCCTTGTCGATGTCGTGGCGTGCATGCATGTGATATTCGACATTTATTTTTCTTTTACTTCTGATCATTTGACTGAGCATCTCTTGGATTCACTCCACGTCTCCTCAGATTCCCCTCTTTGGGTTGATGGATGTGACTCGGTCATGGGTCACTTCCCTATAAGGTATTTGAAGAGAGTTAGTTTTGTGTGAGAGTTACGACTTTGGGTTTTCTCTCACTTGACCTGTATATCTCTCGAGCTCCTCTCTCCCAATCTTCTTCTTCTTGCAAGAGGTTACAGTCATAGTAGTGTTCGTCTCCGACAACGTGAGTTGGAGTTCACTTCGTGTCCCATCCGTCTGGGTCATCATATCTTGGGAGAAGTTCCGTCTTGAAACCTATTTGCACCGGAAGTAGGGGTAGAATGATTCTAAAACAAGTGACACTTGATGCCATTCTGGATGCTGAGCTTTTTTGTGCCTACCCTCTCTCTCTCTCTCTCCTTTCGAATCCCTCTCTTCATGAAAGCCTAGGCGTCAACCTTCAAAGAGAGAGCAAGCAAAGGAGTAGATGCCACAGCACCCTCTCTCTCTCCTATTCTCTCTCCCCGTCCCTCTTCTCGTTCTCCGTCTGTATTGCACGAAAAGAGAATAGAAGGATAGCGCCATGAAGAGGAGAACACACACTACGTGGTGGTCGAAGAATATTCGTATTCCTATGACAGCCTTGACTATGAACATGACGTGAGATGACAAGGGAGACTATGGGGACCGACTCGATGCACCAAAGACCTATGGTAGCAAGCACACCAATTCAAACGCGCAATAGAAATTGGCGGACAGACTTTTGCGACGCGACCCAACCTGGGGTGACTCGGGGATGTTGAGGCGAGATCGTGGGACGGGTCCCTTGCTGGTAGAGGGCCAACAGGGCTTAGGCCACCATTCCTAAGGTATGGCTACCCATTTCAACGGGGCAGGCCTTGGGCCGAGAGGGCACGAGTTTCGCTCCACTCTCTCACCACGGTGGCCACTCGACGATGTGGAGCCTCGGTGCTGGGTGCTCTCTTCCTCACCGACGAAGCGTTAAGAGAATACAAAATGAACAAGATGACGGAGCAAGGGTAGAGCGCTTACCTGGCCAGTTTGAGGAAACCGACCCCGGTCAGAGACGGGGGCGAGCGAGGAAGTGTGGGAACGCAACCCGCACACTGCGTCGGTGACGCTTGACCTGCAATACGCTGTTACAATACTACACCTCATGCAGGAGGATTGGCTCGGGGGTCGGGAAAAGTCGTTACAACCAAAATATATCTCCACGTAGGTGTAGACGCCTAATTTTGGACATCCCGCGGATCCCCAATTGAACCGTCATATCAGTGACACAGTCTCTTTACCCGGTTCTTCGACGTTTTACACTTTGTTCAAGTCTAGCTCGACCTAAAGTCTATTGGGCTGGGCCCATGGGCTGGGCGGCCAGACCGATGGCCACCCAGGTTGGTTGGGCGGCCAGGTCTTTGGCCGCCTAGGTCTGGTAGAAGGCCAAGTCTTTGGCCGCCTTCATTATGTAGAAGGCCACTGATCTGGATGCCCTCCTACAACTGTTGGTCAAAGAATGTGGCCCGTTCTTCCATCACATCTATCATGAACTCCACCCTCGTCGCCCACGTTCGGCCGCACATCATCGGTGGTTTCTAGATGAAAGCACTAATGACAAAAACTCCGGAGGTGGGAGTTGGACGAGAGGGGACTGGAAGGCGGGGGGAGGAGGATGAAGAAGGAATTCTTTTCGAATGGAGGAAGAGGCCCGGAGGTTGGTGATGCGGGACGAGCGACGTGACCGGGCTAAGACGTACGATCGACTAAAAGTGCGGCCAGCACTAGCACACTAAGGTAAGCCGAGCGACTGACTACCGTGGCATTCTCTGGGTGGAGACGTCTCTCAACAGCAACTCACTCTATCCCGATGATCGTCCCTTTCGAGGGAAACATGGGATCGCAGCGGTTAAGGAACCACTGTCACCTAGGGTAATGCAGTCCGAGCTCAGTGCTCGATTGGAGCTAAGGAACGGGCACTCACAACTCACAACCACGATAATTTACAACTAGCTAACGGCCCTATTCTCACAAACGCAGCATGATAGAAAATATACTAAATCAGTAATGTGAGTGTGGAACGAAGATCGTACCTCCAGGACTAGCGTGTGGGGAAGATTTCCCGGCTGAATTCGACAACCCCGATACACACACTTAATAACCGTACACTTTCAGAACCTGATGCCCACTCCACGTAGGGAGGTAAAGGGCTACAGACGTAAATTTGGGGTTGCTGGAATCTGGGTTGACGGGCCGCACTCGCAGGAGGTGAGGGAAGCGAGTCGGGGCCGATCGAGTGAGCCGATCGGAAGCCGACTTGATTCTACCCGCGTAGGCCACTCCGCGTAGCAAACTTGCGGAGGCCGGTACGCCAAGATCCGACGTCCGATCGGAGTACCGTTTGTTGGAGAACGTCGACAATAGGATGAAGATTCTCTGCTCCGAAGGGCGTGATCAGATCTTACCAGATCTGGGCGCAACAATGACTATTCTCAGTCTCAGGTTCTGCACACATAGAACTGCACAGGAAGATAAATAATTACTGGAAAAATGGTTCTCGATGTTGGAACGAGACGCCGTTTGTTGCGGATCGTCGGTGACGTCTAGAGGAAGGATCTGACCAAGGGGTTTGGTCATGTCAGCAAATAGGAGGGCGGGGTAGCTTCTGGAAGTAGCCTCTTCTTCTGGGTCGGATCTGCACAGGGTGGTCGGCGCAGTCTCACGAGAATCTCCGCCACGGCCAGCACCAATCTCAGAACGACACGAGCTCGGCGGCAACGCGAAGAGGACAAAAAATCCTACAACCTATAAAAATCTCAAATCCAGAGAGCTTGGAAGTAGATCTGGAGAAATTTGGAATCAGGAAACTGAGGATCTGGACAGCAGGCTCGGGCAGATTTGCGCGACTTCACGGGAAGAATTGTTGCCGGCGATCCAGAGCTCCGATCGACGTGAAACCAGCGTCAACTTCTTTATGACTTGTAGAAGCTTCACTGAGAATTTTCACAGAACCAGATATGAAGAGGATAGGGAGGATAGGGGGGGCTAGTCACATGCCCAAAAGAATCCCATCACAGGATTTGATCAAGGGCATCACACCCAAGAGGAGGAAGAGAATCACTCTCTTAACATATTCTTCTCTCATAAAAACTTCATTAACTTCTCAAATAACACTATACATGTGATTATATAAGGAATGGCAAGGGGAAGGGGGCTGGGAAATATGTGGGAGCAAGGGGAGGGAGTGGGGGACGCGCACCTTGACCATGGGGAGAGGGAGAGACCAAGGGGGGGACAAGGGGACAAGGATGCTACCTAAATTTGACAAAACAAGGGAGGGGATTCAAAGTTGGTAGGTGGCTACCTCCCCTTTGGACCATGGTGTTGGGACTCCTCTGGGTTGATAAGCAGTTCATGCACTGCTTTGTGATGAAATGGTTTGATGATTGACAATAGTTGTTTTGATGATTAGCAATAGTGGTGTGTGACTTACTTGACTTTATTTCTATATATGATGGTGTAAGTATTTTGATGCATTCATATGTCAGATAATCACATCAATGGTGTGTGCATCTTAGTCTGTGCATTGAATAGAGTCGGTGCAACACATGGTCAATTTTACACATTAAGTCTGTGCAAGTCAAGCATTCTGTGTGAATAAGTCCGTGCAAGTTCAGGCACGGGGCATGCTAAGTCAGTACAACGTCTTCAGTGGCAAGTCATCAGGTCAGTGCAATACTTGCCTATTGCACACACCCAGCCGATGTATCCGTAGGTTTTTGTGTTGAAACCATGTCTGTGCATATGCTTTTGAAAAGATGATTGAGTCTGTGCATGTGTATGTGAACACCACAATTGAGTCCGTGCATCAAAATCTCTACTTTGTGCAATCTCCTTTTTATATCGTATAATTGTCTGAATATGACCTATATCTGATGCCTTGACAGGTGCCTTTTCGTAAAGACTAAGAAGGGCACGTGATCCAAGATTGAAGAAAGTTCTAGGATCATGACACGTGGAAAGCAGCTATGCTGTGATGCCGCCACGTGACGAAGGTGTTTGGGCGGGAATTGTGGTGACCACACGCCCTATCCTTCTACTGCTCTATAAATAAGAAGCTTCTTCCTCAGGAGAAAGGCGATCGTGAACATACTTCGAAAGAGCAGAAGCAAAGAGAGCTTGCACGATCCAGAGAGAAGAGAACAAGAAGAAAGAGAGAAGAAGAGAAGGAGAGAGTTGAAAGAGAGGTGTCTTAGAGAATACTGTGAGTGCTTGTTCCTCAGTCTCTCGGTTTAGAACTGGAGCTGAAATTGCTCAGTGTTGAGCTACATTCCCCTAGTGGTTTCGTTTGTTTCTTCGCTTGTTTTCTTTTTCGTTTCTGAAACTGCGTTTCCAAGCTGTGTGTCAGCGGAGCAAGCTGTGAAGCTCAGCGATTTGCAGAGGAGGATTCCTCTGGTCGGGTAAAGCTGTAAGTCCCCAGCGGTTTGTAGAGGAGGATTCCTCTGGACGGCATAAGCTGTAACGCCCAGCGGTCTGTAGGGTTTTAACCCCAAAGTTGTGGATCAGCGAAGCTGTGTATCAGCAGTAGAAGCCACATTCCGATTTGGAGTGTGGGGTGGACGTAGATCTCGGGTTTGAGATCGAACCACCTTAAAAATCTCTGTCTACTGTGCGATTGCTGTGTGGATTGTGTGCATCCTGTTTATTTCTTCGATCCGTAGTAGATGAATGCTTAGGACCGTCTTGATTTAGATCTGTTAGGTTGGCTTTCATTGATAGTGTTGTTTATCCTTCTGTCGTCCAACAGCAGCTTGTTTTAATTCCGCACTTGGAGCTGTTGTTGTTGGTTTTAATTGGGTGACTGATCTATTCACCCCCTCTAGATCGTATATCGCATCCTAACACTTGGTATCAGAGCATACCATCTATCCTAACACAGGGAAGGGGGCATCCCCTTCCACTAGCCACCAAGGCATCTTCCCATTAACCCTTTTCATACCTAGCACACCTAGCCCTTGGCCTTATTCACATTGATCCCCTTTTGGCCCAATTAAGGCCCAAAGGCCCATTAACTCTAGCCCATTCCCCACATGAGATCCAATAAAGATAAAAGGGATAATTGTCCATGAAAGGACTACAAAGGGCCCAATAAGGCCTTAAAGCAAGAAATAAGACAAGTAAGTAGCTCGATCACACGTCCACGTCCTCCGCGAGCTAACCGGGCCCCGCCGTGTCCTCATCCACCGGCGTGTATAGCGGCGTGTGTCCGCACCAATTCTCCCCGAGTGGGAGGAACTCGACCCCGTCGAGTAAGGGTCCCGAAGCTTGAGCTCTCCGCGCGTGATCAAGGCATCGTGTGGCACGGGGTGTCCTCTCCAATGCACAAAGTGTCGGTAGGCTCCGTTCCTGGTGGTGATCACCTGCTCATCTAGTATACAATCTATATGCTTGTGTTGAGGCTGGAAAAGGTGGACTCTCGGGTGGTGTGTCACTCACAATAGGAGGAGAAAGCCCAAAACTCACTAGGGATCACCGTGGGGTTCTGATATGCTACCAGATCTGAAACATTGAACGTCAAATTGACACCATAGTCGTCTGGTAGTTCAATAACATATGCATGCGAACCCACTTGTTTCAAGACTCGGAAAGGGCGGGTATAGCGGGCCGGGAGTTTCTTACGGTTCTCGAGGGGAAACCGTTCAGGCATGACCTTGATCATGACGTACTCTCCCTTTTGAACTCATGGGCATGTCGGCGTACATCAGCTAACCCCTTATACGTGCATGGCTGGCCTTTTATTGGGACACGACTTTATGCAACTCCAAATGCATGACAAACAAACTGTATACGCAAAACTGACTCATACATGACTTTAGACAAACCTAGACAACCATAGAAATACTCGCAGACAAACAATGCAACCCAACGTTGTGGACTCCTAGACATCCTAACATAAACCTACTGACTTCTAAATGGGAGTTCAGAGGGTTGAGAGGATCACACCCAATTGCACATTGCCCTGGGACTGAGTACCCGGGTCGGAAGCATGCTCTTTTAAAATCTCATCAAAGAACTCCTCCGCGAGTTCTAGATCTGGCTCATAGCTGACCGACACTAGCTCGGTGTGGGGTCGCAGGCTGGGGTGTCCGAAATGACCAATGAGTCCCGAGTGGGACACTTGACCGCAAAGTGGCCAATCCCACCACACATATAGCACTGGTCACGTGGCCCTGTGCTAGAAGATGCTCCACTGGTCATCGGCCCCTTTCCCTTGTCTTCTCGACGGGTCGGGGGTGGTGGGAGCTGGGGTCGGGCAGGCAATGCGGGCTGCTAGGGGTGTGGGGTGGGGAATGGTGCATGTTGGCGAGGGGGAGGGTCCCTTGGAGGGAGAGGGCGAGGCCTGAGAGCAGTGGGGTCCTGGCGAGGGGGTTCCAGAGGACGAACCATCGAAAATCGACTATAGGAACTGGGCGTGGTACGAGGGCCGGACCCTCGCTGATGGATGATCCCCGGTCGCTGGACGAGAGCGAACTCCGTCCCAAACTGCTCTAACTCGAGAGCAACCTGATATGCGGCCTCTAGGGTGGTCACATTGCGGCGAAAGAGTTCATACTGAAAGTGGGGCCGCATACCATGACGGAAGCGGGAAACATGCATCGTGCACTCTTCCGAGACGTCACATCGTAAAAAATATTCATCAAACTCTGCGATGTACTCGGACACGGACCGATCCCCTTGGTTGAGATTCTGCCACCTATTAATGAGCCTTTGACGGTATGTGGCAGGAACATACTTGGTTCTAAGTCTCTCCTTCATCTCATCCCAAGACTCAACTTGGGGCTCCCGACGCTGACATAGCAAGCTCTCCACATTGCACCAATAAGTTTGTGCTTGCCCTAATAGCTTCATTTTAGCTAACTTGACTCTCCAGTGGTCCGTCTTCTCGAACCACTCGAAGTACAGGTCCATACCGGCCTCCCAATCAAGATAGACTTTTGGGTCTAAGGACCCGTCAAAAGTGGGAGGGCCAGCTCGCACGGTCCTGAGGACTCTATCATCCTCTTCATCCCTCGGCTGTTGAATGCCACGACGGTGTCGACCATACCCATCGTAAGCATTATTGGACCCATAGTCTTCGAGGGCAAGGTCACGATGTTGTGGTTCAAGGACTCGGTGAGGGGCGGACTGAGGAGCATGTACGGGCTACTTCTGTGCCACGGGAGCGGGTTGGACCTGGGCCTTGAGAGCGATTTGGAATTGGGCCACTGCTGGAGCAGGTACGGGTGGGCCCTGGGCCACTCCAGCAGGGTCCCCGTGAGACAATCTATCCAACCGTCCAACCAGACCTTGGACAGACTTGTCGGATGACTCCATGTGTTCCTCCATGGCCCTAAGGCGACCATCCATATTGTCGGAGAAGCTCCGAAAGGTAGCCTTGGATTGGTCCAATCGGGCCATGATGGCCATCATCGCCTCATGCAAGGAGTGAAAGTCTCCCGAGGCGGCATCCCATGGGTTTGCCATAGACACGAGGCGATGGTATTGGGTACCTCGCCTGGTGGGCATGCAACGACGCACAAAGTTGGAATGCACTAACTAATGCAAACTGAGGAATCTAGACTTAAACAAGATCCGGTACCGGGCAAAGTTCCGGGATCAGAAAATCCTCTCACGCGAGTGAATCACCTTCCCGATAGGCATAACCTAACGTTCGGGCAACACCTTTTGATATACCGAATATTGGGATGCAATGCAACTTTGGACTTAGACGACCCTAGACTTAAACCGACGCTCTGATACCAATTTGATGCGGGACGAGGGACGCGACCGGGCTAAGACGTACGACCAACTAAAAGTGCGGCCAGCACTAGCACACTAAGGTAAGCCGAGTGGCTGACTACCGTGACGTTCTCCGGGTAGAGACTGATAGGTTCGGTGCGGTGGATTCAGAGGGGGGTGAATGAATCCCACCCTTAAAAAATTCCGCTCAAAAAATATTGCGGAATTAAAAACTCAGATGGCTTAATCAATTGAGCAAATATGTATAGCGCGCCTAAACATTCATCTAGCGGAAGCAAAGGAAAGCAATCAACCCACTGCACAGATGATTTTTCAGGTGGTTCGGTCCTCCATACCTACGTCCACCCCTCACTCCAAACCGGAGTGAGGCTTCCACTAGCAAATGCTAGAACCTCAGACTCAGTCTGTAAACAGACGCTGCCTAACAGCTTGACCAGAGGAACACACTCCTCTCTTCCTCCAGACCGGAGGGAAACCACTAGTGACAGCACGTCACTAGCAACCAGAGACCGAAGTCTTTCTTCCTCTGAAACCCAGAGGGAACCCACAAGCGACACCAGCCACTTGCAACTGTAGACACCAAGTCTCCCTTCCTCTGAAACCCAGAGGGAACCCACAAGTGACACCCAGTCACTTGCAACCAGAGACACCAAGTCTCCCTTCCTCTGAAACCCAGAGGGAACCCACAAGTGACACCCAGCCACTTGCAACCGGAGACACCAAGTCTCTCTTCTCCTGAGTTCACAGGAGGAACACCGACCTCCAACCAGAGAATCGGAAGAACAAAGTGATCAGTTAAAAAGAAAAACAAGAAATGATAAAAACACAGCGACTGAAAGCTGGAAATGAAATGCAAAATGTAGCTCTCGCAGGAGCAAGTCTGGGTTGGATCTGATCCAATTGCCAAACACACAAATCCTCAATGAAGGCTTCAGTTTCTCTCCTCGAGCTCTCTATCTTTCTCTTTCTTCCTTCCTCTTCTTTCTTCTTCTCTCTGCTTCTCTTTCTTTTTCTCTCGTTCTTCTTGACACTGGATCATGTAGGCTCTCTCTGTCTCTTCTTTTCTCTTCTTCTCCTTTTTCTTCTTCTGCTACTCTCTGCCTCTCTGCTGCTCTCTTCTTCTGCTTCTCTTATGATCTCCTAGCACAATTTCCTTCTCCTGATGGAGAAGTCTTCATTTTATAGCAGCAGCACAGTGTTGGGCGTGTGTCCTCCACAATTCCCGCCCAATTGATTCTACCACGTGGAAGCATCTCAGCAGGCTTCAATACACGTGTCACGATCCTGGCACTTTATCCATTCTTGGATCACGTGCCCTTCTTAATTCCCTCGTCCAGCAGTCCTGTCAGATCAGGCTTGAGAAATGATGCATGCACAAGACGATGTACAGACTTGGTCTTGCGACCACTGGCTGTACAGACTTTGTGTATCACTAACATGCCATTAGTGTGCAGACTCGATGACCATGCAGCAACCAATGTATAGACTTGCTCAGTTCAGCTGGTGGATGTACAGACTTTGCATATGCACATGTGACGCTGAGTGAGACGCAGGATGCACTGGCTGTACAGACTTTGCGTATGCACATGAGACGCTGAGTGAGACGCTAAGTGAGACTGACTTTAACAAGCAATGCATAGACTTTGATTTATGCACATGAGACGCTGAGTGAGACGGAGCAATGTATAGACTTATATTTATGCACATGAGACGCTGAGTGAGACGGAGCAATGTATAGATTTAGCTGATGCAATGTTCACACGACCTTAGACGCTAAGTGAGACGATGGAGTTGTACAGACTATGCATATGATGTACAGACTTTATATGCATAAGGCACATGATGCAACAATGTATAGACTTGAAATCAAGAGATGCACTGGCTGTACAGACTTTGAATGCGCAATATGCAGACCTTGTACAGACTTGCTAAGTCTGGAGTTAAGCATGAACGCACAATGCTCAGACTATGCGTGTGCATGAATGGACTATGAGTACATGACATTGCCTTACGTCTATATGCAACAGAGTGTATAGACTTTATATGCATGAATGCACCATGTAAAGACTTTGCGTGCAAGACACTGTATATGCATGAACGATGTACAGACGAGTGCACAGACTATATGCTCAATACAATCGTGCTATGGCATGCAACTACTGTTAATGCACCGATGCAATGTGCAGGACTTCCACAAACAGAGAAATGCATAGACCTTATCTGTTCATGTGAATAGTAAAATGCATTGACTTTTTCTAACATATATGAAGACTAGCATTGACCTTCCATGTGCATGGACTTAATACATGCACCAACATTTTTGTACAAAAATTAACATATGCACATATCTGAGATTAGGCGGAACATTACCTGATCTGACTGTGCATTGACCTTACATGTCAGTGATTTGACTTTGACTTGGGTTGACTTCATGACCTATGAGTCATCCTTAAACCTGTTCTGACAGTTTCTCATAATACATCAGGATTATATCATCAAGGATGTATATGTAAACATAATGAGACATAATATTTATCATCATCAAAACCCCAGAACCACAGGGACACAACAATCTCTCCCTTTTTGATGATGGCAATATTATGAGTCATTGCAATAGATTCATCATGATGATTATGAAATACCATATGACAGTTCATGAACATGCACCACAGAATAGCTCAGTCAAAAATGAGCATGTAAAACACCATGTGATGCAAGTGTTGATTTGATACAAATGATGACTCACAAAAGTTCTCCCCCTTTGACAACATCAAAAAGAATGGAATGATCATTGACTGTTGAAGGAGATGATATAGAAGCTATTATGCAAACTGAGTTACTATCATCTAAAACTCCCCTTGACAAGATACTCTCCTGAATGACAGAGCAGGAGGGGTGGAATGAAATGAATGAACATTGAACCACAAGGACATGCAAAAATTCTCCCCCTTAGATGGACAGTGATTGGAATGAAGCACAGGACAAAAAGAAGTCAACAGTTAGGTCTGAAATAATGGAGTCCAATGTGAGAAAGTAAGCATTCAGAATGAATGAGAAAGGTTTTCAATGGGATATCAATTTCATAAATCTGATTGAACAGGTATTTCAGACTCTTCTATTATAGAGATTTATGAATGATCTTCATTGACAAGTCAGATCAGTATATGATGTATGCAAGGCTTGTTCATAAGCTTTCTATACTCATATCTGAAATCAGTTTTAATAAAAGTGAACCTTGCTTTCATATTGAAAGTCTTGTTTAACCTTCTTCTTTCTTACTCACTCAATTTCAAAGATTCTTTAAGAGATGCAATCAATAGTATTGAAGTTAAACACATAATAAAACATTTGTTTCTATCAAGGGTTCCAATAGAATATTTATTTTGCACACATTTTCAAATGATACACTAGATCAGCAATAATTTTCATAACAATCTTCATGAGCACTTGAGTTTAGTACACCCTTGTAACTAGAGGATACACGTTGTTTAGACGTCAGTATTCCTAAGCACTTGGAAGGACTAACTGTCATGCTTCATAAGAACAGAGATAGAATTTACACTTCATGACACACTACAAATCATTTCTTTGATGAGTGAGATGTATTTCTCAGTGTGCATGTCATTACTCCTCCAGATTATCAATCATTCTTAAGCAGAGTTAACTATGGCACCTCATGACACAGTCCTTTGGACATGGTTTCTTAGTGACCAAAGTCATTGCTCTGACAAGATTTACCCTTATACATGTTCCAGATTCTCAGATGTTTAAAAAACAATACTAATTTCATACATATCAATCAAGGAATATCATGATTTCAGAATTTTCAGAATTCAGAAGAGTTTAAAAGACACAACGTGAAAATGTTGGTTAAAGTTTATTAAGACTAACTCAGATATTTTCAAGATATGTTCATAAATAAACACAAGACATACATGAAACTTCAACCGGTTGAAAGTAACAGACATTAATAGTCCTATATAATAGAAGATTCCTCTTTAAGTTGTTTTCAGATTTATGATCAGGATATGCACAGAGAAGTCTTTCTGAATTTTCAGGGAAGGCCGAATCATTTTAAGGAGCAGCCAATTCAACAGATACCAATGGATAGGATGAGTGAAAATGACTGATAACAGTTGAAGCAGGAAGCTGAAATGTGTTGCATTTCACATTCATCACAGGGATTTAAGCAAGATAGCAGTTCAAACTGAAGATGGGAAGTTCAGTTGATAGAAATGAGCTAGATAGACAGTTATGTGATGCATGGGTCAGATGCGATTTCAAGAATATGAATAATGCTCCCCCTAAATGTATGCATGTGCTAGCATTCAAGGTGTCGACACTTCTAACCAGTAAATGCAAGTGCAGTGAGTTGACAACATGTAATATATGCAATGATCACATTTTTTCCTTGGTATACAACTCCCCCTCACACTATGCACTGTATGACTGAAGTCTAAGAACAATGGATGCAATGGAATTTATGTATGGAATTTTTTATGGCCTATGCTCATGAACATTTAGACTGCTCTTCGTGCAACTCTGACCTATGGTACCAGGCGGAGGACTTGGTCTAAAGACCACCTCACACATAGCAAGCACTTCCAGACAGAACTCATCTGCCCTTTAGTATCTCACTATTTATATACCAAGAGTCATGCATGACAATCCAATGCAGATGCAGTTCTATATGCATCTTAAGCTGACAATATGCTACTTATATGCAATTGTGAATGCATGTGCATGTCAAATGTGCAGGTGAACATTTTAAAGTATGAGACATCGTCCAAGCAACAGATTCATTCAATTCAGCTTTTCAGTATTCAAGCACCAATTTCAGTTGAACTGATGCGCAGATAACACATCATATTCATTGAGAGATTTTAATGCCAAGCATAGATGCAGTTGAGAAGCTATATGCATGAAATTTTGATTAACAAATCAAATATGATATGCAACCATCTAAACAACATTATAAAAAAAAACTCAAATGTCTACCAGCAGAGGTGGGGTTTTACCAAACTTTGGATGCCTTGGTTTATTTGACCCCCTTTCATTCCTCATCCCCAAGGCATACCTGTAAAGCACAGATCTCATTTTGTGTTTCTAGGTACCCAAGACTTCTTGGGTCCTACATTGTTAGTAACACCTCTGATAGGTGCTTTCCACAATCTTTGGGCATGTAAGTCATCAGATTTCATTATATTACAATCACTCATGGAGTGCCCAAAGGCTCCACAATAATGACATGAAATAGCAGATCTTGAGTTCTTTTTATGCACATCATTGTTTGCATGGAATCTGTGTGCATTATCATGAAAGTTTCTGTTATTTACATGAACATACTATTTTCCATATCGTGCCATCCGATAGTCAGAAGCTCGGTGGCCAAGTTTCCCACATTCAAAACATGTAGAAATCTTTCTTTTAAATGTAAATTTATTCCTACCAAATTCATTTCTATTTGCAGGTAATTTAGCATGTTTGAAATTCACATTCCTACCCTAGATATGCCAACAGTCCTTGACTGTATAGCCATGCTTTCTACAGTGAGAGCATTTGAGAGAATTTCTTCTGAACGAGCCTGACCAGCATTCAGTGACCTTGTGACCAGTCTTGTTACAGTTAAAACAAGTGATGTGTTGGTTCATTGAAACAAATTTATTCTTATTAAAACCATGTTGGCTTGCAGGGAATTTAGCATGATATGAATGAGATGTTTTCTTACCACTTGCAAACCAGCATTGTGTAATTGTGTGTCCTAATTTGCCACAGTGAAAACATTCAATTTTCTTTTTCTGAGATGAAGAATTTTTATCATGAAATTTCAAGCATTCATTATGCCGGCGCTCATATCATCCTTCTCCATCAATTTACACTCATGCATCAGATGACCAAATTTATGACAATAGTGGCATGACATTTTCTTTTGTGTGCATGTGTGTGTGTGTTTAAGTCATGTGTCACATGCACAGCATCAACATGATTGTTTCTTTGCTTATTCTTCACATGAACATATTTTTTCACTTTTTCATTTCGTTTCTGAATGTCAGTTTGTTTTTGCATTTTCTGAACAATGGGCTGTTTATCTTTTGAGGTGGTGGCTACATTTGATGAAGTGACAAACGATGTCATTAGCTTGTTTTTGAGAACCTTTTTATTGACATTGTTGTAGCCTAACCCTTCCTTTTGAGTATTCACCTTAACTCTAGAAACCTGTCCTGATTTTCTTGTCCATCAACAAATTTAGACAAAACTCTGTTCAAATCCTGAATTTTATTTTCAAGAGATGCAATGTGTATTTCATAACTTACAGTCTCTTGTTCACTGCAATTAACAGCTTCATTCAAAATTTTGTTGGCAATTTTGTATTCTTCGATCTCCTTTCTCAGATCATCTACTTTTTCAGTTTTATTTGTACAGATGATTTTCCCTTTCTCAATGTAAGAAGTCTTTCAGATATCGAAGAGTTCAGCTGTTGTAACTTCTCATTTTCTTCCTTAAGCTTATTATTTTGAATTAACTCATTTATTAGAGTTTGATCTTCTGAGTTAACCTTACTTTCTCTCCCAGCTTCAAACTCTTTCAATTCTTTTTGCTGTTTTTCAAGATCTTTCTGCAATTCCATATTTAAAGATTTTATGGCATTAAATTTTTCAGCAAACAAATTCTTCTCTTGCTCAAGTTTTCCAAGTTTTTCTTCATTTTCTTTGACAGATTTTCTAAGAGAGTCATTTTCAGATTTTAGCCTACTTAGTTCAGAGCAAACACATTCAAGTTCCTTCATCAATTTTTCATTCTGATTTTTATACATATGGATATCAGATAAACATGCATCATGAGATTGCTTCATATTTGAACAATTTTCACATGGAGAACTTGAACTACCCCGATCACTTTTCTTTTTCAAGTTCTTGTAATGTTTTCTTAAATGTTCATGAGATTCAATCAACTCAACATATGTATTCTCCCAATCATCTAAAGAAAAATTCTCGAAGGGATTTACCTCTTCATCATTATCATCTTCATTTTGATTGCTGCTTTGATTACTTCCGTTAGCCATCATGCAGCTGTCCTCATTTAACTTGTAGCTAGCTTCAGCACATCCAGAATGTCCTTAGCAGACCTACAATCATGAAGGCAAGAATGTAAGGCTTTGTCAGTAGCTGCTTTCATCAGATTCAAAGCTTTCTGATTTTCTCCATCCTTTGATCTGTGACTGTCGGTCCATTTGGACACTTTCTTTGGTAATCTGTGAGGACCATGTGAAATTAACTTCCACAGATCAGGATTGACTGATATAACATATTTGCGCAGACTGACAAACCACACATTAAAATTAGAGCTGTTGAAAACCGGTGGATCACCCATGGAAACAGATCAGATTAATGCAATAGGAATAATGATGCACCAAAAGCGAGATAGCACCGAAGACTGCATGATCGGATCTGCAGGTCGCTGGACCTTCTATGCAGACACCCGCTCTGATACCAATTGATAGGTTCGGTGTGGTGGATTCAGAGGGGGGTGAATGAATCCCACCCTTAAAAAATTTCGCTCAAAAAATATTGCGGAATTAAAAACTCAGATGGCTTAATCAATTGAGCAAATATGTATAGCGCGCCTAAACATTCATCTAGCGGAAGCAAAAGAAAGCAATCAACCCACTGCACAGCTGATTTTTTAGGTGGTTCGGTCCTCCAGACCTACGTCCACCCCTCACTCCAAACCGGAGTGAGGCTTCCACTAGCAAATGCTAGAACCGCAGACTCAGTCTGCAAACAGACGCTGCCTAACAGCTTGACCAGAGGAACACACTCCTCTCTTCCTCCAGACCGGAGGGAAACCACTAGTGACAGCCCGTCACTAGCAACCAGAGACCAAAGTCTCTCTTCCTCTGAAACCCAGAGGGAACCCACAAGTGACACCCAGTCACTTGCAACCGGAGACACCAAGTCTTCCTTCCTCTGAAACCCAGAGGGAATGCACAAGTGACACCCAGCCACTTGCAACTGGAGACACCAAGTCTCCCTTCTCCTGAGTCCACAGAAGGAACACCGACCTCCAACCAGAGAATCGGAAAAACAAAGTGATCAGTTAAAAAGAAAAATAAGAAATGATAAAAACACAGCGACTGAAAGCTGGAAATGAAATGCAAAATGTAGCTCTCGCAGGAGCAAGTCTGGGTTGGATCTGATCCAATTGCCAGACACACAAATCCTCAATGAAGGCTTCAGTTTCTCTCCTCGAGCTCTCTATCTTTCTCTTTCTTTCGTCCTCTTCTTTCTTCTTCTCTCTGCTTCTCTTTCTTTTTCTCTCGTTCTTCTTGACACTGGATCATGCAGGCTATCTCTGTCTCTTCTTTTCTCTTCTTCTCCTTTTTCTTCTTCTGCTACTCTCTGCCTCTCTGCTGCTCTCTTCTTCTGCTTCTCTTACGATCTCCTAGCACGATCACCTTCTCCTGATGGAGAAGTCTTCATTTTATAGCAGCATCACAGTGTTGGGCGTGTGTCCTCCACAATTCCCGCCCAATTGATTCTACCACGTGGAAGCATCTCAGCAGGCTTCAATACACGTGTCATGATCCTGGCACATTATCCATTCTTGGATCACGTGCCCTTCTTAATTCCCTCGTCCAACAGTCCTGTCAGATCTGGCTTGAGAAACGATGCATGCACAAGACGATGTACAGACTTGGTCTTGCGACCACGGGCTGTACAGACTTTGCGTATGCACATGAGACGCTGAGTGAGACGCTAAGTGAGACTGACTTTAACAAGCAATGCATAGACTTTGATTTATGCACATGAGACGCTGAGTGAGACAGAGCAATGTATAGACTTAGATTTATGCACATGAGACGCTGAGTGAGACGGAGCAATGTATAGACTTAGCTGATGCAATGTTCACACGACCTTAGACGCTAAGTGAGACGATGGAGTTGTACATACTATGCATATGATGTACATACGTTATATGCATAATGCACATGATGCAACAATGTATAGACTTGAAATCAAGAGATGCACTGGCTGTACAGACTTTGAATGCGCAATATGCAGACGTTGTACAGACTTGCTAAGTCTGGAGTTAAACATGAACGCACAATGCTCAGACTATGCGTGTGCATGAATGGACTATGAGTACATGACATTACCTTACGTCTGTATGCAACAGAGTGTATAGACTTTATATGCATGAATGCACCATGTAAAGACTTTGCGTGCAAGACACTGTATATGCGTGAATGATGTACAGACGAGTGCACAGACTATATGCTCAATGCAATCGTGCTATGGCATGCAGCTATTGTTAATGCACCGATGCAATGTGCAGGACTTCCACAAACAGAGAAATGCATAGACCTTATATGTTCATGTGAATAGTAAAATGCATGGACTTTTTCTAACACATATGAAGACTAGCATTGACCTTCCATGTGCATGGACTTAACACATGCACCGACATTTTTGTACAAAAATTAACATATGCACATATATGAGATTAGGCAGAACGTTACCTGATCTGACTGTGCATTGACCTTACCTGTCAGTGATTTGACTTTGACTTGGGTTGACTTCATGACCTGTGAGTCATCCTTAAACATGTTCTGACAGTTTCTCATAATACATCAGGATTATATCATCAAGGATGTACATGTAAACATAATGAGACATAATATTTGTCATCATCAAAACCCCAGAACCACAGGGGACACAACAGAGACGTCTCTCAACGGCAACTAACTCTAGCTCGACGATCGTCCCTTGCGAGGGAAACGTGAGATCGCAGCGGTTAAGGAACCACTATCGCCTAGGGTAATGCAGTCCGAGCTCGGTGCTCGATTGGAGCTAAGGAACGGGCGCTCATAACTCACAACCACAGAAGTTTGCAACTAGCTAACGGCCCTATTCTCACAAATGCAGCATGATAGAAAATATACTAAATCAGCAATGTGAGTGTGGAATGAAGCGCGTACCTCCACGAGTAGCGCGTGGGGAAGAATTCTCGGCCGAATCTGACAACCCCGATACACACACTTAATAACCGTACACTTTCAGAACCTGATGCCCACTCCACACAGGGAGGTAAAGGGCTACAAATGTAAATTTGGGGTTGCTGGAATCCGGGTTGACGGACCGCACTCGCAGGAGGCGAGGGAAGCGAGTCGGGGCCGATCGAGTGAGCCGATCGGAAACCGACTTGATTCTGCCCACGCATGCCACTCGGCGCAGCAAACTTACGGAGGCCGGTACGCCAAGATCCGACGTCCGATCGGAGTACCGTTTGTTGGAGAACGTCGGCGACAAGATGAAGATTCTCTGCTCTGAAGGGCGCAATCAGATCTTACCAGATCTGGGCGCAGCAGCGACTGTTCTCAACATTAGGTTCTGCTCTCACAGAACTGCATAGGAAGACAAATAATTACTGGAAAAATGGTTCCCGGTGTCAGAACGAGGCGCTGTTTTTTGCAGATCGTCGATGACGTCTAGAGGAAGGATCTGACCAATGAGTTTGGTCAGATCGGCAAATAGGAGGGCGGGGCAGCTTCTGGAAGTAGCCTCTTCTTCTGGGTCAGATCTACACAGGGTGGTTGACGCAGTCCCACGAGAATCTCCGCCATAGCCAGCACCGATCTCAGAACAACACGAGCTTGGCGGCAACGCGAAGAGGACAAAAAATCCTACAACCAATCAGGATCTCAAATCCAGAGAGCTTGGAAGTAGATCTGGAGAAATTTGGGATCAAGAAACTGAGGATCTAGACTACAGGCTCGGGTAGATTTACGCGACTTCACGGGAAGAATTGTTGCCAGAGATCCAGAGCTCCGATCGACGTGAAACGAGCGCCAACTTCTTCCTGACTTGCAGAAGCTTCACTGAGAATTTTTGGAGATCCAGATATAAAGAGTATAGGGAGGATAGAGGGGGCGAGTCACACGCCCAAAAGAATCCTGTCACAGGATTTGATCAAGGGCATCACACCCAAGAGGAGAAAGAGAATCACTCTCTTAACATAATCTTCTCTCATGAAAACTTCATTAACTTCTCAAATAACACTATACATGTGATTATATAGGGAATGGCAAGGGGAGGGGGGCTGAGAAATATGTGCGAGCAAGGGGAGGGAGTGGGGGATGTGCACCTTGACCATGGGGAGAGGGGGAGACCAAGGGGGGGACAAGGGGACAAGGAAGCTACCTAAATTTGACAAAATAAGGGAGGGGATTCAAAGTTGGTAGGTGGCTGCCTCCCCTTTGGACCAAGGAAGGGGGCGCCCCCTTCCACTAGCCACGAAGGCATCTTCCCACTAACCCTTTTCATACCTAGCACACCTAGCCCTTGGCCTTGTTCACATTGATCCCCTTTTGGCCCAATTATGGCCCAAAGGCCCATTAACTCTAGCCCATTCCCCACATGAGGTCCAATAAAGATAAAAGGTATAATTGTCCATGAAAAGACTACAAAGGGCCCAATAAGGTCTTAAAGCAAGAAATAAGACAAGTAAGTAGCTCGATCACACGTCCACGTCCTCCGCGAGCAAATCGGGCCCTGCCGTGTCCTCGTCCACTGGCGTGTATAGCGGCGTGTGTCCGCACTAGTTGGTGATCCTAGGTGGAGTTCTCTTCTGGCGTTCGGGCTCCAGCAGCTCTAAGAGCCGAAGGAAGTCTACCTCCCCTACTCCAATTTCTGGCACTCTTCCGTATTCTACTTCCGGGCTGCCATAAGCTTGGCCGCCTCCTGGTTTACTTCCCGCACTTTATAACGACCCAAGATTCGGACATCGGGAAGAACCTGATACCATTCGATTCCTGGCCCGCCGCCCACGAGCCGGAGAGCTGGGAAGGGCTAAAAGGAGTATGGAGGTACAAAGAAATATGAAATAAAGCAGGATAATTCAACAATTAACAGTAATAAATAATCAACTACAACAGAGTCCAGTCCAACAAAAGTACAGTCTAAGGTAGAGAAGCATACCCAACACCGAGTGAAGACTCGGCCCGACGAGCTGGCACCTAGAAACCTCCGCACGCAATAATCTCGAACCTTGAGGAAGAGCCGTCACACCTGAAAAGCAGGGGTGAGCCTCCTATCACTGGCTCAGTAGGGGTCCCACGGAATCCCAACCCTAAACAACGGTGGCACGGAAAGTAGCAACAATAAAAACAACAGTAATAGTAGGAACAGTAAACACGGTGGCCGGTAAAACCTCAGCTCTACAGCTACTCCTACTGTACCAGAAAACACGTCCCGATCTCACCGTTGGGGGACCACCAGACTAATAGGAAAACCTCTGGCTACGCCGCCAGGAAAACCCATCACGACAACACTATCGTGGACCGGACACTACCTAAGAAAAACTCTTGGTGATGCTCACCTGAACCCTAGACCTCAACCTCGGAAACACACCCGAAAACTGCACGTAAAACCACGTCTCGCAGACGGGAAATGAAAACTTGAGTCACGAGAATCTCACGTCACGTGATGGGAGCACTACCCACTAGAAGCAAGGTAGGATGCGTCCACTGACGACTTAGTCCGCAGCCTCAAGTGTCTCACTGCAACGCCCCAGGCGGAGACTGAGACACCGTACAAGTAACCAGGAACACCGAACAAGGACTAGCTGGGGTCGCGCTCGTCAGCGCGGGTCTGACGCCCCTAACCACGTGTGCACACACAGACCATGCGCCCCAGGTCTGACCCTCTAGCAGGTTCTTCCCCTGAAGCCCGGACTCAGGCTACGCGTGGGGGCCATACGGTAACCAGCCTAAAAACCATCTCTCTCGGGAAAGCTCTCCACCACTCCCGGGTGGGTTCGCACACGCGTGCGCAGGAAAGCTACGACTAGTGGGAGGTCACTAAACGTGAACACGGAAAGTCATGCACGCGCCCATCGTGAGTAACGCGGAGTACCAGGGGGCTCGAGGCTACCAGACTCTAGATGGTCCACTAGACCTAACAACCCCAGCGGTCTTCGAGTCACATGACTCGGGTCAAGACCGCTGCACGCGATGGCATAGCCCCGTCAATCTAGCCTAATACCTAGGTCAGAAACCACGGTAGCACGATTCTTGAGGCAGCTCACAAGCCGCCGAGTCGATCCCCTATCCAAGGGAAAAGAGGAAAACCTTCAGCCCCAGGCTGGCTGGCTGGACTCATAGTCCAAGTGTGACGACCCAAGATCCGGATACCGGGAAGAACCCGATACCATTCGAATCCTGGCCCGCCGCCCACGAACCGGGAGGGGTCGGAAGGGCTAAAAGGAGTGTGGAGGTACAAAGAAATAGGAAATAAGGCAGGATAATTGTGGATGCACTTTTTATTAAGATCATTATTTATTTGTTTATTGGGTTTATTAAGTGCGTGGGCGTGCCAGTCACCAAGGTGACGATCTATTGTGCGCTCGATCTGACTAATCAGACGATTGTGTAGTTCAGGTCGGGACCAAAAACCCGCCGCGCCATAAAGGTCACGGCATCATTTACATTTCCTCGGAGAGGGGAACACCCTTGATTAATCACCGGGAATTAGGGCCTCATGGCCAGGAAACTATATCGAGAGAAACAAGCCGATAGCAGTCTCGAATCAGTCGAAAAGCCTGATGTCTAGGGAAACAAGCATTCGAAATATGTTGGTCACTCAAGAGACCATTTTGATATTTGGACGAGCGTCCGACTTCGGAAAATCGTGATCGTCACGGGGAAAACCGGAGCATATGTATGCCGGGGTACGGCAAATTTATTGTTCAAAGGGATAGGAGACATTCGATTGAATCCCAGTTAGAGTGGTCGGGGATCAGCGAGTTTATTGGCCTGGTGTGAGATCGGGTCAGGACCATTCCGGGGGCGCCTCCCACTGTCCAAACAAGGCTTGTGTGGGCATCGTTAATATTTTCGGTGCCGAGGGGCAGCGGGGAAAGTGTCCCGGGACTACATTCCAAAACAAAGACGTGGACAGAGATAGCTGGCTATAGGCCTAGGAAGTAAGTCAGGCAATGACCATGGTTGGGGCGAACCCGAGGTCCAAACGTGACTCACGAAGGTCTTATTGATATTCCCACACGTTCTCGTTCCATTCAGATTTTGTTGGTCATTCATGGACCACTTTATGTTCGGGTAAAGATCCGTATTGAAGGCACGACGTAAATAGAAATAAACCCGTACAAATGTCTGCCGTGAGTACGGCAAGTTTAATGCAAGTGCGGGATTAGATCCCGGTATGTATGTCGGTCACTAACGGACCATTCGTCGTTCGGACGAGAGTCTACATTTGAAGCGTCGAAGATAACGACAAAGCCATACGGATGTCTGCCGTAGGTACGGCAAGTTTAATGTGGGTGCGGGATTAGATCCCGGTATATATATGTGTCGGTCACTAACGGACCATTCATTATTCGGATGAGAGCCCGCATTTGAAGCATCGAAGACGACGATAAACCGTATGAATGTCTACTGCGATTACGGCAAGTTTAATTCAATACCCGGATTAGGTCCCGGTATATATATATGTCAGTCACTAACGAACCATTCATTATTCGGGTGAGAATCCGCGTTTGAAGCATCGAAGACGATGACAAAATCGTACTAATGTCTACCGCGATTACGGCAAGTTTAATAGGATTACGGGATTGGATTCTAATAGAAGTGGGTCAAGTTGATAGACTATTGGACCGAGATAATTTCAGACTATGGCCATGTTGGGGATTCTGAGGTCCACATCTGATACCATGGGGCATCGTTGCTTTTCTCTTTACGCATAGTTCGGGGAAGCGAATTGTTAAGTGTGGAGCCCGGACTCGTCAACGTGTGCCCTCGCACGTGGATCGACCTGCGCGGTCAGGTCGCGGGGGTCAAGGGGGCAGCGCCCCTTGCGGGGGTTTCCGGGGGCGGAGCCCCTGGAAGAAAATTATATTTTATTTCATTGTTTGGTTAATTATATTTTTTTATGGAAGGCACGCCGATTTAGGGAGATACCAAGAGAGGAGAGGGCGCGCCGGTTTAGAGGCTGTAATAGGGCGCGCTGGTTCAGGTGGGCAAGGGGGGGGGGCACCGATTTTGGGACAAGCTGGGGGGCGCGCTGGTTTAGAGGAGATTAGGGGGGCGCGCCGGTTTAGGTGGCAAGCCAGGAGAGAGGGGGTGCGCCGGTTTAGGATGTGAGCAAAGGGGTGGAGAGGTGTCTTGGTGAGAGGGTTTAATCCGGCACGCAGGGGGCGCACCGGTTTAGAGCCAAGAGGGGTTTATGAGTGTGGGGCTAAAGTGGCGCGGGGGGGGGGGGGGGGGGTAGCGCACCGGATAAGTGCGCGCCAGATTAGGAGCGCGCCGGATTAGGCCGTTTTGTTCTTTTCAAAGGCTTGTAGGCTAGCAGATGGTTAGGCTGTTTGTTCACTTAGCAAAAATAGGTGGATTTGAAGGTTTCAAAGTGTTTTGTTCATCTGTTAAGATAAAAGTTTGGGTGGTTCGTTCAAAGGGGTTCAGGAACTCCAAAGTTCAGTTCTTGCTCTCAGGGAGCTTAGTTCGTTCTTGTTGCTCATATTCCTGGCAAAAAATGGGCGGCACCTCCCCTGGACTGAGGTTTGCTGGGGCGACATAAGGGATTGTCAAACGGAGTACTCCGGGACGATCCCAAAAACTCGGAGTGGCCTAACGGCAGTCCGGTGTCCCATAGTTGAACGCAGGAGCCCCGAGGACTAGCCTTCAAGGGGTTCTAATAGTCCATGGGTAGTAACTTCACCATATCTCCAGCGGGACGGATGTTCGCCATGGAAGGCCATGAATATTCATCCCACACACGGGTTCCCTCAAAGATCATGCCACAGAGAGGCAAGCTTCGAAGGGCCCTGGATGATTAGAAGATAGGGGGGGGGAAGGAGAGTAAATGAAGTAGAATACAATATTCGGCAAAGCTTTTTCTTTCCATTCATCCACAAGGGAAGGAGGCTAAATACAAAAGGGGATCTACCCCGAAGCGGGAGGATACATCAGAGAAAGAAATGAAAGATACATCAGTGGGGGAACGGGGAAATGGAGCACAAGCTCCTCTCCCCGGGCTCACCTCTCTCCTCTCATGCTCAACCTCTCTTTTTATTCACCAAGTAGGCGCAGGGACGTGGCTTCTTTATTTTCTTCTGCTGGAGACCTTTTAGAGAGAACCGGCTAGGGAGACCTCCTGCCGAGAGCTCTTCTAGTGGGGTGTTCATTGCATATATATGGAGGTGGGGGGAGAAGTCTCTGCAGCTAGGGACATGTGTCTTCTCTTTCCCCTCCAACCGAAGGCAATCAAATGGCCTCCGACTAGGGGGGCCGTAGAGTAGGGAAGCTGCCTCCACGAGATTGGTCGACGGTGACCGGCGGGGAAGCGACGTTCGGTACGGAGCTCAAAGCCTTCCATTCGTGAGAGCAGGAAGGGCTCAGGCGGCTGCACGCTGGTCAGGTGCAGGCCGTTCGTCCTTTTCAGGTAAGTTCCTTCTGTTCGCACCTGAAAACAGGGGATCAGACTTGCGATGGGATGGCCACCTTGGTTAAAATGGCGCGGGGGTAAGCGCGCCGGTTTAGGAGCAATAGAGCAGCACGCCGGATCAGCACAAAGAGGAGGGGTGGGCCGGTTTTGGGGATATTGGAAAGGGCGCGTCGGTTTAAGGCCCAAGCAAGGGCACGCCGGTTTAAGTGCAGGCCGTGTCGATTTAGACTTCGTCTCGGAGTCGCGGCTGTTCGGACGGACGCTTGTCCTCCCGTGTTGCTTAAGTTGTAATGCTCCATCTCCGGGGTGTTTAGTTCAGGGCCTTTGGATCTCGATTCAGAACTTTGAGTGATCTCCAGTGTGTGCCGAACATGTGTTCAAATTCTCAAGTTTCTTTTGATTCGGCCTTCGGCACAGTCGACTAGGGAGCCGGAGCTGTCTCTTCTGCTCGGCGAGGGGGGGGGGGCTTCTTTGTTGGGTGGCGGAGCACCGGGTATATATTCATCCTGCTTAGAGGAGGTACAGAGTTTATCCGGCCTTCCCGTCTTCGACTTGCTCTCGGGGCGTCGAGACGTCTGTGCCGCAGGAACGTTCTTTTTCTTCTCTCTTTTTTGACGTCCACAACAATTCAACAATTAATAGAAATAAATAAATAACTACTACAACAGTGATGGGAATCAAGCAAGCTGCCAGGCCAAAGCTGATCGTGGAAGCTGTTGAGCCGAAGATGAACGCGCTACCTTTGGGTAGCGCGACCTGGATGAAGGCGCTAGGTTCCCCTAGCGCGATCTCAGACAGAAACTCTACTACAGACGGTCCAACTTCCTGATGCCGAAACTCACAAAAGTCTTCAATGTTTGCTATTTTCCATGGTTGTAATCAATGTTCTAGCATCATTTTGTCTTCCCCTTCCCCTATATATGTATCCCATCTTGATTGATCAAAAAAAAAGAAGTAATGAATCTATGAGAGTTTATGAGTATAGCATGGCTATCTCCCCCAATCTTTGGAACCCCCTTTCTTCCTCCCCTCTCCGGGTGCGATGCCCAATTCTCTTCTCCTGATCCTCTCTTTTCCCCTTCAATGGAGGACGATCGAAGCCCCGGATGCATCGACTCTGAAACGGGGTCGAGTGTGAGGCTCCATTCGGAGCTTCGTTCTTCTTCCACCAACGTTCACCTCCCCTCACCACCGCCAAGGATGTTGCTAAGGTTAGTATGGAGCTTGGTTGCACCGTCCCTACGAAAGGTTCGGGTGAGAGTGTAATGCCCTGGATCCTTGGTAGGTCTTACTGGATCTTCATTGGATCTTTTGGATTGGTTTCGGTGAGTTTCGGTTCGCTTTGGTGGCTTCCGAGTTGAGTTTTACGAGCCGTGTGGGTTTTTCTCTCGTACTAGTTACGGAACCCTACGGTGAGTTTGTTTGTCACTTCCTCGACTCGTGAATGCTACAGCGACGATGTACTCTCCGAGCCGGTCGTTTCGACTATTTTTGCGTATTTTTATGAATTTATGCATTTTCGGCGCATTTTCAGAATTTTTGGAAATTAGGAAAATTTCCTAATTTCTTTTCTTTTTCCTTTTCTTTTTCTTTTCCTTCCTCTCTCCTCCCTTCTCATTTCGCCGCCGCCGTCTCTCTCTCCCGTTTTCTCTCCCGTTTCGCTCTCTCGGCTCCGGTTGCAGATGGGGTACCTAGGGGCATGTGCTGGGGACGTGGTGCAGCTACCTTGGTGCGCGATGAGGCGAGGATCGGATCGATTCTGGCGCGATCCCGTACGGTGGATTCAAAGCCGGTGAATCGGTTCGTGAGTGGATTTCGGCATGGTTTAGTCCTTTCGGGGCTCTGGTTTCTTCGGTGGAGGTAGGGTGACTGATCCTCACTTCTTCCTCTCCGTTTTCCCTGCCATTGCACGTCGTTCGGCAAGGAAACGGTCGAGTTTGGGCTTGGTTTGCCTAAACGTTGATTTTCGTGGTTTGTAGGGTTGGCCGGAAAACGGCAACCGTTCTTAGCGTAGTTAGTTTTAAACTGACCGTTGGGATGTCAGGATCCCAACCACGTTAATTTCGTGTTGATTGGTGTTCATTCGAGGCCGGTAGGAGTCCGAGAACCTCGGTGACCCATTTTGGGTGGATTCGTTGGAATCACTCGGATCTTATGTTTTTGAGCTTGCATGTGGGCTTTTTAGCCTTCTTATGTTGTTTTTCAGCATTTGGGTTTGTTTCCCCTGCGCTTTGGCGTGAATGGGGCGTGGAACGGGCCGATTTGGCCGTTCCCCTGTTTTCCCGCCGTAGCTGATGTGGCGGTCGTTCCAGGGACCGTCACTTGCTCTGACTGCCCCACGACTGACCGTTACATTGTCTGGGTTGATTGAGTTCTTCGGGGTTTTGAGAGAGTGACGGCCCAGGGCTGGCGCGTCACATTTCTTTGACGTGTCCCGTGAGACGCGTTATATCTCTTTTGTCGTTTATTGGTTGGGTTAAGTCGGTTCCTCTAACGCGCTTGACCCAGCACGTTAGATGGATGTAACGCGCCCTGTTATGGCCGTTACATTCCATTTAACCGACGTTGACCATTTGAGGCGGTGCCTCTGGCGGTGGTTCCCCCGTGCGTTAGGTGTTTGTAACGCGCCTGCCCCTGGCCGTTACATGTTGTTTTGGCTGAGTAGGGTTGCTGCACCGTTGGATATAACGGTGGGGCCCCTGTGCGTCAGGCGTTTGTAACGCGCCCTGTGCAGGCGGTTACATGCCTCTCAGCTAGCTGTGGTTGTGGGTGTGTTGGCCCTGACGCGCCTGGTCTTGTGCGTCAGGTGGCTATAACGCGTTCGCTCCCATGCGTTAGTTCGTTGTAACGCGCCTCGTCTAGCGCGTTACATGCTTCGTGTGTTTTGTGTTTGAGGGTTGTTGGCCCTGACGGCCCTAGTCTGGCACGTCAGGTGTGTGTAACGTGCCTCGTGTTGGCCGTTACATGCTGTTTTCTGTGTTTTAGAGTTGGTTAGGGCGGTGTGAGTGATGGCTGCTTCCCCAACCGTCGCTCGGAGTGTAACGGCCCTGGTCTAGACCGTCATATACTTGTAGCGGTCTAGGGGTGGCGCGTTACATGCCCTGTGCTCTGATTTCCGTTCCTTTGGTTTCTGCTTGTCTTGGCTTGGCCTTGTGGTCTGCCCGCTGTCCCGTGGAGGCCTTCTGACATCCTATGAGGGCTAAGACTACGTTGTAAGGTGGCCAGGAGTCTTCTTGCTTGAGGTAGGATTCTCTTTCCTACTTTTTGAGCATTGTTGTTAGGTTCTGGTCAACCCAGTGTGACCCAATGGTTGACGTGTGACCTAGTGTGTGCGTGTCTTGGCGGTTCTATCCAGTCTGAGACACTGGTTCTGGATGCCTCGAGGTATCATTTACCTCGATTTACGTGTCCAATTGTGCTGAGGGTTTTTAGAATCCCCTCAGTTCTCCTTGTGTTATTTTCTGCGGAGCGTGATTTCTTCTGGCTTAGGATTAGACCGATTGGCGGCTTGTTCCGCTGTTTGTGATGATCCCGCCGTTGAGTCGTCCGACTCAAGGATTGTTACGTTGTAGGTCTAGTTGCCTGGTCCTGAGTCTGTTGGCAGTTGTTTACCTGCCTTGGTGCTTTGTTGTGCACGAGACAGGGCTTGCTTTGACTGTCTGTGCTTTAGCACCTGTGTTTCAGAGTTTGTGCCTTGTGAGCCTCCACTAGTTGTAGCCCTAGGCCTCTTGAGTGCCGACCCACCGGGAGTGGTGGAGGGGTGTTTCCCGTGAGACAGTTCTTAAGCTAGTTCCGTGGGACCCGTCAGCGGTAGCATCCTACCGGGGGGAATACTAGCTAGAGGCCTGGCCTAGGTAGTGGTCAGTGTGTGCACACGTGGTCAGGGACTGAGGACTTGCGCCGACGGGCGTGTCCCTGACTAGTCACTCGCGGTTGTGGTACTGCGGTCCTGTGTCCGTAGTTACCATTCTTCCTCGGAACTGTTGTTCCTCGAACCTGGTTCTTGGTGTGTCTAGTCTTCCTCGTCCTCTGGACGAGCTAGACGTGACACTTGTGGCGCAGTGTAAGACGTCAGTGGACGCATCTGGCTGTTCCTCTTGTGGGAGGGTGCTCCTGTCACTTGGCTCGTGACTCTCGGCGTTTCTTGTGCGTTGCGACCTTTGCGAGTGACCCTCTCGTGGCTATACTCGAGGTCGGTGTCCTGTTGTGTGCGTGACGTTCTAGTCATGCGTGGGGCTGTGTGCACGACGTTTTTTGCTCGTGTTTGGTTGTCGTGTGTCTAGGTCTTTTCTAGACCTTTTTGTCTGCGTTGTTGGCTTTTGCCTTCTTCTTTGGTGTTGGTCGACGGACTGGTGTACCCTACTGTGTGAGTTTGGGGTTGACCGTCTGTTGCCTTTTGGAGTAGCTTAGAGTGCCGAGTTTTCCTTAGTGGCCGTGTTCCGTGTTTTACGGCCTCGCTCTTCTTTGTTGTTGAGCTCCCCTTGCTCTTAGCCTGTTCCCTACTCCTGCTGTCCATGTTCTATTTACAGCTTTGTAGTGTAGCTTTTTCTGCTTTGCTGCACTTGCTGTTTGAGTTGCTTCCGTTGCATTGTGCGTTTTCCAGTGGGGATCCGCGTGACCCCTACTGAGTTTCTGTTTAGAGACTCACCCCTACTTTTCAGGTGGGTTTTGCCTTCTGCCTCTGCTGTTCCTGGAGGTGCGCGTCTGTTAGTGCTGCCAGCTGTACCTGCGTCGGGCTTCCCCCGACTTCTGTGTACCTTCTTTACTGTGAGACTGTACTTTGTCTTTCCTTTGGACTGGACTGTGGTGTATAATTATAATTGTTGTAATTTTTATTGAAAAAGTAATTTTATTTCTGCTACTTTAGCACTCCAATTTAATGAAATTTAATTGCTTACTGTTATATCTGCGGCTTCAATGTGATCCACACGTGCCTTTTTCCCTTCGGAGCTTTCCTGCTCTTGGAGGCCTCGCGGGTTCCATGCGGTATCACGCGTATCCGGTAATCCTACCGGGTATGCCGGGTATCCGGAATCCGGGTCGCTACAGAGTGGTATCAGAGCTGTGTTCTAAGATGTTCAGAATTTCCTTGTCTGAATTATCTGAGCTCAGTCGTGTGAAATATATGGGAATCCAGATATTCAGTTTCCAGAGTCCTTAAGGTCCAGTACAGTCTCTTGCTGGCATAGGTGTTGCGATGGTTATTGCGGTGCTTTTTGTGTGTGGTCTTATGCGTGCTTGGTTGGCATTGTACGAGGTGGTTTTGCTCTCGTCTGGGTGTGACGAGGTGTTTTGTTCGGTTTTGAAGTTGGTCTCGATCGTGTTGCACTTGGCAGTGTTTGTCGGTAGGCATGAACCTGCAGTGCATTGTTCGAGCTGTTTCTGTGTTTTGCTCAGGTTGCTTATGACTTTTAGCATTGGTGTGATGGCCATGCACATTTTTACGTTGCTTTGGTTGTCCCAGCTTGAGTCTGTTCAGCTCCTGTAATGCCGTTGTTTCTGTTGAATCGATCGTTGTGTTGCCTCGTTTGAGAAGTTACTCGAGCGAGCCTAAGAATTTCCTTTCCTGGTGAGCTTCTGTTGTCGAGCTTGTTGCTTCTCATCCTTCTTTGGTGAAGCTTTTTTTGAGGTGAGCCTTGGAATTGCTATCTTGGTGATGCCTTTGTCCTGTGTCTGCTTAAGTGTGGACAACTTTGTTTTGAGCCTGATCTACTCTTTGCTATACGGTTACTTGGCTTTGGACTCCATGATGGTGTTAAGAGCTGTCGTGTACCGTATTTGTCGTGCCGTGTCCAGCGGCCGATGTATCGTGAAGGCTCGATAACTGTTTCAGGATGTGAAGGTAAGCTGAGATTAGCATTCCTCTGTGCTTTGAGCTGAAGCTGGTGCTCTTTTTTTGTTGCACTCTGGCGGATTGTGCTTGGCTGTTCGCGGGATCAGTGCTCTTGGCGTGCTATGTTGCGATTTTATGAATTGTGATGGCACTATGTGTCTGCTGAGATGTGAATGCCGAGGCATTTTCTGTTGGTCGTGTGCGTTGTGTGATATAAGAGTACGCAGCTGCAGTTCGTGGGTTGGCTACCCACTTGTCGAGAGGTTTGTTCTTTCTCGATGTGACTTCGTCTTGGCTTCTGGTGCCTTGACTTTGTCCGTTGCCGTGTTGTTGCTGGTAGTTTTCTGGTGTTGGCATCGGCATTTTACGAGTATTGGGGGAATTTGTCGGCATCCTCGCCGATTAAGTACCCTTTGCTCTGCATTTCTTTCTTGGGTGTTGTGCTCTCGAGGCGTGTTTGTGGTCCTTGAGTTGCGTTCCTGTTGACACCTGGAAAATGATCAAGGATGGAAGCGCAACTGAAAAGAGGTCAGACTAACAGTGAAAGACCATTGATGAAGCTCGTCAACCATTCACCCAGCTAAAACCCTTGTTGGCCAAGCTGATGTCCGGTGCCAATGTCACTCAGACGGCAACACTGATAAAGCAGCAGTCACTCGACTGATGAGACCTTCCAGCCCTTTAATGAGAGCTGTACTACCGTTTCGCCCAAGAATCCACGGATAATATGTCAAGATGAGTCAGATGTCGGCTTGCTGACAGATGTAATATGAGATGAAGATGAAGCCGGTACCGACAGATGAAGATGGCAAACGCTTTGCAAAGTCAGAACAGAAGAAGAATGGTCTCCACAGATTACACACCCGGCTGAGGTCTTCCTAGACTAAAGCTGATGTCCGATCTCGTCACCATTCAAGTGACGATATCGATAAAATGATACCCGGCATTGTCACCATTCAAGTGGCAATACCGATGAAACCCCTGTCTACGGACAATGAAATCCCGGTCTACAGACTGATGAAAACCGTAATGATGATCTCGATACAAGATATGTCATGAATGAAAGGCCCTTTCAGGTGATGATGTCCTTGAAAGACCCAAATGGGTCTGTGAAAGTGGCCACAAAAAAGGCTTTAATTGGGCCTCAAAAGATGGCGGCGAGAGCCATTTGCCGAAGCCCAAGAGGGCGCCGAGAGCCTGGTCAAATGCGCGCCGGGAAGCTCAAGCCGAAACCCAGCCGTGATACTGCTGCCGAGAGGGAGAAAAGGGTTATAAAAACCCCCTTCCTTTGAACAAAAAGGGGGTCGATTGGAAAAGGGGATGGATCGGAAGAAAAAAAAGAAGAAAAAGATAGAGCAATAGAAAGATAGAGAGGGAGTCCTGCTCAGAGAGCGAGAGCCCCCCTCAACCAAAAGAGAAGAGAAGGAATAGAAGAGAAGAAGAAGGAAGGTTCCAGGTGGGCACTGGGGAGGGAGAGGAGTCAATGCTCCGCCCTCCCCCATGCTTTCTTTTCTCTTTTTCTTCATGTAATCTTTAGAGTTTCATCTCGATTGATAGAGTGTAACCGGACAATCCCGGCCTCGATTTGTATCTCCCTGTGCCTCATTCCTTCTCTATGAGCAATGTAAGTCTGGGAAATGCATCGAAATAGAATATTACAGTGGCCTGTTTGGGTACTGATGGATTGAAATTGCTGTTATCCTCTTCCGTTATTTCTTTTGCATCCGCTTGTCCATTGCTTAGATGCTTTTGATTTTCGGCCGGTGCTTCATATCCCGGAGTCGGTCCTCCTGTGAAGAATGAAGGTGGAACCCCAACCCTTGTTCAATGGGTTATTGGGCTCCGTCCCTCTCCTTTCTTCCATGGTACGATAGACCCTCCGGAGCATCGTGGATTTCTGTCGAGTTCACAGTTAGTTCAGGGTCAGAGACAGCAATCTCTTGACTGGCTGAACATCAGATGATCAGAGAAAATCCTCTGCACAACCCTACGAGGCGACGGAGCCATGCCACTGCATAAGCTTCATGGACCTCTAAAGGAACATCAAAATGGTGCTGCAGGCATGTATATGGCCAGGGGTCCAGTACCCTTCTGTTTGGCTTTTATCCCGGCACTCCGTGGGTGATTGCCCATCATCTCCTGGCAAATGCTGACCGCAGGGGAAATGCTGCCAAAATTCTCAAAGTTCATCGAAGCCCCCCCCGACCGGCAACAGGAAGAAATGCATCCTTCAGAAGGCTATACGACGGCCTCATTTCGCCATCAATTCCACCCCCAGATTTCCTTAGTATCCTCCTAACAGAAGCATCCATGAAATCCCCTTGTTCGCATCCCAAGTTCAGCTTCAATCGCATCCAGAAACTCAAAAATCCCTGAAACAGAGCATCGTTCGAGCTCTGGAAAATGATGAAACCCTGCAGCAAATCTACCTTCTCGGCGCACAAATTGCCCGCCGAAAACCCCTCTGCCGAGAGGTCTGTCCCCTTAGCTAAACGACAAACCAATCTGTTTTAACCCTTTTCACGTGAGTCTATGTGCAAGGCTCCCGGCGGCAGACTCCCGGCGTGGCCAGAAGCGCGCCGGGAAACCCTACGCCGAGAGCCCCTCCTCCTTGTCAGCCATTCACCCCCGGCGCCACCTTCCCGGCGCCACCTTCCCGGCGCGCCCAGGAGCGCGCCGGGAAGCCCTACGCCGAGAGCCTCCCCCCTTTCATCTGGCCGCGCCGAGACCCTCCTTCGGCCTACTAAACCCATGCCGAGAGCTCCCTCTCCGGCCAATTGAAGCCACGCCGAGAACCTCCTTTTGGCCAATCAAAACCGTGCCGAGAGCCCCTCCTCCTTCAGCCGATAAAACCCAGTCAGAGGCCCTCTTCTACACTGATATCCTTCAATTTTGGTCTCCATACACACATGCCCTGGGGATGTTCATAGATCGTCATGAGTGCCCTGAGAAGATATAGTAATGGGGAAGTCCTCCCCTACAATATTCATTCCCGATCCGGATTTCACCCTTATGAACCCAAAGGGCCATGTCATTACATGAGTTCTGAGGGATTTCAAGGGGATATTAAACGATGGAATAAAGATAAGCAATGTCCCGGGGCCCGACGCCCATCCCCGTTCGGTTGTCATCCCGGCACTCCGTGGATGATAACCTATCCTCCCTTGGCATAATCCAAGTTGAGGGGACATGCTGCCAAAATTTACACATACCTTGCCAGGTAGCTATAATGTCCTACCTCTCAACCCCGTTGGCCCACGGAGCCATGTCCCTACATGCTCTCCGATGGTCCTTTGAAGGGGAGGATATAGATGCAACATCGCGTACGCACAGGGCGCGTCATATCATGCCGGTGCTTACTCGGATTCTGGGTCAGTTATGCCCGATCTCTTACGGATCCCACCCTGCCACTGCATGGGTGGTTCCCTATTCCCCACTTGGCATGGTCCAAGATGGTGGGAATTTGCCGTCGGTTTTATCCCGAAAATAACCAACCCCGGCTCCGTCTAATCCATTTAACGTTTGCAAATGAACGACTTCCGTCTCTCTTGAGCATGTGGCTTTACCGCTGTCATCCTCCTACTTTTAGCGTTTAATCAAGGGTTGTCCTTCCTTAGAAGGACGTAATTAACGTCATAACGTTCATGGTATGACGGACTTCTAGTCCAGACACGATCACTCACAATCGACTGACCATGTCAGATCGAGCGCACAATAAAATTGTCACTTCGGTGACTGGCACGCCAATGAACCAATAAATAAATAAATCAATCAATAAATAAATAATAATAAAAAATAAATAAATAAAGATAAGATAAAAATCCCGCGTCCACAGTTCCCTGAGATTATTGTTTCTCGTTGTTGTGGGTCTTTTCTTGGTGAGCAGTCTGATGTGTGACCCGTCTCTTGTGGTCGTGTGTTCAGCTGTTTGTGTGCCTTAATGTGACCCTGCTTGCAGATGTGTTCCTTGGTTCTGTGTTTGGAACGGAATTGGAATTCTGCGAGTGTTGCTATTGTTGTTGTTTTGGCGCTGTTTCTCTATGATTGTGTGTCTCTGTTTTGGACCTGGAAGTGTCGGTTAGCCTTGCTGTACTCTTTTCCCTAGAGTGGCTTGCGACTCGGTCAGATGTAATATCTGAGTGAGGACTGACTTGTTGGTGCCTTTGGTCCAGCAGTGCTATTATCATTGGCGTCCTGTGTGCCAGGTGTTCCCTGTTGCCTTTGGCACTGGAGCCGATGACGTCGTCGAGCTGTCAGCTGTGGAGATTGTGTTCCCTTGGTTAAGCTGATACTCGCCTTGTCTGTCGTTTTGTTTCTTCGATGTCTGTTGTTGTGGCAGTCGTGTCTCCTGTTCTGTGAGGCGTAAACGACGTTGCCCTTGCTTCAGAGGTGTCAGATGTGCTCACTTTGGTGCCATGCTCGTGCTGCGGACTTGTGTCTTGGAAGCTGAGTGTGTACTTGTAATGGTGGTCTGACGATGTTCCTCTGAGCTATGTTTCTTGAGATTTGTGTTACTTTCGTGGTTATGTTGTCGGGTTGTTCTTCCCTGCTTCTCCTTTGCTAGTCCTTAATTTTGAGGGTGAAATTACTTAAACGAGGGGAGGATGTAATGCCCTGGATCCTTGGTAGGTCTTACTGGATCTTCATTGGATCTTTTGGATTGGTTTCGGTGAGTTTCGGTTCGCTTTGGTGGCTTTCGAGTTGAGTTTTACGAGCCGTGTGGGTTTTTCTCTCGTACTAGTTATGGAACCCTACGGTGAGTTTGTTTGTCAGTTCCTCGACTCGTGAATGCTGCAGCGACGATGTACTCTCCGAGCCGGTCGTTTCGACTATTTTTGCATATTTTTCTGAATTTGTGCATTTTCGGCGCATTTTCGGAATTTTCAGAAATTAGGAAAATTTCCTAATTTCTTTCCATTTTCTTTTCCTTCCTCTCTCCTCCCATCTCATTTCACCGCCGTCGTCTCTCTCTCCCGTTTTCTCTCCCATTTCGCTCTCTCGGCTCCTGCTGCAGACGGGGTACCTAGGGGCGTGTGCTGGGGACGTGGTGGAGCTACCTAGGTGCGCGATGAGGCGAGGATCAGATCGATTCTGGCGTGATCCCGTACGGTGGATTCAAAGCCGGTGAATCGGTTCGCGAGTGGATTTCGGCGTGGTTTAGTCCTTTCAGGGCTCTTGTTTCTTCGGTGGAGGTAGGGTGACTGATCCTCACTTCTTCCTCTCCGTTTTCCCTGCCATTGCACGTCGTTCGGCAAGGAAACGGTCGAGTTTGGGCTTGGTTTGCCTAAACGTTGATTTTCGTGGTTTGTAGGGTTGGCCGAAAAACGGCAACCGTTCTTAGCGTAGTTAGTTTTAAACTGACCGCTGGGATGTCAGGATCCCAACCACGTTAATTTCGTGTTGATTGGTGTTCATTCGAGGCCGGTAGGAGTCCGGGAACCTCGGTGACCCATTTTGGGTGGATTCGTTGGAATCGCCCGGATCTTGTGTTTTTGAGCTTGCATGTGGGCTTTTTAGCCTTCTTATGTTGTTTTTCAGCATTTGGGTTTGTTTCCCCTGCGCTTCGGCCCTGAATGGGGCGTGGAACGGGCCGATTTGGCCGTTCCCCTGTTTTCCCGCCGTAGCTGATGTGGCGGTCGTTCCAGGGACCGTCACTTGCTCTGACGGCCCCACGACTGACCGTTACATTGTCTGGGTTGATTGATTTCTTCGGGGTTTTGAGAGAGTGACGGCCCAGGGCTGGCGCGTCACATTTCTCTGACGTGTCCCGTGAGGCACGTTATATCTCTTTTGTCGTTTATTGCTTGGGTTAAGTCGGTTCCTCTAACGCGCTTGACCCAGCGCATTAGATGGATGTAACGCGCCCTGTTATGGCCGTTACATTCCGTTTGACCGACGTTGACCATTTGAGGCGGTGCCTCTGGCGGTGGTTCCCCCATGCGTTAGGTGTTTGTAACGCGCCTGCCCCTGGCCGTTACATGTTGTTTTGGCTGAGTAGGGTTGCTGCGCTGTTGGATATAACGGTGGGGCCCCTGTGCGTCAGGCGTTTGTAACGCGCCCTGTGCTGGCCGTTACATGCCTCTCAGCTAGCTGTGGTTGTGGGTGTGTTGGCCCTGACGCGCCTGGTCTTGTGCGTCAAGTGGCTATAATGCGTTCGCTCCCATGCGTTAGTTCGTTGTAACGCGCCTCGTCTAGCGTGTTACATGCTTCGTGTGTTTTGTGTTTGAGGGTTGTTGGCCCTGACGGCCCTAGTCTGGCGCATCAGGTGTGTGTAACGCACCCCGTGTTGGCCGTTACATGCTGTTTTCTATGTTTTAGAGTTGGTTAGGGCGGTGTGAGTGATGGCTGCTTCCCCAACCGTCGCTCGGAGTGTAACGGCCCTGGTCTAGACCGTCATATGCTTGTAGCGGTCTAGGGGTGGCGCGTTACATGCCCTGTGCTTCGATTTCCGTTCCTTCAGTTTCTACTTGTCTTGGCTTGGCCTTGTGGTCTGCCCGCTGTCCCGTGGAGGCCTTCTGACATCCTATGAGGGCTAAGACTACGTTGTAAGGTGGCCAGGAGTCTTCTTGCTTGAGGTAGGATTCTCTTTCCTACTTTTTGAGCATTGTTGTTAGGTTCTGGTCAACCCGGTGTGACCCAGTGGTTGACGTGTGACCTAGTGTGTGCGTGTCTTGGCGGTTCTGTACAGTCCGAGACACTGGTTCTGGATGCCTCGAGGTATCATTTACCTCGATTTACGTGTCCAATTGTGCTGAGGGTTTTTGGAATCCCCTCTGTTCTCCGTGTGTTGTTTTCTGCGGAGCGTGGTTTCTTCTGGCTTAGGATTAGACCGATTGGCGGCTTGTTCCGTTGTTTGTGATGATCCTGCCGTTGAGTCGTCCGAATCAAGGATCGTTATGTTGTAGGTCTAGTTGCCTGGTCCTGAGTCTGTTGGCGGTTGTTTGGCTGCCTTGGTGCTTTGTTGTGCACGAGACAGGGCTTGCTTTGACTGTCTATGCTTTAGCACCTGTGTTTTAGAGTTTGTGCCTTGTGAGCCTCCACTAGTTGTAGCCCTAGGCCTCTTGAGTGCCGACCCACCGGGAGTGGTGGAGGGGTGTTTCCCGTGAGACGGTTCTTAAGCTAGTTCCGTGGGCCCCGTCAGCGGTAGCGTCCTACCGGGGGGAATACTAGCTAGAGGCCTGGCCTAGG
This sequence comes from Amorphophallus konjac, assembly GCA_022559845.1. NCBI lineage: Eukaryota > Viridiplantae > Streptophyta > Magnoliopsida > Alismatales > Araceae > Amorphophallus > Amorphophallus konjac. The sequence continues at coordinate 213,454,091 of CM040127.1, forward strand.
TAGTGGTCAGTGTGTGCACACGTGATCAGGGACTGAGGACTTGCGCCGACGGGCGTGACCCTAACTTGTCACTCGTGGTTGTGGTACTGCGGTCCTGTGTCCGTAGTTATCGTTCTTCCTTGGAACTGTTGTTCCTCGGACCTGGTTCTTGGTGTGTCTAGTCTTCCTCGTTCTCTGGATGAGCTAGACGTGACACTTATGACGCAGTGTAAGACGTTAGTGGACGCATCTGACTGTTCCTCTTGTGGGAGGGTGCTCCTGTCACTTGGCTCGTGACTCTCGGCGTTTCTTGTGCGTTGTGACCTTTACGAGTGGCCCTCTCGTGGCTATACCAGAGGTCGGTGTCCTGTTGTGTGCGCGACATTCTGGTCGTGCGTGGGGCTGTGTGCACGACATTTTTTGCTCGTGTTTGGTTGTCGTGTGTCTAGGTCTTTTTTAGACCTTTTTGTCTGCGTTGTTGGCTTTTGCCTTCTTCTTTGGTGTTGGTCGACGGATTGGTGTACCCTACTGTATGAGTTTGGGGTTGACCGTTTGTTGCCTTTTGGAGCAGCTTAGAGTGCCGACTTTTCCTTGGTGGCCGTGTTCCGTGTTTTACGGCCTCGCTCTTCTTTGTTGTTGAGCTCCCCTTGCTCTTAGCCTGTTCCCTACTCCTGCTGTCCCTGTTCTATTTACAGCTTTGTAGTGTAGCTTTTTCTACTTTGCTGCACTTGCTGTTTGAGTTGCTTCCGTTGCATTATGCGTTTTCCAGTGGGGATCCGCGTGACCCCTACTGAGTTTCTGTTTAGAGACTCACCCCTACTTTTCAGGTGGGTTTCACCTTCTGCCTCTGCTGTTCCTGGAGGTGCACATCTGTTAGTGCTGCCAGCTGTACCTGCGTCGGGCTTCCCCCGACTTCTGTGTACGTTCTTTGCTGTCAGACTGTACTTTGTCTTTTCTTTGGACTGGACTCTGGTGTATAATTATAATTGTTGTAATTTTTAATGAAAAACTAATTTTATTTCTGCTACTTTAGCACTCCAATTTAATGAAATTTAATTGCTTACTATTATATATGCGGCTTCAATGTATTCCACACGTGCCTTTTTCCCTTCGAAGCTTTCCCACTCTTGGGAGGCCTCGCGGGTTCCATGCGGTATCACGCGTATCTGGTAGTCCTACCGGGTATGCCGGGTATCCGGAATCTGGGTCGCTACAGAGAGGCCCCAGCCAAGCTTCCTCACGACCCTAGCGTCATCTACACGCACCTTCCTTCCCCGCCGCTCACCCCCACATCCACTTCACCAAAGTTATCGTAGATAGTATTAGGTTGGTTTGATTTCAATTTTAGCGTTCCCCGTGTGTTGTCCATCATCCTGTGTGCTTTCCTCTTGTGTTTTGAACCCCCAGAGTCATCCACGAGGCCCAAAATTGAGGACCCGTTGTCCTGGGCTACTGTCTGAGAACGCGCGTAAACGATATAGCGCGACGATGGGCAGAAGGAAGAAGACACCCCCACTTCTGTCCCGCATCAAATGGTATCAGAGCTTAGGGAACCAGGCTGTTCTCACAAACTGGGATCTTGAGCTACGAGGTTCGAGGATGAACCTTCCAAAGTGGAGGGGTTTGATGGGAATCAAGCAAGCTGCCTGGCCAAAGATGATCATGGAAGCTGTTGGGCCGAAGATGAACGCGCTACCTTTGGGTAGCGCGACCTGGAAGAAGGCGCTAGGTGTCCCTAGTGTGATCTCAGCCAGAAATGCAGTTGCCGATGGTCCAACTTTTCGGCGCTTGGAATTCCAAAGTCTTCAATGTTTGCTGTTTTCCGTGGTTGTAATCAATGTTCTTGCGTCGTTTTGTCTTCCCCTTCCCCTATATATGTATCCCATCTCGTTTGATCAAAAAACAAGAAATGAATCTATGAAAGTTTGAATGAGTGTAGCCATGGCTATCTTCCTCAATCTTTGGAAACCCCCTTCATCCGTCCCTCTCTGGGTGCGTGGCCCAATTCTGTTTCCCTGACCCTCTCTCTTTCCCCTTCAATGGAGGACGATCGAAGCCTCGGATGCACCGGCTCTGAAACGGGGTCGAGTGTGAGGCTCCATTCGGAGCTTCGTTCTTCTTCCACCAACGTTCACCTCCCCTCACCACCGCCAAGGATGTTGCTAAGGTTAGGATGGAGCTCGCTTGCACCGTCCCTACGAAAGGTTCGGGTGAGAGGCCCCAGCCAAGCTTCCTCACGACCCTAGCATCATCTACACCCACCTTTCTTCCCTCGCCGCTCACCCCACATCCGCCTTCACCAAAGTTATCCTAGATAGTATTAGGTTGATTTGATTTCCATTTTAGCGTTCCTCGTGTGTTGCCCATTGTCCTGTGTGCTTTCCCCTTGTGTTTTGAACCCCCAGAGTCATCCACGAGGCCCAGAATTGAAGACCCGTCGTCCTGGGCTGCTGTCTGAGAACGCGCTAGGACGATATAGCGCGTTCTTCAAGAAGGCGCTAGGAGTGTATAGCGCGACCATGGGCAGAATGAAGAAGACCCCCCACTTCTGTCCCGCATCAAATGGTATCAGAGCTTAGGAAACCAGGTGTTGACACCCGTTTTATGACCGATAAGTCGGGTCATCTCCTTGTTCATTCTATGTGATGCTCCAAGTTATTCATTCCTTTGTTGAGTCTCCTTCATCAGTCTGAAGCTTATTTCATGGGTCTTAGCTCCTTGGTTGAGTATGGTTCCACGATTTCTCGTTTGATGAAGCTTAGCAAGTTTTCTTATCATTTGGATCCTCATTGTTTCTAACGGTCTGCACCTGGGGCGTTACATTCATCTAACGCATTGTCCCTGGACCGTTACATCTTGAAGAGTCCTACGACTTAAGGCTTTGTTTCAATCCTTATCCTTTGGCCTATCCATTGAGTATAACGGTCTGTCGTGCAGCCGTTACTTCCCTCTAACGCGTTCATCCTTGGCCGTTACTTTCATTCACGAGTCCTATTGTTTTGATCTTCTTCCATTGATCTTATCTCTTTTGAGATAAGGTTGATAGTGACGGTCTCTCCCGGGCGCGTTAATTGCCTGTGACGGTCTGTCGAGAAGCCGTTACATCGAATAGAGAGTCCTGGCAGTTCAGGCCTTTTCTCTGCTACTCCATGGTCGAGATAAGAGTTTGATCTTGTGATTTCTCTTCCAAATCTGATCTTCAGAACCTTCTGTTTGTTTCTATGGACTCTTGGTGATATTATCTTCGAGAGTTTGCTAAGAGTTATCCTCTTTTCTTGCTGGATTATCCTCTGCTCGACCAGAGATTTTGAGGGCCTATAAATAGAACCCTTGACTTCATGGCCTAAAGGGGGAAGATCTGGAGTTTACGTCGAAGTGCTGCCGCATCCTGGAGCCACATCCAACCAAGGAGAACTGTTCCTCAAGTCCATCTGCTTCACGGTGAAGGGAGTATTCGTTTCATTGTGTTTGAGTCTCCATCGTTGTCATACTTGTGTTCTTCTTCCTTTTTCTCAAAGCATTGTCCCTCCTCTTTCTCCCACGTTCTGCATCTATTTTCATCATCTAAACATCTTCCCTATCTTTTAAAACGCCCAGAGGGGTTAAAAAACCAAAACTTTCCCGGTACTTCCTTTTCCTTTTGAATGGTCTTAATTTCTTTAAGAATTGATACTACGCTTGTCTAAAGGGCTGATCTGGGTTTGTTTTCTTGTGTTTCACGTTCTTTGGCAGGTTTACAGGTTCATTAGACGAGGCCCAAGTCTTCTGGCCGGCTGGAAGATTTGGAGTTCAAAGAGTTCATAAGCTATTTCTGCAGGTTGTCTGATGGTCTTTAGAAGACGCGTCAGGTTCATATAACGGTGCATCGGGCGACCGTCACACTTCTGTGACGCACAGGGTCTGGGCCGTTACATTCAGCTGATCTGCAGATTTCACTGGTTTCTCTGTCCTGTGGGCGGGTGCTTCATCCACCTATTTCCAAGGTATTTTCAAGTCTTTGGCTTGTGTTTACTTTGGTGGCGATCACGTTCTTTCTTAGTATTGGGCATTAGCTTTCCCTTTCCCACTTCATATTCCTTTGCTTGTTCCACCCACGCGGTGTGTTTTATTTGCTTTTGCTCCACGCCCCGGCGTGTGTTTTTCTTTACTTTCTTTAGATTAGTTTGATTGAGATAGCATTGCCCATGCTAGAGCTTGTTCGGATTGCCTAGGTTCATGGTTCACATGTCCTTGGGTTGATTGAGATCATTGATTTTTGCTTATCATCTTTATCATACATCATAAACCCACAAAAAGAAGGAAGCAAATAAATCAACAGATAATTTTTTGGCGATCACGGTGGGACAACTTGTGCCAATCGTGTTTTGAACTCTATTTTATACCTGCCATCATTTCCTTGTGTGGTTTTCCCCGGATTTCCCTTCTATTTCCCTACTGTTTCTGGTTCCCTGGCTCCTCTAACGGTCCTGGTTCCCTGCATTACATTGATTATGGCGGTCTGGTCTTCGACCGTTACATACTTCTGACGCGGGTCTCATAGACCGTTATATACTCCAGGCAGGTACGCATCCCGAGGTGCATTTTCTTTTCGTAGTTTCTGCTGTGATATTCTTGCTTGGGTGTTGTCTGACTTCCTCCTTGGTTGGTTTACATATCTACATCATTGTGTGCATAATTACTTGCTAGATTCTAAGTTAGAATTTGCATGCACCCCAGTGCACATAGGTTCATTCATATTATCATACATTAGATTGCATTTTCCTACCTTGGTGTGCGGACCTCTCATCTCCATATTCCTTGGGGCCGACTAGGAAATCGCACCAGGGACCTCCATAAGTCCCCGCGAGCCGTGGATTCCCACACGGACGCCGGGCCGGTTGTACCTTTCCCACCCCGTGTCTAGGGTTGCATAGGTGAAGGAGTGATCACACTTAGAGTCAAATCAAGCTTTACACCCTCTCCTATCAGGAACCTATTGTTGAGAGCACATCCTAATCAATCTACTAAAGTTCCAAAGGAGAAATCATAAGAATCTTGTCACATCATCTTAAACAACTTGGTTGACTTTGAGTGTCTTCATCTCTTGTCACTTACATCTTTGTTAGAAATCATCTAAGTTTGGTTGCTCATTGTGTGGTTGTTTGTGTTGTTTGCATCTTGTCAAGGTTGTCCGTTGCATGAGGAGTTGTTTTCGTCCGTTGGAAGCACCTCATAGAGTCAATTCCTTCTCCAAATTCTACTCAAATCTGCTTTTCGAATCCACCATGGATTCTTTCAACCCTCCCCATTCCAAAGAGGATTCCCTTCCTCAAAGACTTCTAGAAAACCCTGCTAGGGTTACCTCATTCTCTTCTGGAGAGGGGACAACCCCTCTTCCGTCTTCCACCCCCATGGAGGGTGGTCAAGCCACCACTTCTTTCTCTTCTCCTTCTGCGGGCTCCATTCTCCAAATGATGGCCCAATTGGATCCGGCCCAACTCCAAGCTGTCTATCAGGCCATGCAAGGATCCAATATCTCCCCTCCCACGATTACGCAGGGTCAATCCAATCCTTCCATCCAGCCCACTCCGATTGATCTTACTCCGGTCCAACCCCGGACCATCACCTTTGCTGGCATGGAGATGGGCCAATCTTCTACTTCGGCCCAGCAATCTTTCGACAAGGGGAAGTCTGCCATCCCTTCTTTCATTCAGTCGGATCATCATATGTCTAGCCCAACAGTTCCACAAGTCCTTATGGGCCCTTCAGATTTCTTGCGCCCTCAGCCAGGGGTTGTCCAAGCCCACTCTAATCTGGGTCAATCTCTAGCCCAATATCCTTCTTATGGGCCCCCTACCTTGGCCGTTTATCCTTCTGCTCCTTCTTATGGGCTCCCACCTCCTGCCACGGTCCACCCTTCCGCTCCTCAATTTCAGTCATCATCTCTCCCTACCCCTGCTCCGTCTAGAGAGCAGGAATTACTTGATAAATGGGCCACCATGCAACAGCAACTCGATTTCCTCCAGAAGCGGGTTGGCCCATAGTCCTTGGCAGATGTTCCGGTTCCTAGCTTTCAGAACATCCGGTTCCCTCCGCAGTCTGAGCTCCCCAATTATAGAAAGTACGATGGGAACGGTAATCCCTTTATTCACGTAAGGGACTTCTTGTATGAATCGGCTCAATTCCAATATGATGATCGCCTTATAACGTATCTGTTTCGCCGATCGTTAGATGGCGTTGCATTGGAATGGTTCTACTCTCTGCCATTGGAAGACGCCGAGAGCTTCAAGGTAGTGAAGGATAAGTTTATTCAGAGATTCCAAGACAAGGTCGGCCCGGAGTACTCATTTACAGATTTGGTGGCCGAAAAGATGAAACCAGATGAGGAGTTTTCTACTTATGCAGATAGGTGGAGGCAAATGGCCGCTAGAGTGCCCGGCCATATCCCAGAGGAAGAGAAGGTCAAGTTACTTATTTCCAATGCTACTCCGACCTTCCGAAACATTCTGGCCATGAATGACATAGCCAACATGCATCAACTTTACAGCCGAGCGCGCTTCATCCAGACGCAGTTCAAGGATTCCCCCATACACTCATTATTTGAAAACCAAAAGCCCAAGTATCACAAGAAACCTCAAGGGCCTGTCACCGAGGGGATCCAAACGAACGAGTAAGTTCAAGCCGTTGCTTTTCCTTTTCAAGCCGCACCTTTCCGCTTCCCTCAAAATCCCCGCACGCCACAGAATCCCGCTCCCCAAAACTACCAGGCCACTTCGCAAAACCCTCCGCCCACCTTCGCCATTCCACAAAACACCTTCACCGCACCGCAACAACCACCACCACCTCCGCAGTACCACAACGTCCCTCCACCCAACGGCTACAACAACCTTAACAGCAAGCGCCCGGCTCCTAAAAGAGCTCAGTATCCACCTTTTCCAGAAACACTCACTGACATCTTCTTAGCTCTTATGTCGGTGAATGCCATACAGCTTCCTCCGGAACGGCCCAACTGGAACCCAGCCGTTGATCAGACGAAGTATTGTATGTTCCATAGGCAGCCGGAACATACCATTGAAGGGTGTTTCCAATTCCGGGACCTGGTCTATGACCTCCATGAAGGGCAAAGAATTGATTGGGCCGAGATGCACAAGGCCATCATAGAAATCAAAGAGAAGAGAAGGCAGCCACCGAGGCAGTAAGTGCCGCAGCAACAGGTACCGCAGCCACAGCAACAACACCAGCCGGTTCAAGACCTGGGTTGTAGCACCCCATATAAAAATATAATAATAATGTTATTATTATTATTAGTATAATTATTATTTTAACTATATACATATATAACTTATAAAATTTTTATAGAAAACTTAATTAAGTGGAAGTAGAAACATAGAGTAATCATATGCAAAGAGTATCCACTTATCAATTGATTTCCTAGAGTAGTTGGTTAAGTGTCTTATCCTTCACCTTGAGGTCTAGTGTTCAAAACCCACGGTCCACACATATCCTCATGCGAATATTTTGCCCATTTCACCTTAACTAATCCATCTTAGACTAATTAACCCTAATCAATTTAGAAATAAACCTAATTAATTAGGGAAATGGCTAGATGGTGTACCCAGGCATCGCACCTAATACTATCCTACAGGCTGGAAGATCATGGGCTGAGGTGGACATTGTCCCTTTGTTCCCCGTAGAATTAAATCCAGTAGCCTTTAATACCCACCTAGGGGCTAGACCTCCCTTCCACCTGCTGTTGAAGGGAGACCTCCCTTCCACCTGCTGTTGAAGGGCTGGATCGTGAGGTTTGCAGAAGGGCTGTGGCTCCTGTGTTCGTTGCAGAGTTTTCTTCTTCTTCTTTTGTCTAAAACCAACAGGAACAAGTAGGTGTTCTCAATCTCCTAGCTAAATTAATAGTTAGTAAATTGTTCATCTCCATACGTTGTTTTCTACATATATTGGCATGTATTAAACTTAATTGAGTAAAATACATCATGTAGTATCCTCATATTAGATCATAACCAAGCCTTAATTCCATCCGTTAACATGCATCTAAAATATTTAACTTTAAACTTAAACTTTATTATGTTAATTTAAAGTTGCAGTTGATGTAAGGATCATTAAGATTTTTTATATACCCTGTTAATAACGTACATATCTTATTAATGTTAGCATTAAAATTAGTGATTTGTGGTTTATAAAAGCACCTGTAGCAAAACCTGAGAGGAGTTTAATCAGCATGTTTTGTTTAAAAGTTAAACTTTATTATGCTGATATCTTATTAATGTCAGCATTAAAATTAGTGATTTGTGGTTTGTAAAAGCACCTGTAGCAAAACCTGAGAGGAGTTTAATCAGCATGTTTTGGTTAAAAGTTAAACTTTATTATGCTGATTTAAAGTGGGTGTATGTGTTATTAATGAAAGGATCATGATAATGTGTTAATAATGTATAGATCTTACTAATAATCTTGTGTTTTATGGCTGATAGAATAGCTGGTAGCAGAACTGTAAGTGGGGTGTTGATATTGTTAAGCAAGCAGTATACAGTTTATATTTTGAACAAAATTAACTATGTACAGGGTTGTGTTAATTTTGTTATTAACAATATTAACAACTGAACTAATACAATACTTTTTAAACAACAGTAAGTGTAAACGTTTTAAACTTGATCTATCTAAATCCTTAACTTGCTGATCTGTACTGGTCGACCCCTGGTCGACCAGTTTCTGGGAAGATTAGGCCTGATCGACCAGGGGTCGACCAGGGTCACAGCGAAGGTTTAAGTGTTTATGTATTTGTTTCAAAGTGTTAATACATATTATTTTAAGTACTTGAAAAATGTTAACACATCTTCATATGCTTCATTAGTGAGATAAACCTTTCTTTGGTGACAAATAATGTTAAATACAATATGATTAACATTGTTAAAATAAGTGTTAACAGCATTAAAACAGTGTGTCAATATCATAGAAATGCTTAAAAAAAAGTATATAGATCCAAATATAGATTTTTCCTAAAAATACTCAAGAAGACAAAAGTGTTCTATAAATACTGATGTATCATTTTCTTATTTTTATACATTTTTGTAAGATAGTAAAATTTCTACGTGAATAGTGTTTTCCGAAGTGAATAGTGATTTAAGTCATGCTTAAAAAAAAGGTATATAGATCCAATTATAGATTTTTCCTAAAAATACTCAAGAAGACAAAAGTGTTCTATAAATACTGATGTATCATTTTCTTATTTTTCTACATTTTTTGTAAGATAGTAAAATTTCTACGTGAATAGTGTTTTCCGAAGTGAATAGTGATTTAAGTCATGCTTAAAACACTGATTTGGTCTTGTAAACAATTTTGTTAGGAATAATCATAGAAGACAAAAGTGATCACCAATATGTTAGCAATTTAATTACTATTTTTATAATTTTTTTCAAAATTTTTGTTAAACAAGAATATAACAATATTTTCATTAGTATATTAATGTCGTTAACATTGTTTAATATGGTTTAACAGTATCATACATGTTCATTACAGCATTATAATACGCTCATTAAGTATAGTAATCTTGTCAATATAAATCTTTTAAACGCTTTATTAGTAATATTTTCACTAGCACTCTAACATTAACCCTTTAAGTATGTTATGGTGATTAATATTTTTATGAAGCATAATGGCACTGTCAATTAATATTTGAAGCGTTTTAACAATGTTAATAATATTTTCGATCCTTTAAAAACACCTTAATACAAATTTTAGTTGGGTTGTGGTTAAAAGAGGAGGCAGCGTCTGGCCCTTCTATTGGGTTGCTGGAAGACCCTTCTATTGGGCTTGCTGGATGGCTCTTCCATTGGGCTTGCTGGATGGCCTTCTTTTGGGCTTGCTGGATGGCTCTTCCATTGGGCTTGCTGGATGGCCTTCTTTTGGGCTTGCTGGATGGCCCTTCTTTTGGCTTGCTGGAAGGCCCTTCCTTTGGCTTGCTAGATGGCCTATTTCTGCTTAAATTGTAAATGATCAGCAGGCAGTGGCATGTTAAATCCTGGTTTAATGCATACATAATATTGATATTGTACACGAGTTAGTTAATGTTCACATACTGATATTGTACACAAGTTAATTATTGTTTACAGCTAATTAAGCACGGTATACATGTCTAAAACCTAACATAATATTGTACACCATTTAATCATGTACAACATACATATTTAATCTGATGAATGTATATGCATGATATATTATATATATATATATATATAACCCATCTTACCAATGTTTAAATTACTGATGTTATAACTGCGTTTAACAAGGTTTAATATGTTTTTAGTAGTATTTCATTTATTGTAACAGTGTATAAATGAACACTGTCACCATCGAGCTTGTAACGGGTACTCCTGACCAGGGTGCCACCTTCTATCAACCCCTATATACTCCAAGAAAAAAGATGACAGCAACAGTGTAATAAAAGGGGACGTAATGGAACTCATTAACTTAGTAAATCTGCACTAGTTAGAATGGATAACTAATCATACACATATCAATTCCCAGCATTGGTTTTACTTTATCTGTACCTTTGGATTCCAAATCTACCTTATAATCCTACCGGTCACACCTTGAATTCTATATTGGCTATAAAGAGTGAATGTCGCAAAAATATGTCTAATAATGCTGGCAAATAAGGGCCCGGTCTGGTCCTGGGAGGAGCGCCCAAAACCCGAGGGAAGATCTCTTTCTAGCGGTGTCTCGCATTGCACCGAACCACATTCTAGATTAAAGACATTCCATCACTCTCTCTCTCTTTACTTGACTTACTTGACTTGCGTGACCCGAATGGGTAATTACTTGAATGAATTGATTGATTTATGTGTATAGCCAATTCTAATTGCTGCTTGAACTTACTTGTTTATTGTGCTATCATGATTATTATTCCAGTTATTCACTGCTTGATATCAATTGCTATTCCTATGTGGAATTGATCTATAATCTCACTTTTACTCCAGTCGATTCCTTGTTGTCTACCTGTCTGCATGCATATACATATTTTTCTTTTACATTAAATGAATGTGTAATTCACTTATAGTATGTTAGAAATTGAGATGTAAATCCTACTGGGCGATTCGCTCATACAGTTACTTTCTAACCTTTTCAGGAAATGTGGAAATCGATCAGGACTCAGTTGGGGATGAGACGGAGTGATGTAGTTTTATGTCTTAGATTTAAACCCTTTAGTTCATTTGTCATCGTCTGGTTTTGTAATAAGGGCTTGTAGCCTAATGGTAAAGAATGACTTGGATCAGTTGTAATCATCGGTGTTATCATTTTATGGAATTTTAGCAAATTTTGAATTAAATTGCGCACTCTATTCATGGTTCGATGGTAGGATCTCGAACGGTTAGATTAGCTCGCTTTGGTTCTATATAAAGGACTGTCGCGCCTCGGGTATACTTCCGCGCTCGGGACGTGACAGATCTTTCTTGGTATCAGAGCCTTAGGTTTCAAACCTAGGGAACTAGTAGAAATGAAAACCTGAGTCCAAGGATAGAAAAAGGTCTAAGGATTGGTTGATTACTATTTAAAATCCTACCTAGTAAGTGGGGTAGAGCCAAGGGTTAAAGGAATAACGATAATTGACCCTTAACATTAACTCAAACTCCATATTCATTACACCTTGATTCTTTTGTAGGAAATGGCCGCTGAAAGAGCACAATGGCGCGAGATGCAGCGCACCGTGCAAGGACTTACCCAGGCGCTACAACAAGTGGCACAAGGTGGTGCTGGCGGTGCTCACCGCGGAGCTGGTGACCTTCATCGGGATTTCCGCAACATGAATCCACCAAGGTTCGCGGGATCAGTGGACCCCGATGACGCAGAGCATTGGTTGAAGGAGATCGAAAGGATTTTTCGCGTGATGCAGTGCGCGGATGATGAAAAAGTTTTACTAGCAACATTTCAATTGGAGCGGGACGCTCGATGCTGGTGGGAGTCCGTGGAAGCAACATTACCCGACAACCATATCACTTGGGCGGAATTTGTTGAGCACTTCAACAATAAATATTTCTCGGATCGGGTACAAGAGAGGAAAGCTGCGGAATTTGCCGCGTTAAAACAATGGACCCGAAAAGTGGCCGAATATGAGGCCCAGTTTTCAAGACTTTCCCGTTATGCACCACATTTGGTGTGTACGGAAAAGATGAAGGCGAGGAGATTTCTCAACGGGTTACGACCCCAATATATCACCCAGCTAGCATCGATGGACATCCAGGTCTACTCAGAGATGGTGCGGCGCGCTCAATTGCTAGAAGATGCCACGGAATTCTCAGATAAGATCCGAGGGAAGGACAAGAAGGCACATGTTACAAGTCCGGGAAGCTTCAAACCGTCATTCGGTAAGAAGCGATCTTTTAACGGAGGGGAATCTTCCAAGGAGAAGAAATTTCAGAAAAATAACAAGCCCTTCTTCTCTAACAACAACAAGGCTTTAGCAATCACTGGACCTTCCAAGGACATTTGCAAATATTGTGATAAGACTGGTCATAAGACCGAGGATTGTTGGAGGAAGCTGGGAGCGTGTCTCCGATGCGGGAGTCGAGAGCATCGAATTCCCGATTGCCCTTTGATGAAGGAACACTCCAACCTGGACGAGAAGCGTCCGGTCAAGAAGCAAGGCCGACTGCAAGCACTGCAAGGGACAGAACCTATGGAAGGAGGAATCGTGGAAGGTACATTATCTATTTGCTCTAAACCTGCTAAAGTTCTATTTGACACTGGAGCAACTCATTCATTTATTTCCAAGAAGTTTACTGCATCATTTATTAAGGAACCTGAACGGTTAGACTTAGTCATTTCTACACCTCTTGGAAAGAAATCAGACATCATGCATCACTACCCAGATTGTGAGGTTAAGGTACATGGTAATAATCTACCAGCCGACTTGATATGCCTTGACATGGAATATTATGATGTCATATTGGGAGCTGACTGGTTATCAATCCACCAAGCAACAGTAGATTGCCGACATGGCAAGGTAATTTTTGTGGATTATCCCGAGTTAGTTTATAGCGGACCTCGGAATAAATCTCCACTCATCTCAGCTCTCCGAGCTAGTAAACTGGTGAATAGGGGATGTATGGCTTTCTTGGCTTTCGTGACTACCACGGAAGTCGATAAAATAAAAGTCGAAGACATTCGGGTGGTTCGGGACTACCCCGACGTATTCCCAGAAGAATTGCCTGGTTTACCACCGGAAAGGGAAGTGTCGTTTTCCATCGACATTATTCCTGGTGCTGGCCCTGTTTCTAAAGCACCCTACAGGATGTCTCCTGCTGAATTGAAGGAGCTGAAGGAACAGTTGATGGATTTACTAAAGAAGGGTTTCATCAGGCCGAGTACTTCCCCTTGGGGAGCACCCGTGCTGTTTGTCAAAAAGAAGGATGGAACGATGAGGCTATGTATCGACTATCGGCAGCTAAATCACCTCACAATCAAGAACAAATACCCGCTGCCGAGGATCGACGATCTATTTGATCAATTATCTGGAGCCTCTTATTTTTCCAAGATTGATCTTCGTTCTGGTTACCACCAATTGAGGATCAAAGAAGAAGACATTCATAAAACTGCATTCCGGAGCAGGTACGGGCATTACGAATTTACTGTTATGCCTTTCGGACTAACAAATGCCCCTGCAGCCTTTATGCAGTTAATGAACAGTATTTTCAGGCCCTATTTAGACCAATTTATTGTGGTCTTTATTGATGATATTCTGATCTACTCTAAGACTGAAGAAGATCATGAAGAACACCTCAGGAAGGCCCTACAAATATTAAGGGACAACAAGTTGTATGCCAAATTTAGCAAATGCGAGTTCTGGCTTGAGGAAGTAGCCTTCCTGGGTCATATTATTTCAAAGAATGGAATTGCAGTTGATCCGTCAAAGGTTGAAGCTGTGAAGAACTGGGATCAACCCACTAATGCAACAGAGGTGCGAAGCTTCATGGGTCTAGCTGGTTATTACCGGCGTTTCATCAAGGACTTCTCCAAGATTGCGGTACCTCTAACCAGGCTAACCCGCAAAGGAGTGCCATATGAGTGGAATGGTGACTGTGAAAAGAGTTTCCAAACCCTTAAGGATCTCTTAACCACTGCTCCAGTCTTGTCACTGCCAATTGAAGGAGAAAAATACGAGGTATATACCGATGCTTCTGGTATTGGCCTCGGATGTGTATTAATGCAGAATGGGAAAGTTATTGCATATTCTTCACGTCAATTGAAGAAGCATGAGGAGAATTACCCGGTTCATGACTTGGAACTGGCCGCGGTAGTTTTTGCTCTGAAGGTCTGGAGACACTATCTCTATGGAGAACAATTCACTGTGTACTCTGATCATAAGAGCCTCAAATATCTATTTTCCCAAAAGGAGTTGAACATGAGGCAAAGGCGTTGGCTTGAATATCTCAAGGATTTCGACTTCATTATACAATACCATCCTGGTAAGGGTAACTCTGTAGCAGATGCCCTCAGTCGAAAGCCAAAGGTAATTTTGGCCAACTGTATGATACAAGAATGGAAGCTGTTAGAGAAACTTGCAAAGCTTGACATCAACACAAACGGGAAGAATACATGTATTATTCTCTCTCATGTAAGTCTACATCTCGACTTACTACCTGAAATTACAAAGCTACAAGAAGAAGATCCTATGCTAGTAGAGATAAAAAGTAAGCTGGATGAGAAGCCTGATTTCGAGATGGTATCAGATGGAAGACTGCTATTTCATAAACGGACATGCGTCCCCGATTGTCCGGAATTGAAAAGAAAAATCCTAGAAGAAGCTCACCGATCGAGGTACACGATCCACCCTGGAGCTACTAAAATGTACCAAGATTTGAAAAGAACTTTCTGGTGGCCGAACATGAAAAGGGAGGTAGCAGATTTTGTATCTCGTTGCCTCACATGCCAACAAGTGAAGGCGGAACATCAGAAGCCTGCTGGAAAGCTACATCCACTGGATATCCCAAAATGGAAGTGGGAAGACATTGGCATGGACTTTATTATGGGATTGCCCAAGTCTAGGAGCGGATATGATGGTATTTGGGTAATTATCGATCGACTAACAAAATCGGCCCATTTCTTACCAATTAAAAGCCGATGGTCAGTCGACGTACTGACTGCCTTATATATGAAGGAGATTGTTAGATTGCATGGCATTCCCGTCTCGATCGTATCAGACCGAGATCCCCGTTTCACCTCTCATTTTTGGAAGAGTCTACAACACTCTCTGGGAACGAAGCTCAACTTCAGTACGGCTTTCCACCCCCAGACAGATGGACAGACAGAAAGAACAAACCAAGTTGTGGAAGACATGTTGAGAGCAAGCATTATAGACTTCGGCGGAAGCTGGCAAGACCACTTACCCCTGGCAGAATTTGCATATAATAACAGCTACCAATCCAGTATACAAATGGCCCCTTTTGAGGCATTGTATGGCAGGAGTTGTCGATCTCCCATATGCTGGAATGAAATTGGTGAAAAACAGCTTCTGGGTCCCGACATAGTAAGGGAATCCACGGAGAAGATTTACCTAATTAGAGAAAGGTTGAAGATGGCACAGTCCAGACAAAAATCATATGCTGATAACAGAAGGAGAGATCTAGAATTCCAAGTTGGAGACCATGTTTTTCTCAAGGTAGCTCCCGGTCGAAGTATCAGAAGATTCGGTGTTAAGGGCAAGCTTACACCAAGGTTTATCGGTCCATTTGAAATATTGGAGAGAGTAGGCGAGGTGGCTTACCGTATTGCCTTGCCCCCTCAACTCTCGGAAGTGCATAATGTATTTCATATATCGATGCTGAAGAAATATGTGCATGACCCTTCTCACATCATCAATTATGCTGAATTGGAGATTCGGAAAGATCTTACTTATGACCAAGGACCGGTGCGGATTCTAGACCGTGAAGTTCGAGTTCTAAGGAGCAAGGCGATCCCTATGGTGAAAATCCAATGGAATCGATGCTCGGAGCAAGAAGCAACTTGGGAGACCGAGGAATCTATGAGGAGAAGATACCCAGAGTTATTTTAAATTGTAAGTATGGTATACACCCTGTGTTATCCTTACACAGTAAAAATTTATCCTCATGTAAGGGAATTTGGGGACCAAATTCTTTTAAGTAGGGGAGGGTGTAGCACCCCATATAAAAATATAATAATAATGTTATTATTATTATTAGTATAATTATTATTTTAACTATATACATATATAACTTATAAAAATTTTATAGAAAACTTAATTAAGTGGAAGTAGAAACATAGAGTAATCATATGCAAAGAGTATCCACTTATCAATTGATTTCCTAGAGTAGTTGGTTAAGTGTCTTATCCTTCACCTTGAGGTCTAGTGTTCAAAACCCACGGTCCACACATATCCTCATGCGAATATTTTGCCCATTTCACCTTAACTAATCCATCTTAGACTAATTAACCCTAATCAATTTAGAAATAAACCTAATTAATTAGGGAAATGGCTAGATGGTGTACCCAGGCATCGCACCTAATACTATCCTACAGGCTGGAAGATCATGGGCTGAGGTGGACATTGTCCCTTTGTTCCCCGTAGAATTAAATCCAGTAGCCTTTAATACCCACCTAGGGGCTAGACCTCCCTTCCACCTGCTGTTGAAGGAGACCTCCCTTCCACCTGCTGTTGAAGGGCTGGATCGTGAGGTTTGCAGAAGGGCTGTGGCTCCTGTGTTCGTTGCAGAGTTTTCTTCTTCTTCTTTTGTCTAAAACCAACAGGAACAAGTAGGTGTTCTCAATCTCCTAGCTAAATTAATAGTTAGTAAATTGTTCATCTCCATACGTTGTTTTCTACATATATTGGCATGTATTAAACTTAATTGAGTAAAATACATCATGTAGTATCCTCATATTAGATCATAACCAAGCCTTAATTCCATCCGTTAACATGCATCTAAAATATTTAACTTTAAACTTAAACTTTATTATGTTAATTTAAAGTTGCAGTTGATGTAAGGATCATTAAGATTTTTTATATACCCTGTTAATAACGTACATATCTTATTAATGTTAGCATTAAAATTAGTGATTTGTGGTTTATAAAAGCACCTGTAGCAAAACCTGAGAGGAGTTTAATCAGCATGTTTTGTTTAAAAGTTAAACTTTATTATGCTGATATCTTATTAATGTCAGCATTAAAATTAGTGATTTGTGGTTTGTAAAAGCACCTGTAGCAAAACCTGAGAGGAGTTTAATCAGCATGTTTTGGTTAAAAGTTAAACTTTATTATGCTGATTTAAAGTGGGTGTATGTGTTATTAATGAAAGGATCATGATAATGTGTTAATAATGTATAGATCTTATTAATAATCTTGTGTTTTATGGCTGATAGAATAGCTGGTAGCAGAACTGTAAGTGGGGTGTTGATATTGTTAAGCAAGCAGTATACAGTTTATGTTTTGAACAAAATTAACTATGTACAGGGTTGTGTTAATTTTGTTATTAACAATATTAACAACTGAACTAATACAATACTTTTTAAACAACAGTAAGTGTAAACGTTTTAAACTTGATCTATCTAAATCCTTAACTTGCTGATCTGTACTGGTCGACCCCTGGTCGACCAGTTTCTGGGAAGATTAGGCCTGATCGACCAGGGGTCGACCAGGGTCACAGCGAAGGTTTAAGTGTTTATGTATTTGTTTCAAAGTGTTAATACATATTATTTTAAGTACTTGAAAAATGTTAACACATCTTCATATGCTTCATTAGTGAGATAAACCTTTCTTTGGTGGCAAATAATGTTAAATACAATATGATTAACATTGTTAAAATAAGTGTTAACAGCATTAAAACAGTGTGTCAATATCATAGAAATGCTTAAAAAAAGTATATAGATCCAAATATAGATTTTTCCTAAAAATACTCAAGAAGACAAAAGTGTTCTATAAATACTGATGTATCATTTTCTTATTTTTATACATTTTTGTAAGATAGTAAAATTTCTACGTGAATAGTGTTTTCCGAAGTGAATAGTGATTTAAGTCATGCTTAAAAAAAAGGTATATAGATCCAATTATAGATTTTTCCTAAAAATACTCAAGAAGACAAAAGTGTTCTATAAATACTGATGTATCATTTTCTTATTTTTCTACATTTTTTTGTAAGATAGTAAAATTTCTACGTGAATAGTGTTTTCCGAAGTGAATAGTGATTTAAGTCATGCTTAAAACACTGATTTGGTCTTGTAAACAATTTTATTAGGAATAATCATAGAAGACAAAAGTGATCACCAATATGTTAGCAATTTAATTACTATTTTTATAATTTTTTTCAAAATTTTTGTTAAACAAGAATATAACAATATTTTCATTAGTATATTAATGTCGTTAACATTGTTTAATATGGTTTAACAGTATCATACATGTTCATTACAGCATTATAATACGCTCATTAAGTATAGTAATCTTGTCAATATAAATCTTTTAAACGCTTTATTAGTAATATTTTCACTAGCACTCTAACATTAACCCTTTAAGTATGTTATGGTGATTAATATTTTTATGAAGCATAATGGCACTGTCAATTAATATTTGAAGCGTTTTAACAATGTTAATAATATTTTCGATCCTTTAAAAACACCTTAATACAAATTTTAGTTGGGTTGTGGTTAAAAGAGGAGGCAGCGTCTGGCCCTTCTATTGGGTTGCTGGAAGACCCTTCTATTGGGCTTGCTGGATGGCTCTTCCATTGGGCTTGCTGGATGGCCTTCTTTTGGGCTTGCTGGATGGCTCTTCCATTGGGCTTGCTGGATGGCCTTCTTTTGGGCTTGCTGGATGGCCCTTCTTTTGGCTTGCTGGAAGGCCCTTCCTTTGGCTTGCTAGATGGCCTATTTCTGCTTAAATTGTAAATGATCAGCAGGCAGTGGCATGTTAAATCCCGGTTTAATGCATACATAATATTGATATTGTACACGAGTTAGTTAATGTTCACATACTGATATTGTACACAAGTTAATTATTGTTTACAGCTAATTAAGCACGGTATACATGTCTAAAACCTAACATAATATTGTACACCATTTAATCATGTACAACATACATATTTAATCTGACGAATGTATATGCATGATTAATATATATATATATATAACCCATCTTACCAATGTTTAAATTACTGATGTTATAACTGCGTTTAACAAGGTTTAATATGTTTTTAGTAGTATTTCATTTATTGTAACAGTGTATAAATGAACACTGTCACCATCGAGCTTGTAACGGGTACTCCTGACCAGGGTGCCACCTTCTATCAACCCCTATATACTCCAAGAAAAAGGATGACAGCAACAGTGTAATAAAAGGGGACGTAATGGAACTCATTAACTTAGTAAATCTGCACTAGTTAGAATGGATAACTAATCATACAAATATCAATTCCCAGCATTGGTTTTACTTTATCTGTACCTTTGGATTCCAAATCTACCTTATAATCCTACCGGTCACACCTTGAATTCTATATTGGCTATAAAGAGTGAATGTCGCAAAAATATGTCTAATAATGCTGGCAAATAAGGGCCCGGTCTGGTCCTGGGAGGAGCGCCCAAAACCCGAGGGAAGATCTCTTTCTAGCGGTGTCTCGCATTGCACCGAACCACATTCTAGATTAAAGACATTCCATCACTCTCTCTCTCTTTACTTGACTTACTTGACTTGCGTGACCCGAATGGGTAATTACTTGAATGAATTGATTGATTTATGTGTATAGCCAATTCTAATTGCTGCTTGAACTTACTTGTTTATTGTGCTATCATGATTATTATTCCAGTTATTCACTGCTTGATATCAATTGCTATTCCTATGTGGAATTGATCTATAATCTCACTTTTACTCCAGTCGATTCCTTGTTGTCTACCTGTCTGCATGCATATACATATTTTTCTTTTACATTAAATGAATGTGTAATTCACTTATAGTATGTTAGAAATTGAGATGTAAATCCTACTGGGCGATTCGCTCATACAGTTACTTTCTAACCTTTTCAGGAAATGTGGAAATCGATCAGGACTCAGTTGGGGATGAGACGGAGTGATGTAGTTTTATGTCTTAGATTTAAACCCTTTAGTTCATTTGTCATCGTTTGGTTTTGTAATAAGGGCTTGTAGCCTAATGGTAAAGAATGACTTGGATCAGTTGTAATCATCGGTGTTATCATTTTATGGAATTTTAGCAAATTTTGAATTAAATTGCGCACTCTATTCATGGTTCGATGGTAGGATCTCGAACGGTTAGATTAGCTCGCTTTGGTTCTATATAAAGGACTGTCGCGCCTCGGGTATACTTCCGCGCTCGGGACGTGACATGGGTATTCATCAAAACCCAATGCCAAACCATCCTCCTGCTCCACAGCCTCCGCCGCCGGCACCAGCTCAGGTCAATGTCATTCAACCCCCGTCTCCTAGCCCCGAGTGGTCCTTCGACGACGATAACTCCACGCCACAGGTCATGGCCCTTCACCACAACTACCATAATCCTCCCGCTTCCCCCATCCTCATACCTACACACCAAACCCCTCCTCCACTCGTCCTCCCATTTACCCCTATTCTATCACACGCACCATCACCCGCGCCTCCGTCGCACTCGCCATTGCTCACATCCGCTACCATCACCCCCTCCCCGCTCGCGCTTACACCCACTATCGCCATACCTCCATCTAACCCTCCACTCACCACGCCTCCGTCCACTTTTATATCCCCACTCCTGCTCGCGCCCACTGCCACTAACCCCTCGCCTATCATCCTTTCCACCACACCCTCTTCCGCACCACTCATCCACCCCACTGGGCCTACTAAATCACTTATCCTGAGCCCATTTGAGGCCGCGGCAGCTTATAATTTCACCCTACGGAGTGGGCGCATGTTCCACCGAAACTATCCTTCTACTTCCAATCCCCAGTCTTCCCAACCGGCTGCCGAGCAAGAAGAGACCGAGCCACTACCCGGGACCCAATATGATTTGTTACATCATCTGGATAGGGTGCCCGCCAAGATATCTGTGCTGGAACTGATTAAGAGATCTACCCTTCACCAAGATGCATTAAGAGATTTTCTTCAAAAGGTGATGGTTAGTAAAGATATGACAGTTGAGAGCTTACCTACCGCACTGGCAACAATCTCCAAGGGGCCAGCCATTACTTTCTCTGAAACTAAGCTAGCACCACCAGAAGCTCGGCAAATGCCACTGTGCATTACTATCATTCTAAACAAAGTCAGCATCGACGCGGCATTGGTTGACATAGGGGCATCTATCAACGTATGCCCGCTCAGCACTCTAAGGGCTTGTAATCTGTTAGAAGAACTTCTACGCCCAACTCCCACTACTATAGCTGCTTATGACAACTCTCGACGGGCATGTCACGGGATTGTCACCATTCAAGCTGAGCTTGGGCCTCTTACTATGCCCATTGAGTTTTACGTGCTGGATATCGACCCTATGTTCAAAGCTATCTTGGGTCGTCCGTGGATCGATACCCTCAGCGCCGTACCCTCCACTGCACATCAATGCATTAAATTCCCTTTCCAAGGGAGGGTCGTCAAAGTTAAAAGCTTATTCACGGTCCAATCAGTGAAGGCTATTTCAGAGAAAGTTCTTCCCACATTGTGGCCAAGCAGTCGGCCTGTTATGTCTGTGCTAGATCTCGACTTTCCTTGGGCTTACGCACCTCGCAAGCCCGTCACAGTAGCAGTTGACGTCAAGGTGAAGCCCCAGATCCGAGATTCCAAGGGCTGGGACATTATACTGAAGCTAGGCTACCAACAGGAGAGAGGCCTCGGTGCTCAATTGCAGGGACGAACTAAGCCCATCCCCAAGGGCAGGAAAATGAACAGAAGAGGCCTCGGCTACTGAGAGACTACATTGTCCATGATGGGTGATTCTGGGCCACTCACCTGGGACTACCGTCAACACTTTGTTCGAGGGCCTCCCCAGTCCGGCACATTAACTCCACAGCCAACTCCGCCAAGGGAAGATACAGTCTGTTCGATTGCCAGTCCACCCCCAGTGCTAAGGGGGCCAGTTGATGATGTGATTGACTATGGTCCAGCCCTTCAGGGGCTATTTCATGAAGAAGACTGCCAGCAGCAGCAAGAGGTTCGGCTTGTTCAGTGGAGGCTGAAGAAGCAGCCAGACCGGCATCTACAGGAGAAGGGGAGTTCACCGATTGTCTTTTCTTGGTCTCCCTCCCGCTTTCAATCTCTCCTCCAGTAATGGGAATTCTTACCCCGTCTTCCTCCTATCATGATAAATCCATCCTTCATTGATCCACCTGAAATTCTATTTGTTCCTTGTGCTTGCGGGAATTGCCCGCCCATTGATCTATCCACTCTATTCACTCCTCCTCCTCCCAACGCCCAACTCCACGAGATGTGGTTCTCTTCCTCCGATCCATTCTTCGATTGCATCTTCCCCGAGCTGTTCCCCATGCAGCTCCTGCCTCCTCCATCTTGTTGTGTGGTCTCCACTGATCCCCCCAAAAAAATGTCAAATTCAAAACGGAGATTTCAGTGGAAGATTACGCTACCCTGTCTCCATCCTCCTCCCAGGGGCACGGGTCCCCTGCTCCTTCCCTTCCACTAGGTCTTCTTTCTCCTAGGTTAGGATTAGGGTCCATCGAGTCTAGGGAAGTGGAGTCAGTTAGGTCTAGAGAAGTAGGGTCTTGTTCTAGTTCGTCCAGCCCTTCCTCCTCTGAGCCGCGCCCGCTGGCGCGTCCTCCCAAATCCGTTCCTGATAGGTTCCTGTGAGATCTAGCTCAGCGTTGTCATGCTCTTTTGAAGTGTCCAGAATTTATTGCTACGGCAATTGTGATTGAAGATGAAGAGGAAATAGAGGAGGTGTGGAGCGATGACGGACTCGACATCTGTGAGATCTTGGATAGAAAAGATCCGATCAATGAGGACAGCGACGTAGATGACACTGCCGATCAGTACGCGCAAGGACTAAAGAGATTCGACGAGCCGTCGTCGGCATTGGATGAACCTACGAAGGAAATTAATTTGGGAACTGAAGAAGACCCAAGGCCCATCATTATCGCCGCTAATCTCCCTTCGCAAGTGGAAGAAGATTTGATTAAGGTTCTAAGGGAGTATAGTGATTCTTTCGCCTGGTCTTATGAGGACATGCCAGGTCTTGACCCCTCTTTGGTGGAACATCGACTCGTGCTTAAACCAGGGGTAACACTTGTAAAACAACGATCAAGAAGATTTCACCCCCACATGGCCTTAAGGATTAAGGAAGAAGTCGACAAGTTATACAAGGCCAGATTCATTAGAGTTGTTCTATATCCTCAGTGGGTGGCAAACATAGTCCCTGTCATCAAGAAGGATGGAAAGGTGCGTATCTGCATTGATTTCAGGGATCTTAACAAAGCATGTCCCAAAGATGACTTCCCGCTGCCTCACATAGACGTCCTGGTCGATAGCACTGCCGGGTACGAATCGTTGTCATTCATGGACGGTTACTCAGGATACAATCAAATCTGTCTCGCTCCAGAAGATTAAGAGAAAACCTCCTTCACCACGCCCTGGGGTACGTACTGTTATGTGGTTATGCCGTTCGGTCTGAAGAACGCGGGTGCCACCTATCAAAGGGCGATGATGGCCATCTTCCACGACATGATGCATATCTATATGGAAGCTTACGTGGATGATATTATGGTAAAGTCGAAAACTAAAGAAGAACACCCCTCTATTCTGGCTAAGGTGCTGCAAAGAGCCAGGGAGTACAAGCTTAAAATGAATCCGAAGAAGTGTGTATTCGGAGTCTCTTCAGGGAAGCTGCTAGGTTTCATAGTGAGCAAACGGGGGATCCAGATTGATCCTAACAAAGCTCAGGCCGTCATGGACATGCCGCCGCCAAAGAACATTACGGAACTTCGAGGACTGATTGGTCGATTACAATTCATCAGAAGGTTCATATCCCAGCATTCTCAAAGGTGCCGTCCGTTTTATGAATTGCTTAAGGCAGGGGTCAAGTTTGAATGGAATCAAGACTGTCAGAAGGCCAATGAGGACCTAAAGGAATATCTATCCAATCCCCCGGTTTTGCAACCTCCTGTCCCTGGGAAACCCGTAATCCTATACATCTCGGTTATTGAGGACTCCCTAGGGGCGGTCATAGCACAAGTAGATGATGAAGGGAAAGAGCGGGCTGCTTATTATCTCTCTCGGTTGTTTAACCCAGCTGAGTCTAGATATACCGCTATGGAAAAGACTTGTGCCACCTTAGTGTGGGTAGCTCAGAAGCTTAAACATTACTTCCTTGCCCACCCAGTTAGGTTGATCTCTAGAATGAACTCGATTCGCTATCTCTTAGAAAAGCTTGTCCTTTCTAGTAGATTAGCTCGCTGGCAGAGCTTCCTCTCTCAATTTGATATCACGTTTGTCGTTCAGAAGGTGGTCAAAGGGTATGCCATCGCTGAGCACCTTGCCCATCTTCCTATTCCTCACACCGATTCTATTCAGGATGATTTCCCTGATGAGCATCTCTCTGCTATCTCTCATCATCCCTTTTGGTCTCTGCACTTTGATGGTGCACTCAATTCTCAAGGTCGAGGGATCGGCGCTGTTCTGCTCACTCCAGAGGGAGTGACTATTCCCTTTGCTTATCAACTCCGATTTGCTGCTACCAACAATATCACTGAGTATGAAGCTCTCCTAGCTGGATTGAAGCATGCCTATCTCCTAGGCGCGCGTTACTTGAATATCATAGGAGACTCTCAGCTCGTCCTGCGGCAAGTTCTGTCTACTTACCGCACTCGTGACCCCAAGCTCAAGCCTTATCAAGATTTGGTCATGCTCCTGGCTAGGCAATTCCGTAAGCTAATCTATATCCATACTCCTAGGTCTCAGAACATTCTAGCTGATGCCTTAGCATCGCTCGCTTCCTCTCTATCTTTCCCTCTCAGTCGGAGCACTGAGACTATCGTCGTTCAGAGATTGGACGCACCCTCTCTTTAGGATCCTTGGTTCATCAACCTTAGGAAAACTGTAGAGGCGAGGGCTGAGAAGGAAGATCTCAAGGAAGTATCTCTAATGGAGCTAGAAGAGATTCTGGATGAAGAAGAATTACCTTGGTATCACGAAATCGAGTTGTTTTGCAAAGAAGGATCGTTCCCAGAAGGGGCAAACGCCGAGCAGCATAAGTCAATAAGGAGAGCCGCCTCAAGGTATACCATTGTTGCAAGAGAATTATACAGACGCGCTACCAATGGAATGCTCATGAGATGCTTAGATGATGATGAGGCTTGGAAGGTAGCTGAAGCAGCCCATTCTAGCGAGTGTGGAGGTCATGTCAATGGCCAAGCTCTAGTGAAGAGAATCCTTAGGCAGGGCTACTATTGGCCCACTCTAGAGGAAGATTGCTCCCTCTACGTCCGGAGGTGTCTTAAATGCCAACTCCATGCTGATAAAATCCATGCTCCAGCTTCATCTCTCCATCCTCTTTCTGCTCCTTGGCCATTCTCTATGTGGGCTTTCGACGTTGTCGACCCGCTCGGTGATCCTAATTCTCAGATTAAACAGAAATCCTTTATCCTTACCGCCACTGAGTACTTCACCAAATGGGCCGAAGCGGAGGCGTACGCAGAGATTAAAGCTTCAACGGTATGCCGCTTTATCATGAAGAATATTATCTCGCGGTTCGGAGTGCCAAGTAGCATCATCACCGACAACGGACCTCAGTTCGTCTCTCAAGAGCTCAAGGACCTCTGTAAGAAGTTCAATATTGCATTGCATCATTCATCTCTATATTATCCTCAAGGCAACGGTCAATCCGAGGCCACTAATAAAACCCTTCTTAAAATCATCAAGAAAACATGCGAATCTCATAAGTTTTTCGATTGGCCGGAAAGATTAGTAGAAGCTTTGTGGGCTTACCGCACCTCCGTCCGTACTCCCACAGGACAAACTCCCTATGCTCTTACCTACGGGATGGAGGCGGTGCTCCCATATGAGATCTTGATCCCTTCCCTTAGAGTGCAGCTCGATAAGGAACTTAATCTCGATGAACATCGAGAGACGTTACTCGTCCAGTTGGAACTCTTAGATGAGAAGAGGATGAACGCGGCCGATCACGTATCCGTTTATCAAAAGAGAGTTTCGCGTTATTTTCAAAAGAAGGTAATTGAACGGAAATTTCAAAAAGGTGATATGGTTTTGAAACGCAAATTCATTCGGTCTGCAGGTCCTAGGTCTAAATTACAACCTAACTGGGAAGGGTCGTTTGTTGTAAAAGAGGCTTATCCAGGGAATGCTTATCGCTTAGTGAACGCAGAAGGTGAGGAGCTCGCTCACACTTGGAATGGGCTGTATCTTAAGCGTTTCTTTCCTTAGAGTCTAAATCCGTGCCCCCCCGGCAGCGAGGCGTTCCCTCCCTTTTACGATAAAGAGTCCCGAGTACGGCAATCACACACTACACAACGTCCCTGGTCAGGTTTTCCGCTTTAAAAGACACCGTTTCTCCTTGGCCATGCTTTGGGGGAAAGTCGAAGTCCCTGTTCGTTTCTTCCTTCGGCTGAATCCAGGGGCAAGAGGTGAATAAGGAGGCGATGACCAATCCAGGCACCCTAACGAGAGGAGGTCTCAAATAGGGGTAGTCCGTTATGACCTGACGCCACAAAAAAGAGTAAGAAAAAGAAAGAAAAGAAGTAATCTCTATGATAAAAATCAAAAGCATTATCTCAGAAGTCTATTAAATTATGATTCCAAAGCTCCAGAAAGGCAAAAAAAAAGAAGAATCTAGGCATGACAAGAGTGGCAGTACAGTTCCCCGCGGGACGAATGAGCCCGGTCACACGCATGCCTAGAGTGGACTAAGGTTCGATGACGGACATAAAGCCCTGGCGCAACAGACCAAATTTCTAATGGGTTGTCTGGAGAGGAACCCAAGTCCTAAAAGCTTCTAAATCTGGCCTAAGCTTACCCCCGTATTCTATTTTCCTTTTTCAGGATTGACACTAGCACCCTGGGTATGACCCTGGTAGAAACACCGTCATGCGAGTTGGGCCTTGGTCAGGGATTGTCACCTCATTGCACGCCAATCTCGGGACTCTCAATACGATACGGAGGGCTCACATTACTAGGGGAAAGCACTGATTTTCCAAAATCCAAAAATAACAAATATTTCAAAATCCAAAAACATCATATATTTCAAAATCCAAAAACATCATATATTTCAAAATCCAAAAATAACAAATATTCAAAAATCCAAAAACAACAAATATTTCAAAAAAAGTATATATTTAAAAAAAATAGAAAAATCATATATCTCAAATCCAAAAACATCAAATATTTCAAAAATCTCACAAAAATTCAAATATATTTTCCAAAATCTAAAAATACCATCATATGCATCGCATGTGTGAGCGACGTCACGCGGTTCGGGGAGCGAAGAAGACGCGGAGCGCGCGGGCTCCTCTTGTTTGCTGCAACACAGAAATAAGAGAAAAGAGAAGGGGCCACCACGGGAGATTGCTCCGACGGGGCGAGTGGGACAAATGTAATATAGCAAGATATGGGAGTTAAACGGCCATAGCGGGAAGTGACTCGCCGCGGCCTCGGGGGGACGGGAATGGTGCAGAAATTAAATAGCAAGAATTGAAACGGCCATTGGGGAAGTGACTCGCCGCGGCCTCGAGAATATGAGCAGATAAGAATATAACAGAATATAAGGAGAATATAAGAACGGGAATTTAAACGGCCATTGGGGAAGTGACTCGCCGCGGCCTCGAGAATATGAATAGATAAGAATATAATAAAATATAAAGAGAATATAAGAACGGGAATTTAAACGACCATTGGGGAAGTGACTCGCCGCGGCCTCGAGAATATGAGCAGATAAGAATGTAACAGAATATAAAGAGAATATAAGAACGGGAATTTAAACGGCCATTGGGGAAGTGACTCGCCGCGGCCTCGAGAATATGAGCAGATAAGAATATAACAGAATATAAAGAGAATATAAGAACGTGAATTTAAACGGCCATTGGGGAAGTGACTCGCCGCGGCCTCGAGATCAAGATGTGATCGCCAGAGGCCAAAAGACCCCAAAATAAAGAAAGTGATCGCGCCTACCTCAAGAGCGGGAGATGGCGGGTTGCTTCTTCCTCCCCCTTCAGCCGGCCGACGGAGAGGGCTTTCCTTGGGTACCCTTGCAAAACAACGACAAACAAGTAACGAGTGGATTAGAAAGATGAAGGTGTAGTATTCAAATCTTTGCGACAAAAATAACGAAATGATGGCAAGACACACACCTGGTTGGTGTTGTCTTTTAAACCCCTCTCGGACTCGAGTAGGAGGAAAATGAGATGATGGATGCCAGAAGTATATAAGAAGGGGCGCCCTTATGAAAGGGGATAGAGGATGCGAGATGATGAATGCAAAAGAACTACGAAGAAAAGGAAAGGATTGACTTATTGGATGTGCCGATGGTGAAATCCGACGGAGCTCCGACAGCGTAGGGACGACGTGGAAGCGCGGTGGATAAAGACGACCTTCCTCTCGCGAGCGTGGGCACCCGAGAAGTCGGCAGAACCTCCACCTACAAAAGACCCCACGGGTTAGAAATGACTCCGGTAGCCTCTGGGCTCCAGCAGCCTATCGGATCTCTTTGAAGCTCCTCAGAACTGAGGGGGGTGGGCCTCTATTTATAGGGCTCCGGAGGGTGGAGGCGTCCAGGACCCTGGACACCTCCATCAGGGTAAAAAAGATATTTCATTCTATTTTTATTCATTTTTTTTGAATATTTTCATGGAGGCGTCCAGGGTCCTGGACTCCTCCATAAGTCCCACTGAACTCCACCGAAAGTCGCACGCGGTTTAACACAACGCGTGGTTTTAGAGCGGCGACCCGTGATTTGGAAATGGGCCCGTCCAGCCGGCTGGACGTCTCCACAATTTGGATTCTTTCACACACGACAAACCGTCGATCGGTGGGCGGGGCCCCGTGAGTGAGTTGATGGAGGCGTCCAGGGTCCTGGACGCCTCCAAGAAATTATAATATTATTTTTTGTTTTGTTTTTTATGCCAACTGGCATTTTATATATTTTTTATTTTTATTTTCATGGAGGCATCCAGGGGCCTGGACGCCTCCATAAATATATATATATTTTTTATGTATTTTTTGTCTTAAAAAATAAATTAAAATGATGGAGGCGTCCAGGGGCCTGGACGCCTCCATTAAGACCCCCCGGGTCCGCTGAAAAGGCGTCGGCAGCTCCCCGACAGGCACCCTTCCTAGTTTCGGAACCTTCCGATGCGTCTGACTGGTGTTGATGCCGTCCGAATGCTGCGACGAGACGATTCCGGATGCCGAAAAAGCCATAAGAAGACCCAAGAAAAGGAAGCACTCAAGTGATTCAAAATGCGAAATCCGTCGCGGGGCGTCGTATAGTAATATGAGACTTTCTCAGGAGACGTCAGGAATGGCGTGTCTACAGTTGCCCCGCCTTGGCGTCTGCTTTGCAAGGGAGTGACACGTAGTGGAATGATATCGAAGTGGAGTGAAGTGGGAGCGGACTGATAAGTTGATGCCAAGGTGTGATGAGACACGCTTTTGACGTTACTGTTTGGAATCTTTCCTGAAGTTTCAATGAGGCGACCTTGAAGGAGGTCTTTCAAATTTTGACGATTTGCTTGGACGGAGATCAAATAAGGGAGGGTGAGATGTGCGCTCAGGCACGAAACAAAAAGAGAGCAACTTCTCGGTGTGGAAGTACCTGGGTCATAAACCTGCAGGTTTCACCTTTGGGGAGCGGTTACCAGCCAACGTGGAAGTGCTGCGGCCAAGGTGGGTCAAGCAAGGTAGAAAACAAAGGAATATCTGAGGATCTGTCCAAACAAGGGTCTCCTTTGGAAGAGCAGTGTAGGGCCGTTTCAAGGAAACTCAGTATTTCATTCGGAGTGGAATATCTCATATTTGTAAGAATTGAAGCACAACGGCTTTCGTAATCGAATCACTTGAATGATCTTCTGCAATAAATCAAAGTCCTATATGAATGCATGCTGGGCTTAAAGAAAAATTTAAAACAAACTAAAATAGAAAATAGCCAAGGATAATATTGTCAACTTGTTAAGAACGGGTCAGGATACTGATCTGGTGAGCCGACACTGGGATGGGGCCCGTTTATCTGCGCACCAACTCACTGAATGGAACCGTCGTCCCTATGCTACCACAAGTTAACGGCCTATCCGTACAACCCAAATTCTTCCGGGATCATCACTGTTTTGTTGAAGGGGAACTCAAATCCCAGATTCGTTCGGGCCGCAAGGTCCTTGACATGTTCTAGTAGCGTAGGTATCATATACTACGATGCATGACATGGTGGGACCAACCATTGAAAGGTGGGACAGGAGATAGGACAAAGACGTCCGTTAGTAAAACCTGCACAGGCCAGCATGGATTAAGAACATCAGAAAGTAACAGAATCGTAACAGAATCGCACCACAATGGAAAGGAGATCTAGCCAAAATCCTGACATTGACCGCTGATGTGACATGTTCCGTCCTGTAGCGCCCTACCCTTCCTATAAGAACTCCCCTTAGGCTAGTTCATTCAAAAGCATCAAGGTGGGTTTTGGAAGCTCAGGAGAGGAAAGAGAGGAGAATTTAGAGATTTCAGGATGGAAGGAGAGTCTTCCCGCGTTATGAAGGGAAGTAGTCCTAGTAGCGAGATCAGGCGACTCTCCGACCTCGAGGGTCATCTGAGTGGGACGATCATGTCGCATATGGTAAGTTGATTCTTTTCAAATTTCTCCACGTGAACCTTCTTCTTACTTCCTTCATTTCTTCTTCTTTCTTTTCTCTTCCAGCCATATCCACTCTTCCTAGGCCCGAGGAAATTTTCCAAACTGCCATGGCTTTCAAAGCTAACTTCCAACATCCCCATCGGTATGAGGGCCATACTCTCGAAGTGGCATCTGCAGGGGCTCCTTATTCATGCCAAACACTACGAGAAGATTCGTATGGACTAGGCGTCTATGGGCGCACTAGTGGAGATCTGGCATCCCCAGACCCACACTTTTATCTTCCCGACCTTCGAGGCGGCCATCCTCCTCGAGGAGGTGGAACTTCTGCTCGGATTGAAGAAATTCAAGAGCGACGGGAAGGTGAAGGTTATGCGGATGCTGACACGGGGGACTTCCGAAGGTGTCCTTGGAAGCTTCATGCCGCCCGACGCAGCCCGAAAGGTTCATACTCAAAAGGGAATTGACTTGCAAAAGCTCGCAGAATGGGTCATGGAGGCCCTAAGAGGGTTACCAGACGATGACTATTTGGAGGGGATCATGAAAGGGTTCACCATTTGTCTGGCGGGTGCTCTCTTGTTTCCTTATACCGACAACATGGTGGAGGAAGACCAACTGAGTGCTATCTGCGAGATCTGGCGTGGAAAGAGGGTGGGACCCGCTGTCCTTGCCTACCTATATAGTGGCCTTACTGCCTCGAGCATGGGTAAGCCTCCTTTTGGTTGCGCACTTGTCCTGAATTGTTGGCTGGATTTGCATTTCAAGTTTGATCACCGTGAGGGAATGCCAACCGCTTCGAAGCTCTTCCAACAAAGCCCGCTTCATCACATAGCCGACGTGTTAGGCTTTGGTGGCACTGTAGCGAACCGTGTTCCGTGGCTGAAGAAACGTGAAGACTGGCGGTCCCACTTTTGAACCATGACATAAAGCTTCTTTACTTGCGCACCGGCATGTCTACTTTCGCTCGAGCTCCTCATGAGGCCTTCCTCTGAAGTTGATCTCCAACTGATCGGCGCAACCGAGTTCGTCCTTTATAACGCGCATCGATGCTGCCTCCAGGTCGGCATTCGACGCCATTCATTCCCAATATCGACTGGCATCGTTTCTTTGAAGAAGAGAGAGTTGGGCACTGAAGCGGACGCGAAGGAAGCGAAGGTCGTCAAAGCACCCTGGAAGACAAGTGTTGCGGGAAAGGCCTTAGCGCACGTGGGGGAAGAGTGCGAGCTGTGGAGGGCTTATGTAACCGAACTGGGGAAGTTAAGGCCTAAGGCGCCTAAACCCCTGATGTAGCTCGTTCTGCTTTCTGATGGAATAAAATCTGGCATTTTGATGTTTTGGACCAGTTCCCTTTGTTATGATTTTTATTTTTCCATTTTTCTATTTTTGTGTTTTCTTTCTTTTTATGTACCTATTTATTCACAATATGATCATATGTAAATATATATTAAAAAAATATTTTTAATGGGGGTGTCCAGGGGCCTGGACGCCTCCAATTTTTTATTTTTTTATTTATTTTTTTTTATTTTGGGGGCGTCCAGGCGCCTGGACGCCCCTAAATTTTTTGAATTTTTGAAAAAAAAGAAAAAAGTGGGGGCGTCCAGGCGCCTGGACGCCCCAAAAAAAAGGGTTTTTCTTATATAAGGGGGGCCTCACCCCCCTTTCACTTCTACTGTTCATTCTGACGACTCGTTCACTCTAAACGACCCATTCCCAATTCCAATGGAGCAAGGAGGCCCGAGCTAGGGTGGGGAGAAGCGGAAACGACGGGCTCGTCGTCCGAGGAGGCTGAGAGATGACGCCGAGGAGGCTACCGTGGCGGAGGAGATTGCCGTGGAGGAGGAGGCTCCTCTTTTGGCTGTGGAGGACCCTGCGGGCGCTGGTGACGCGGGAGAGGACGAGCATGATCCGGTAAGCCCCTTAGACTTCCATTCTATTGGTTCATTGGGCTAAACGGGCGGACGAGAGGCTGTGTGGAGAAGGCCGGTGAATGGGAGAAGGAGGCGTCTAGGGTCCTGGACGCCTCCACATTTTCTTTTTTTTTCTTTTTTTCTTTTTATTTATAAAATAAGATTAAAAATAAGGAGGCGTCCAAGGCTTGGGACGCCTCCATGATAATATATATTATTTTATTTATTTTTGTTTTTTGTTTTTTTTGTGTTTTTCTAAAAATAAAATAAAGAAAATAAAGAGGAGGCGTCCGAGGGGTTGGACGCCTCTAATAAAAACATAAATATTTTTAAAAATAAAATAAAAAATAAATAAATAAGTAGAATATACAGTGTTATTGTTTATTACTATCCATGCTGTTGATGTGTTGCCCTGTTGGTTTTGTGGTGTGCAGGGTGTGATGAAGGGCCAGATCAGCTGGTCTCTAGTGGTGGCAGCGTATCGTGGGCTGCCAGACTTCCAGAGGGCGCGTGTGGACGCCATGGGCTTTGGAGCCTTCCTCAGGATCGAGCCCTTCCGGCTCGACCTTCCTCTTATCCAGGCATTGAGGGAGCGGTGGCATGCGCCGAGTCAGGCGTTTCTGATGCCCTGGGGGCACATGGTGCCGACGATTGAGGACGTAGCTCGGATCACCGGGCTGCGGGTTGACGGAGAGGCAGTCAGCGGGGTTACTTACCCCGACTACCGAGAGTGTGCCCTGGACCTGCTGTGGTTAGAGACGAGCGTGACTGATAGAGACAGCAGGGTAGTCGGCCGAGTGGAGATTATGGAGGCGCTCGGATTTGGTGACCCGCGCCAGCGGGTTAGCGAGACTGGAGCGGAGTTTCTGGCACGACTGGAGGGAGATGCCCGTGCAACTTTCACCCAGGACCCGAGCGAGCGGGAGCTGGTGGATCTAGACCTCCGGAGGTTTCTTTTCTTCTTCCTGGGCCGCCTTCTGCTGGGGACGAAGGGGGATGGCATCCACTGCCGCTTCCTCGGGATCCTGGCGGACCTTGACAGAGTGGGGCACTACGCGTGGGGAGCGGCTCTGCTTGCCCATTTGATTGCTGATCTCTCCCAGACTTCAGAGAGGGAGACGACAGTCAGCGGCTTCGCACCTTTTCTCCAGGTACACAATTTATTTATGCATTTTACCGTAGTTAAATATGCAATTACTCGTGCTAATGATGTATGATGGATGCAGGTGTGGAGTTATTACTACTTCCCGATGGGAAGGGCCAGGCAGGGGAACAGGAGAGCCGTTCCTCTAGCGCGACAGTGGAGGCCGGTCGTGGTAGCGGCACCACACAGCTACCAGCTGGCGTCTCTTCGTCGGGAGCTGAGCGAGTATCCCGAGGCCATGGTATGATGCGTATGATTTTTTGTGTTTTTATGCATGTGACTGAATGGTAACTAACATGATGTATGTATGGTGATGCAGGTGGTGTGGAGACCCTACTTGGGCATGGCCGACGCTGGCTAGCCCTGGGTTGTAGCGGGTCTTCCTCGTTTCGGGCGGGACGTGTGGGTCCATTGCCTGAATGAGATCGAGCCGCTTTGGCTGAGGCTGGTTATGAGGACGTTGGGGCTGGCCCAAGAGTGGGTCGATGTAGACGAGCCGGTCCGCATCGGGCGGAAGACCAAGGGGAAGGCGAAGATCGTGGACTGGCAGCCGGGCGGGGCCCCAGTGGTGTCCCATGTACAGGACAACACTGATTACATGAGACGGTATCGAGCTACGTATGGGGACCACCTCTCCCTCGGTGGTATGGCAGGGGTAAGTGTGAAATGAAAATGCTTCACTCTTTTATACGTATATGCATGCGATACTAACTTATATGCAATGCAGGATGCTCGTGACGACATGATCGCCGACCTGCGGGCCCAG
Organism: Amorphophallus konjac; assembly: GCA_022559845.1. Taxonomy (NCBI): domain Eukaryota; kingdom Viridiplantae; phylum Streptophyta; class Magnoliopsida; order Alismatales; family Araceae; genus Amorphophallus; species Amorphophallus konjac. The sequence continues at coordinate 213,488,653 of CM040127.1, forward strand.
TTGGCGGACGCCAGGCGGCAGTTGGTGGCCATCCGACAGGAGTTGGAGATCCTGCTGAGTCTATGCAATGCATTTTTTGTGACCTGGATTTCGATGCTTAGCCTCTGACTGTCGTTTGCCCCGTGTTTCAGCGGGCCCACCAGGCAGCAGCAGTCGGGACGGCTGGTGGAGCGGGTTCCAGTTCGTGGGGCCCTCCCCCGGAGATCTCTGCCCTTCAGGAGCAGCTGGCGTATGCGGTGGCTCGGGCTAAGGAGGCCGAGCGTGACCGTGAGGCTCGAGTGAGTGCTTGCTTGGCCCTGACCCTCTTCTAGCTGCTTTCCTTCTATCACTGCTCTCTCACGGTGCATGCGTGTTTGGACAGGTGACCGAGATCCGAGAGGCCCTGGCGCGTGCTGTTCATGTCGAGCAGGAGTGCGACGCTCGAGTGGCGGAGCGTGACGCCCGGATTGTGGAGCTGGAGGAGGAGCGGCGACGGGAGGCTGAGGAGCTCCCTCGTGACGTGCTGGATTTGCGTATCACCCTCGAACTGTCGAGGAGGGAGGCGACGCGGGAGAGAGAGGAGAGGGAGAGGAAGAGAGAGGACAGAGAGAGAGAGGACAGGAGGGCGGAGCGACTGCGAGACTGAGACGAGAGGAGGGTTCTGGAGGCCCAGCTGATGGAGCTCCGATTGAGTCTCGGCACGGCGGAGGGGAGGCTTCGAGAGAGCGAGGAGCGGTACCAGAGGGCGAAGGAATGCGGGGCGTGACTTCGTCAGTCTGGTTCTTTTTCCATGGGCAGCTATCTGGTTTCTTCAGCCGAGGAGCGTCGTCGTGCCTTCGAGGCTGGGGTGCCACCGCAGGGCGAGGCGAGCACGGCTTCTCAGGGTTCGTAGAGGTCGCAGAGGCCCCCTAGGGATCCCCGTCAGAGGAGGGAGGACAGAGATGACCCGGAGGGTGATGGCTAGAGTTAGAGAGTTGCTTGTACACTCCACCCTCTTTACTGCATGATGTACTTTCGACTATTATTTGAAATGAAAATGGCTTTCTTGTGTTGTGTGTACCTTTCCTCTCTCACTTTTCTTTCTTTGCACTTGTCCTTCGAAGCACGTTCCACGAGACCTTGCCCTGAACAGCGGGGAACTACGCTTTGCACGGGGGGATTCTATTTTCTTTCTCCCTTTTTTTGGGCGCGTCCAGGCGCGAGGACGCATCTTAATCCTCGAATTCAAATTTAAAGCGACGAGTGGCCTTTCTTCTCCCGTGCCTTACTTGTAAACGAGCCCGCCTTCCGCCGAAACTCGCTTGCCCGTCTTTGTCTTCTTCCCCTCGATCGATGGAGTTCGGCGGTCTGGACCACGGCGAAGGTGGAGAGGGACGCGGGACCCCTCGCCTGAGGAGGGACGCGCCAGAGCACGGAACGGCGTCCATGGAAGAGGAAGGGCCGCTTCGGGCCCCCGAGGGACCCGAGGGGCCCAATGGCGCGGAAGGAAGTGAACACGGCTCGGTGAGTGCTTCGGTTTCCCCTTCTTTGATCTATTTTGAGTTTTGAAGCGAGGCGTGTGAGGGGGGAAAGGGTTTGGCGAGTGTTGCACTCAAATGATGGACGCGTCCTAGACAGGGGACGCGTTCTTTGTTATGATGCGAGGTCCTTCTTTCTTGGTGCAGGACATGGCGAGGACCCTAGGCCTGGCCGATGAGTGGGCGAGTGCAGACGAGCCAAGCCGCGTCAGGAAGGAGAGTCGCGGCAAGGTGAAGCTTGAAGACTGGCGCATACGTCTCCCTGGACAACAAGGGGGCATACTGGTGCAGGATAGTGCCGACTTCCTGCGGCAACAGAGAGAGAGTTATGCGGGGCTTCCCCAAGCCGGGGATACGCGCGATGTCGACGGGTCTCGTGCCCATTTAGCCGAGGTCAGGCGGCAGCTGGCCGCCACTCAATAGGAACTGTCGCTCCTGGTAAGCTAAGTGCTGCATCTTCTATTTTTAAATGTGGAGCTTAGCTGACTACTGTTGTTTGTTCATTCCAGCGTGCCCAGCAGACAGCGATGGTGGGAGTGACCGGCGGCGCATCTTCCAGTTCCTCGGCCCCTTTTCTCGAGATTGCCTCCCTCCGGGAGCAACTTGCTGGTGCGGTGGCTCGGGCTGCCCGGGCGGAAGAGGAGCGTGATGCCTGGGTGGCGACTGTAGCAGAGCTGCGACATCGCGGTGAGGAGAGACCTTCTCTAGACATCCTGGAGTTAAGGGTTCTTCTGCAGATGATGAGGAGAGAGGCAGAGAGAGAGAGAGAAAGCCGAGAGAAGGGCCGAGCGTCAGCGAGATCAGACCGAGAGGAGGGCATTGGAGGCCCAAGTGAGGGAGCTCCAGCTGGGCCTTCAGGCCGTCGTGCAGAGGCTAGGAGGGATGGAGACGCGCTACGAGAGAGCGCGAGAGTTTGGGGAGCTACTGCGCCAGTCTGGTCGCTTTGCCGCTAGTGGCTTCTTCGCCACGCCAGGGGAGGAGTAGCGAGTCATTGCTGTGGAGCCGGCGCCACGAGGCGAGGCGGGTGCTACTGCACGGGGATCCAGGAGGCTTCTGAGGGACCCTCACCTCAGGGGAGAGGAGAGGGACGCCTAGAGGGATGAGCATGAAGATAGTGGCACGAGTTGGTGAGCCAGTGGACCCGCCTCATCTCTATGATTGTAGTGTTTATGACAGCTTATGTAGAATTATGAATGGAGTGATTTGATTTTCTGCTGCTTGTTTGCTCTCTTGCGCGTTCCTTCTTCCCTACACTTCTTCTCTTTGCACTGTTCCCATGTGATGGGTCTGCCGAGACTCCACCCAAAGCGGGGAATCGCGTCTTGTTGTGACCATTTTCCATGGGAATCTGCCGTCGAAGTCAATAATGACGGCCCTAGTCCCTTTTCCCGGATGTTGTGTCAAATTTTATGGACGTCCTTCAAAACATGATAGGGTATCCCTAGACAACATAGGGGGCTAGTCATCATATTCTTCATCCAATCAATCACACTGTGCGAGCGGTGAAGTGACACACGGGACCGCATGGTAGGTGCCTCATCGCGAGGGCTATCATTAAAGGTGATGGAGGCAATCTTGGCCTGCACTCCTTCCATTTCTATAAATTTTTGTCCCTTTTATCCTCCCAGGTATATCGAGAGCTAACTCGAGGAGCACAAGTTCTCACGGGAGAGGAGGAGTTCAAAATTCCGAGAGTTGGATGGAGGGCGAATCTTCCCACTCCTCGAAGAGAAGCAGGTCCAGTGGTAGTATATCTAGGAGACTTTTAGACCTCGAAGGGCACTTCAGCGAAAGGACCCGATCGTAACTCGTAAGCCAAGTTTTTCTGCCCCCCTTTTTTTTCTTCTTTTCTGACCAAACCTCCTCTCTATTCCCTGCATGTGTAGAGTGTGATGAAATCATAGATCTCATGGGAGTTGGTAGTGGCAGCATACCGAGGTCTCCCAGATTTTCAGAAGGCAAGGCTAGACGTGATGGGATTTGGCACCTTTCTTCGGATCGAGCCGCTCGAGCTCGACCTGGTTCTGATCCAAGCCTTGTGTGAGAGATGGGACCCAGTGAGTCGGGCATTCCTGATGCCCTGGGGGCACATGGTGCCCAGCTTGGAGGATGTGGTCCGGATCACAAGCCTGAAGGTGGAGGGCGAGGCAGTGACCGGGGTCACTTATGCGGATTACCGAGAAGGTGCTCGGAAGCTACTGGGTTTGGACCTAGATGGTCGGAAAAATAGGTCGGTAGCTAGGGCGTCCCTCATGGATGCATTAGGGCTCACCGACACTCGTCGGCGGGATGATGAATCCTCAGAAGAGTTCATGGAAAGGATGAAAATAGGATGCCGTGCCGTGTACTGCACAGATTTCGGCAACTGGGAAAGACGCAACATAGATTTGAGGAGATTTCTCCTCTTCCTTTTGGGGAGATTGGTACTGAGCTCGAAAGGGGACGGTATCCAATGTCGCTTCCTGGAGCTGCTATCAGACCTTGAAAGAGTAGGGTACTACGCCTGGGGAGCTGGCATGCTGGCACACTTGTTTGCATGCATGTTCCAAGAAGTGGATCGTTAGATGGCTGTGAGTGGTTTTACACCATTCATCCAGGTATTTTTGGTTTTACTTGTTTTGTATTTTTTTTCTTATTTTTGCAAGGTACTGATGACCTGCGCCGAGCAGCTGTAGAGCTATTATTACCTCCCCATGGGGAGAGCTCGGCATTGGCTTCCCGTGATGGTGCCGCTAGCCAGGCGGTGGGAACCCATCATGAGTGCGGCACCCCTAACCTACCAACTGATGGTGCTAAGGCGGGAGCTACAGGAGTTCCCTGCAGCGATGGTAAACTGGAGACCCTATTCAGACATGGTCGATGCCGACCAGCCGTGGGTTCTAGCAAGTCGTGCCCGGTTCAGACGGGAATTGTGGATGCACTGCCTGAATGAAATCGAGCCGCTTCGGCGACGATTGGTTATGAGGACTTTAGGACTGGCTCAGGAATGGGTGGATCCGGCTGCGCCACCTCGTGTCGGGAGAAAGACGCGGAGACCGGCGACCTGCATTGACTGGCGTGTGCGATTCCCCGAACAGTACGAAGACTGGCAACGGGGTGGCATAATCGTGGAATCGCAGGCACGGGATAGCGAGGATTACCTACATCTATACAAGACAAGGTACGCAGAGTGGTTCCAACCCCGGGGACTTGCGGAGGTAGGTCTCCCCTTTTTCTCTCTTCTTCTTTCTCCCTTTTTTGATTTTCTGGTGGAAATGCTGACTCGTATGGCTGCAGGATATCCGTGATACGATGATAGCGACTTTACGAACTCGCTTGGCAGAGATGGAGCAACGGTTGGGCGATGCCTGCGGAGCTACGAGCGCCTTGGTAGGTGTACAATGCGTTCCTAATTAAAATCACAGATTCCAGATGTTGGCTGCTAACTCATGTGGTTATAGCATGCCCAGATTGACGTGGCTTCCCCAGCGATGGGAGTAGGCGGTGTCCCTTCCAGCTTGTGGATTCCCACCTCAGAACTTGACTTGCTTCATGAGCAACTTGCTCACGCCACGCAGCGTGCTGCGGAGGCAGAAGGGATACTATGTATACAGGTAAAAGGTTCAGTGTTGAGTTCTCTTTGTTTACGCCTTATCGCGTATCTGAGATGGTACACTCGGCAGAAAAAGGAGACGGAAGAAGCGGTTGCCCAAGCTGCACAGAGGGAGGCTGGGATAGCAGAACTGGAGAGGGAACTGCGGCGTCATCCTGATGACGACTCTTCCACGGATGTTATGGAACTGAGGATCACTCTCCAGTTGGAGAGGGAAGACCGTAAGAGAGAACGGGCAGAGAGAGAAAGAGACGCAGAGAGAGAAAGAGCCAACAGATTGACTGAAAGGGAGGAACGAAGGGCCATGGAGGCCCAGTTGTTCGAACTCCGAACCAGCCTTGGTCTTGCTGAACAGTGGCTGAGAGACGGTGAGGAGCGCTACCGAAGAGCACAAGAGCGTGGCTTTCGTGTTGGTAGCTTCTCTGCTGCTTCCGTGGATCAATGCCGGGGTGTGGGAATAGGAAGGGGAGTACAGAGCGGTAGGAGTACCGCTTTTCATAATTGGGTAGCACCTTTGAGGGCGTTTTACCCGGAGAGTAGTGGGACGAGTAATGCAGAGAGAGAGGGCGGAACTTGATGTAATTTTTTTGGTTTTTGGAATAAAATACAAGGTTCGATTTGCTTGGTTTTCACATTTGCTTCTGTTGCCTGAATCCCTGCACACATCACTGAAACAAACAAATCAGAATTTCTGTTCTGACTTGGCCCCTTACTCAATAAGCAAATGGTCACTGTGACTGTCCTTGACAACTGGTCAAGGGGCCAAGCCTTTATTTAAGGAAGGCGAGAGAAAGATGCAGTGATGATAAATGCGACAGGCAAGCACACGAATGCAAGCGGTATTAAAAGTGAGATGCTGCACGCAAATGTAATCATGCAAAATTGATTTGTTTTCTTTTTATATTTGCCATTTTTTTTTGGTTTTATCATAAAAAGGATTTTTTTTGCTTGCAAATATGTACATTTTCTCTTTTCCATTTTTTGTTATTTTTATCATTTCAATTTTTTTGTTGCTAACGCCTGGCAAGCACCCAAATGGCACCTAACCTACGTGAGAACAGGGGTTTCTTACTAACCTCCCAGGTATCCTAAGTGCACATCTAGGTTGATTTGGGCCTCTAGACCCCTCGAATGATGATCCCGCCGGCTAAGACTTACCCTGATGATAATACCATCATGCCATGCTTAGGTTCCCAATCGCTTCCGACCACAGGGATTAACCCAAAAGGTGTTTGAGGTAAGAGATTTGCCCGACCCGGGTCTGTTTCCTCACAACTCTAGATGGTATATGATGGAACACCATGGAACCCCAATGACCAACCGCGCGACGCTGACCCAGAATCAGACGCCGTCGCACCCATAGGTGACGCACTTGCATTGGCCTAAGCCCGAAGTTAAACAAGAAGACATCAAGGTGGTAAACAGGGGTCTTGACCAGCCAGAAACACGAAGACTCCTTCGCAGCGATAGCTTTTGCTTTTCAAAGTAGGCAACCAAATGTGTATATTAAAATAAGGTCGCAGACCCTGGGCAGTTTTCACTCTTCAGAAACTCCATCGAACCTTCATCTTTAGAGGGAGAAGAAAGAGTGTAGGGGATAAACCTCCTGAGAGGACCGGCAAAGCCGTTAACCCAGCGAGCGAATAAGGGCCCATTAACTCTTTTCTTTCGGACAACTTCGGACCAAATCTCGAGCATTTACATTCCACGGCCCCTTTTGTGGATTCAGACTTTTACTTTGAGGGGTTCCGTTTATCGCAACAGGCACGGTCACGACCAGGCTTTTCTCTTGATTTTGATTTTGTATTTCTTTTTGTGAGGGAGATATAGTCGTTGGACGTTTGTGGGCTCCCTTTTCGTATGCCTGCGGGGACACTGCCCTCTTCTCGTGCTCTGATCGATGCTCAAGGAAATGGATCCTACTCTTGCCTTTGGGGTTTGAGTTTCAGTTTCTCATGCTCAGCGTTTTAAGGGCGCCGACTGTCTCATTTGGTCGAAGAGAAAAGAATAAAGATTACAGCTTCCGGAGATCTTCTGGGTGGGGCCCCACCGTAGGTGATGCTACCGACTTTTTTGAATAAAATACATAAGTGAGCACATGTTAGCTTCCTTCGAGCGAGCATAGGCCGACGTGGCCGGACAGGGATCTCCACGGTTCTGGCAAACCAAGACCCAGTGCCTACCAAGTCTTAATGGGCCCTATCCTAACATGAAGGTTAGATGCAGGGACTTAACTACATGGTGACTGCCAGGCATCGACATTTTAAATTTTTCATATTTTTAGTGGTTTTCGGTATTTCTTTATTTTTAATATTTTTTATCTTTTCAGCATTTTTTTTATTTTGTGCTAAGGGTAGTATTTCTTAAGATAAAGCCCATTCCAAGGGTGGGATAACTCGGTTCCTTCGGCATTGATTAGCTTGTAGGCGTTGCCAGGGTACACGGCTTGAATTACAAATGGTCCTTCCCAATTGGGTTGGAGCTTAGAACGCGGACCTCCAGGTTTGAGAAAAATTCTTTTCACGACCATCTCACCGACTTTGAATTTTCTCTCAACGACTTTCTTTTGGTAAAAGCGAGCGAGTCTATTTTGATACACACGCGTGTGTTCGGCAGCGACCAACCGCTTCTCATCCAAGAGTTCCAACTGGGCGAGGAGTGAATTACGACGATCGTCGAGGGAAAATTCCTCATCCAATTGTACCCTGAGAGAAGAGATCAGAGTCTCGTACGGGACTACCGCTTCCATACCATAAGTAAGGGCAAATGGAGTCTACCCGGTGGGGGTACGGATTGAAGTGCGATAGGCCCATGGGCCTTCGATAAGTTTTTCTGGCCAGTCTGAAAACTTACTAGACTCGCAGGTTTTTTTGATGATTTTGAGCAATGTTTTATTGGTGGCCTCCGCTTGGCCGTTACCTTGTGGGTAATAAGGCGATGAATGATGCAATGCAATTGCGTACCTTTTGCAGAGGTCCTGTAGGTCCTGAGAAATGAACTGTGGCCCATTGTCGGTGACGATTGTGCTTGGGACGCCGAATCTGGCGAGGATGTTCTTCATGATGAACTTGCAGACTGTTGACGCCTTGATTTCCGCGTAAGCTTCGGCTTCGGCCCATTTGGTGAAGTATTCCGTCGCAGTAAGGATGAAAGATTTCTGCTTGGTGAGGGAATTGGGATCACCTAGGGGACCAATGATGTCGAATGCCCACATGGAGAAAGGCCACGGGGAGGATATTGGATGAAGTGAGGAAGATGGTGAATGGATTTTATCGGCGTGAAGTTGACACTTGACACACCTACGGACATAGACAGCACAATCCTCTTCCATAGTGGGCCAATAAAAGCCTTGACGAATGATCTTCTTGGCGAGCATCTGACTATTCACGTGGCCACCGCACACACCCGAGTGCGTCTCCTCTACACATTTCCAAACCTCATCGTCACCAAGACATCTTAACAGAATACCAGTAAGGCTCCTCCTATAGAGTAGACCTCCAACCAATGTATTTTTCTGAGCCACCCTTCTTGTGGCTTTCTTGTCCTCTGTGGTGGCCCCTTCAGGATAAGACTGATCTTGGCAGTATTTGACGATTTCATAGAACCATGGTTTCTCTTCATCAGCCAGTTCTTCTTCAGCCTCTGCCAACATGATTTCCCTCTTCTCAAGGATATCTTCCTGCAGGATCTTCCTTGCTATCCTGTCTTTGATATTTACATAGGAAGCATCATCGATTGCAGGGGCGTGAAGTTTGTAGATGGAAATGGACTCAAACCATCTTCCTAGAGGGAACCTTATGGATGATGCCAACGAGGCGAGGGCATCGGCGAGAATATTCTGATGACGAAGGACATGAACAAAGATTAGTTTGGTGAACAGTTTGGCAAAGGCAGCAGTAAGTTCTTGGTATGGCTTGAGTTTGGGATCACGAGTGCGATATTTAGTGAGCACCTGGCGAAGGATGAGTTGACTATCACCTACGACTCGCAACTCAGTGATACGAAAAGAATGAGCGAGTTCTAGGCCAGCTAGAAGAGCTTCATATTCGGCTATATTGTTGGTAACTGGAAATTTGAGCTGGTATTCCAATGGGAATGTGAGGCCTTCAGGCGACAGGAGGGCGACGCCGATTCCTCTCCCTTGAGAATTCAGAGCTCCATCAAAATATAGCGTCCACATTGGCTCATCTGATTGGTTGATGGATATTAGTTCCTCATCTGGAAACTCTGATTGGACGGGATCGAACTTGGGAAGAGGATGGTGAGCGAGATGCTCGGCTATGGCATAGCCTTTAATCGCCTTTTGCTGGATGTAGGTGATGTCGAACTGAGAGAGAAAACTTTGCCAGCGTGCTAGCCTATCCGTAAGGACGGATTTCTCCAGAAGGAATTTGATAGGATTCATTCGAGCAATCAAGTGGACCTCATGAGGCAAGAAGTAGTGCTTCAATTTCTGCACTACCCAAACGAGGGCAGAACAGGTTTTCTCCATGACGGTGTACTTCTGCTCACAGGGATTGAGAAGTTTGGACAAGTAATAGGTTGCCCGTTCCTTGCCTTCTTCATCAGCTTGTGCGAGGACGGCTCCCACGGAGTCATCCAAGACTGAGACGTAAAGGATCAGAGGTTTTTCTAGTTTAGGTGGAATGAGAACGGGTGGACTAGCCAGATATTCTTTCAACCCTTCAAAAGCTTTCTGACATTTAGAATTCCAGTGAAATTCTACTCCTGGCTTGGTCAACTCGTAGAGAGGTCTACACCTTTGTGAATGTTGGGACACAAACCGACGAATAAACTGCAACCTCCCGATTAAACCTCAGACTTCCCTCAAATTCTTGGGAGGCGGCATATCCCTGATAGGCTTGGCTTTGTCGGGATCTATCTCGATCCCTCTTTTGCTCAGAATGAAACCCAGCAATTTACCCGATGACACACCAAACACACACTTTTTCCGGTTCATCTTCAATTGGAACTCCCTTGACCTCTGTAGGACCTTAGTCAAAACTTCTGGATGTTCCATCCTGGTCCTTGATTTCACCAACAAGTCATCCACATACGCTTCCAGGTATATGTGCATCATGTCATGAAATATGGCCATCATAGCTCTTTGGTAAGTAGCTCCACCATTCTTTAACCCAAACGGCATGACCACGTAACAATATGTTCCCCAAGGGGTAGTGAATGACGTCTTCTCCTGGTCCTCTTCTGCCAATCGAATTTGATTATATCCTGAAAATCCATCCATGAATGAGAGGGTCTCATATCCTGCTGTGTTATCGATCAACACATCAATGTGAGGCAAGGGAAAATCATCCTTCGGACACGCGCGGTTAAGGTCCCGGAAGTCGATGCAAATCCTGACTTTCCCGTCTTTCTTCATGACCGGAACAATGTTCGCCACCCATTAAGGATAAAGGACGACTCTAATGAACCTGGCTTTGTGGAGCTTATCGACCTCTTCTTTCATTTTCAAAGCCATCTGAGGGTGGAAATGCCTTAACCTTTATTTTACCGAGACGGACCCTGGTTTTAGGGTTAAACGGTGTTCGACCAAGGTTGAATCTAGACCCGACATATCCTCGTAGCTCCATGCAAACGTGTCCTTATATTCCTTGAGAACTTCAATTAATGCCTTTTCTTCAGAGGGTGGCAGATTGTCACTTATGAGGATGATCTTAGGGTCTTCCTCAGTTCCCAAATTGACTTCTTTGGTAGATTCTTCTACGGCGGTTGACGGCTCGTCGAATCTCCTCATTCCACAAGCATATGCGCCTGCCGCATCCTCATATTCTTCACCCTCATCGTCAGTGGGGCATTCTTCATCCGTGATCTCGTAGACTCCATACCCTTCATCAAATGCACCGTCGCCCTCACATTCTATTTCCGGTAGTCGGATGAGATTTTCTAACAACTGGGGGATGACAAGAAGGGCCTGACACTTGGCGGCTAAATCCAGAAGGAATCGACGAGGGATCTGCCTACCCTTGGATCTCTTCCTAGGTACTACCCTTGACCTATCATTCCTAGATTGGCTGACAATATTTACAGAAGAAGAGGAAGACGAAGAGGATGGTGTAGAATGTACAGGAGAAGACCCCTCAGAGGAGGGGTAGAAAAGGTCGCTCATCAGACCTTGGACGGGTGATCCGCAGGGCGGTACGCACCCGTGGGAGATGTAGGAGGTTTCCTCAACGAAGATGTGTTGTTGGGGAGTTTGAAAATTGACGTTTTTTTTTTCGTTTTCATTTTTAATGACAAAGCAGTGAAAAGAGATTGGAGGAGAGAGAAAAGTGGTTATGGCTAGAGGATTGTGAGGCTCATAGAGCAGATCATGGTTGAAGACCTGGCGAGGGTTGAGAAGCCAGCGTAGGTATGTAAGCAGAGAAGGGGATCTGGGAAGATCATCAGACAATTGTCTGGACCAGGAAGAAGATAACAGCAAAGGCTGAGATGAGTGGATGGAGAAGATGGCGGCTAATGAGCCGTCGACGGCAATGTTGAGGACGGATGAAGATCCGTCGATGACAGGGTCCTTCTGGCGAGGATGAGGATAGTTTGGAACCTTGGCAAGAGTGGTAATATTCTCTGGTACTTCGGAGATCAATGGTGGTCCTTCAAGTTGCGGAGACGAGAACATCCTTTCCAGTGCAACGGAAAGTCCCGTTTGTCGAACCATTTGTTCCACTCGCATTCCGGATCTTTGATCTTGCCTCTTTTGGTGATCCTCGGACATTTTTCAGCCAAATATACAGCATGTGATCTCCCATATGCTTCTCGTGGGTAATCTCCCATCTGAACAACGGGCCCTCTGTTGAAGTGGTTTGATAGAGTCCATGTGAGGGGCTTCCAATCTGCCTTGAACGGTCCTTTGAAGCCTAGGCCAAACCTGCGGTTCGGCCTAATTTCCTTTGGCGGTTTGAGCCTACCCTGTAACTGTGCGCCCAGACCTTTACCCTGTTGGTAGCCGATGTTCCTCATAATCCCCCACCCTTTGGAGTGAAAAGGGAGATATGATGTTGCGGTTGTCCTGACCGGCTCCTTTGGTGCTAGTGAAATGTGAGATGAATCACGTACGTCCAGTAGTGACAATATGGGCCGATGAGACGGCCAAACAGAGGGCAGAGAGGTGTTGATAGCATCCACTGTGTGAAGGACTGGTGTACTGACCACTTTAATAGTCCTCCCATTGTAAGGAAACTTCAGGCACTGATGGTTGGTGGAAGGCACAGCGTCCATGGCTTCGATGTAAGGGCGACCCAGTATAGCCTTGAATGTGGGGTCCATATCGAGGACATGGAATTCCGTGAGAATTGACATGGGGCCTAGTTCTGCCTTCAGAATAATCATTCCCTGCGGCGGCCTTTTGCTATTGTCATAAGCCGTGACCGTGATCGAGGAAGGTCTTATTTGTTCCTCGTTGACCCCACACAACTGAAGGGTGTCCATGGAGATCACATTTATGGACGCACCCGTGTCCACAAGACACGGGTTTATGGATACCCCATTAATTTTTATTGAAATGCACAATGCATATTTTCGAGCTTCCTTGGGAGCGAGCTCGTAGTTGTGGAACATGATGGCCGGTTGTATGTCTGTTGGGGTCAGGACGATCGAAATCTTCTCCATGGGGAGGTCCTCATTAACCATGACTTTTTGAAGATATTCCATCAAGGCCGCCTGGTGGGATGTGGATCTTTGAAGTAGCTCCAGGATGGAGATCCGAGCAGGCGTCTTCTCCAAGTCTTTCAATAGATCATACTGTGTTCCAGGGATAGCCCTTTCTGGTTGTTCTTCATCATCCTTCTTTGGCTGAGATTGCTCAGGATTCTGACTGTTGTGGGGGAAAACCCTGTGGAAAATCCTTCCACTCCGGAGCACCATCGCCTGCGGCTTTTGTACCTCTGTAGGGGTAGCAGTGGGTTTTAACAAGGATTTGAGGGGGAGTGGTGGAGGAATGGTTGATGAAGCAGGGGTGATGATGGGAGCAGGGATTCTAATGAGGGGTTTGTTAGGTGGAGGCATGGTGGAGGTAGAGGGGATATCACACGGGTTATGAATGATAAGGGGTCTGGAAGGTGGAGGCGGAGGCAAAGTGGAAGTGGGTAAGGTTTGAAACGGGTAATGGTTTTGAGGTGGATGGTGGGTGATGAGTGGCTTTATTGGCGGTGGTATGGTGGAGACATGCGGGGTTACGTACGGTTGATGGGTGATAATGGGCTTAGAAGGGATAGGGGCAAATGCGGTAGAGGTGGATGGTAAAGCGGGGGAGTGAGAGAAGATGAGAGGGTGTGAAGGCATAGTGGAGAGTGTCGGTTGATAGGAGATCGGGGTGCGGATGAGAGGGCGTAATGGTAGTGGAAATGGTGAAGGCGATACTGACGCGGGTTGATGAGAGAGAGGTGCTACCCGGTCAAGGCAAGGGTGTTGCGTGATGATAGGATTGGCGGTAGAAAGAATGGAGGTACTTTCCTGGTGTCACACCTACTCTCTCCCGACTTCCGGGAAGGAGGAGATGGGGTTAACATGATGATTGGGCTGTTGGTGCTCCGGTAATGGATTCTAGATTATGCCCATGTTGGGCTGTTGTTGTGGGGCCTGTCGAGGCTATTGTTGTTGTTGTGGTTGCTACTGCTGTTGTAACTGCTGCGGTGGCCTATGAGGAGGTCTCCTAGCCTTGAGAGCGGCGACGTATCGTCTCATTTCATCCCAATCTATTTGATGTTCATCATTCATATCGTGGATGTAATCTTTGAAATGGAAGCAGTAATCTACTGTGTGTCCTGGCTGCCTGTGGTAGACGCAGTATTTGGAGGTATCAACATTCGGGGGCCACACGGGCCTTTCTCTGGGTAGGGCGAGTTGGTTTGATGCCATGAGGGCATTAAAAATGTCTGCTAAGGTTTCTGGCAATGGTGGATAGTAGGCTCTCTTGGGACCGACCGGCCTCCTTTGTTGCTGTTGGGGACCATAGTTACCCGGGGGTGGAACTTGGTTGTACTGAAGCGGTGGTTGTTGTTGCTGAGGTTGTGGTTGTTGTTGCTGGGGTTGACGTAATGGAGGCATATTATCCTGGGGTGGATTATTTTGGGGTGGAGGACGAAGAGGGAAAGGACCTGGTTGGAGGGGAAGTCGGGGCATTTGTGGAGGCCTTGGATTTACTGCATAGTTGGCATTGTTGACCGCACCCACTTGCTCATTTGTCATGACCCCTTCTGTGGCTCCGCCCGGGACACCAGCGCCTGTCTTTCTGACCACTTTGGGCTTCGGTGACTCAAACATGTTCATAATGGGGGAGTCTTTTAACTGGGTTTGGATGTACCGGGCCCTTTCATAGAGTTCCTCCATTGTAGTAAGTTTATTCATGGCCAGGACGTGTCTGAACTGTGGGGTTGCATTAGACACAATCATCTTCACTTGTTCAGGCTCGGAGAGGGTATCCCTTATTCTTTCCGCCAGAGACCTCCATCTATCAGCATAGCGGACAAAATCCTCATCGGGCTTCATCTTTTCGGCCACTAGGTCGGTAATGAAGAGTGAGGGACCGACCCAATCCCTATATTTCTGCAAGAACCTTCTCTGGACTATTTCAAAATTCTCGGCCTCGCGGGGCTCCAAAGAATAGAACCACTCTAGCGCGGGACCATCCAATGATCTCCGAAAGAGATATGCCAGGGACCTCTGATCGTTTTGCCAATAGGAGGATTCATACATGAAATCCTTGAGGTGAATGAAGGGGTTGCCGGTACCATTGTATCCGCGGTACGTGGGCATTTCGGAGGGAGGAAGATGAATGATGGGAAGGATTGGCAAAGCAACCTCCGGGGTGGCTTTCACGTCTACCATTCTTCTCAGATTTTGAAACTGCTCGTCCATGCGATTGAACCTATTGAGGAGCGATTGGGCGAGCTCCTCTGGAGGTGAAGGTGGCACTTGCCACTGGGGGAGAAACTGTCTCCCGGAGACTTGAGGGGGGAATCCCGAATGAGAGGGAGCTGTCGGACCGCCGACAGTTGGCCCTGGTTGAAGCGGTATGTGGGGAACAACGGGAGTTTGAGATTGTGACGGGAACTGGAATGAGGGTGGTTGTTGGCTCGCTTGTCCTTGAAGCGAGGAAGACTGGATGGCTTGCGCCAATGAAGGAGATGGAATGGCCTGCATGGACTCTTGGAGAGGTGGGATGGCCGGAATTGATTCCTGGGGCGTGGGGGAAACAGATTTCCCCTTCAGAATGGCCTGGAAGGCCCGGAGCTGTTCAGAGGTAAGCTCCGTGTTGGCGAGGACGCCCAGTAAGGAAGAGATATCCTGTGGTGGGGACGTGTCCCCGGTAATAACTTGCACCTCATGTGAGGGCTCATGAGAAGGACCCGAGTCCATAGCATAGACTCGCGGGTCGGCTGACAAACCACGACTAGGGTGGTTCTCCTCAAAAGACTAGTGAGCCATGCTCACAGTTTTCCCAGAACGCAAAAACATACACTAGCAAGCAGGTTGCAGAGATTATCAAACAAGTGGATGCCTTTACGCCTTTTTTTGTGTTTTGATTTTGATGATTTTTTTTTGTGTTTTTAGCGAGATTCGAAGTTCACACAAAATAGGGACCCTAGTTTATTTTTGTTTCACCGCCGTGTCAGCTAGGGTCTCTCGTCTCACCACGAGTGGGATGACTAACTCCAGGGAACTTCAATGGTACAACCAGCCCAGTGAACGAAGAGGAGATTCTTCGATGTCGGGGACTTACGGAGGTCCCAGTGGAGGAGATTCTAGTCCGTTGAGAGGAATTCTCAAACGGAGAGTCCTTCCTTCACCGGGAAAGGGTGATCCTTAGAAAAAATGAAGAAGGATATAAAAGAGGGATGGATGTATGCAATGGAATGCTGACAGAGATATAGAGTAAGAAAACAACAGAAATAACAAACATATAATAAACACCCAACCAATCACAACTGATAGTGCTGCCGTGAGCACAACGGGGGCGCGCGAGGGCGCCAAGGTGGAGAGGCACGGACGGTGCCGAACTTGCAAGGGTAGCCAAAAGAAAGCAGTAGTGTCCCACCGTGATCGCCAATCTGTGAGTGACGTCACGCGGTTCGGGGAGTGAAGAAGACGCGGAGCGCGCGGGCTCCTCTTGTTTGCTGCAACATAGAAATAAGAGAAAAGAGAAAGGGCCACCACGGGAGATTGCTCCGGCGGGGCGAGCGGGACAAATGTAATATAGCAAGATATGGGGGTTAAACGGCCATAGCGGGAAGTGACTTGCCGCGGCCTCGGGGGGACGGGAATGGTGCAGAAATTAAATAGCAAGAATTGAAACGGCCATTGGGGAAGTGACTCGCCGTGGCCTCGAGAATATGAGCAGATAAGAATATAACAGAATATAAGGAGAATATAAGAACGGGAATTTAAACGGCCATTGGGGAAGTGACTCGCCGCGGCCTCGAGAATATGAATAGATAAGAATATAATAAAATATAAAGAGAATATAAGAACGGGAATTTAAACGACCATTGGGGAAGTGACTCGCCGTGGCCTCGAGAATATGAGCAGATAAGAATATAACCGAATATAAAGAGAATATAAGAACGGGAATTTAAATGGCCATTGGGGAAGTGACTCGCCGCGGCCTCGAGAATATGAGCAGATAAGAATATAACAGAATATAAAGAGAATATAAGAATGGGAATTTAAACGGCCATTGGGGAAGTGACTCACCGCGGGCTCGAGAACAAGATGTGATCACCAGGGGCCAAAAGACCCCAAAATAAAGAAAGTGATCGTGCCTACCTCAAGAGCGGGAGATGGCGGGTTGCTTCTTCCTCCCCCTTCGGCCGGCCGACGGAGAGGGCTTTCCTTGGGTACCCTTGCAAAACAACGACAAACAAGTAACGAGTGGATTAGAAAGATGAAGGTGTAGTATTCAAATCTTTGCGACAAAAATAACGAAATGATGGCAAGACACACACCTGGTTGGTGTTGTCTTTTAAACCCCTCTCGGACTCGAGTAGGAGGAAAATGAGATGATGGATGCAAGAAGTATATAAGAAGGGGCGCCCTTATGAAAGGGGATAGAGGATGCGAGATGATGAATACAAAAGAACTACGAAGAAAAAGAAAGGATTGGCTTATTGGATGTGCCGATGGTGAAATCCGGCGGAGCTCCGGTAGCGCATGGACGACGTGGAAGCGCGGTGGATGAAGACGACCTTCCTCTCGCGAGCGTGGGCACCCGAGAAGTCGGCAGAACCTCCACCTACAAAAGACACCACGGGTTAGAAATGACTCCGGTAGGCATGTCATGAAGTCAGTTGCCACCTCTGGTTAGTCAATACAGAATAGTTTGCTATGCTGAGTAACCGGGGACTCAGGTGTCTGATAAACATGTGTACCCGTGTCAAAATGCTAGCAATACTTGACTGCAAATGAAAATGTAAAAAGGTGTTGAAATTGCTGAAAATGTGAAAACAATTAAAACATGTGAGTTTGGTTGATCTGATGCTTCTTATTCAACTGAGTCTATCTTCAATGCCAGTTAAATTTCTCTCTATCTGAAAGGCTTCTTAAAATTGAAAGATATAAGGGACAGAAATGAAAATGGTTCTAGTGTGAAAAGTGTTCTATTTTTTCTCCAAGCAGGTGGCTTTAGTGGTTCATGGCCTCTAATTCAATATTTTAAGATTATCTCTTCTCTTTATCATTAAAATGAATTAGAGCCTATTTACTTACATCTCTCTCATGGGAACTCGATCTGCAACTCTTAAAATTCCTTGAATATAAGCATGATTATCTCACTATCTTAGTACCTTAAGAAAATCCCTTGAACGGATGTTTCTTTGGCTTCTTGTCTTGCTTTTTCTACTCACATATGCCTCACTGCGTAGACGCAATGTCACCTTGGTGTCCACGCATTGCCTCTAATGCAACTTTCTTCAACCCGGTTCACCGACTTGAACCGGCTGAACCGTTCACTAAAAAGGTCTTCGTAGTCTCTTTAAAAGAGTAGCTTGACCGCCACTCGTCTCCACTCTGTTCGAAACCCTTGGACGGTTTACCTTCCGTGTTCTCCAAACACCCTCCCACACCATGTCTTGTTTCCGATCATCCTCGGCAAGGGTGCTCAGTCGGGAAAACTGTTGATGGAGCAGAACTTGAGGGATTAGAGTGCGACACAGTTGACGATGGACTCACTCACAGAGGATGCGCCTGATGCTCCAGTGGCCAACCCTCCAGAAGCGACACCATCTACAGCTATTTCCAGGAAGCGCAAAGGAAAGGAGAAGGAGAGACGTCCTCAGAGCCCTAGTCCGCCGGTCAAGAGAAGAAAGTCCTCAAAATCGATATCAGCTGAACCACGCACCTCTTCTGGTATAACGGGGAAAAAGAAATCTAGGTCTTCTGTTGTCATCAATATAGAAGAACCTCTCAAGGTTCTTATCCCCAGGTACATTGTAAGTTCCGATGAAGAGCTACTGACTGCATTTCCTGAGGTACGGCCTGCATTAGAATTTCAAGGCTGGTGGAAGTTTGTGACGAAGCACACTGTTTACTATCCTACACTCGTTAGGGAATTTTATCAGAATTTGAAATATGAACCGAAGATTCCCAAATTGTCCTCCACTGTTAGAAATGTTCATTTTGAGTTAACTAGTGCCCTGCTTGCTCGAGTTTGGAAAATACCAATGGGAGGAGCAAAGCTTCATTCGTATGAGCTAGATGAACATGAGGCGTTTGCTGTTTTGACTGGGTTAACCAAAGACCCCTCTGACATGAAACAGACATACCTGTCCAGTCTGAAAGCTAATAGATTTATACCATCTGTCAGACTACTTCATCACATATGCACGTCTATCATCACACCTCAAAGCAGTGGTAGAGAAAGAGTCACAGATATGCAACGATTCCTGTTGTACTGCATGCTAAAGGAAGTTAAGATTTTCTTAACTGATGTTGTAGTTCAGACAATTGGAACTTGTCTTCACCACTCTAGAACACTACCTTATGCAGCACACCTCACATCAATTTTCAAAAAGGTAGGAGTGGATTTTGGAACTGAAAAGAAACATGTTATCCCCAAAGGAAACATATATTCCATGTCTTACGTTCAGAGATTTATGGGCTTCCAAGTCATTGATGGTAAGGCTGTTAGAATCCTTCCCAGTCAGAAATCAGCTCAATCAGAGACAGGACAAGCATCAAGAACAGTCACTTTGGATGATAGTCAAGTAAATAGGACAGAGATACCAATTCCACCTGTGGTGAGAGAAGGCAGACCAGATGGTAGTTCAGCAAGAGAAGAGCATGAAGTTGAAGAAACATTTGTGAGATCATCAAGCCCTCAGTTGGAAACTGGGGAACCCAGTGGCTCTACACCTACAATAGAAATTGGTGTTTATAGGAGGCCTTTTCCAACTTCTGATGGAGCTCCACCACCAGCCACTGTTGAAGAGATGTTTGCTCACATGTCTATGATGCTGCAGCGTCAGGATGCAAAGATGGACAAGCTAATGGAGTTTACAAATTATCATCTCAACAAACTGACTGCTCGGGTTATACAATTTGAAGTCTCTGTCTTATCTGAGTGGCAAAAATTCTTACTCTCCAAGATGCTATCTGACCAAGCTACAAGGTCCGTCTTGAAAAACCTATCATCTCTACTTGACAAACTATCAACATTGGTGACCGACATACACATCAATCAATCTTCATTTTGTCAATCCCTTGCCAAGATTACTGATCTTTGTTTTGATGTGAGGATTGCTGTTGAAACCATCAAGGGTCCTGTTAATGCTCTTCCCCAATGCATCAAAGCTATGTTAGGCAAGATTGACACTGTGACAGACACGCTTAACTCTCTTGGAAATCTACTGAAGAACACCAAAAATGTCCAAGATGATATGTCCTCTGCTATTGCACATGTGAGGACCACACTGCAACATGACTTAGCTGCTATATCTCAAGACATTCGCACGTTGCTGGGCAGAGATCAATCTACCACTCCACGATCTCACTCTACTCCAAGTCAACCACCAAGGGCTCGCGGATCTTCTTCCAGTCATGCCAGATTTTTCAATTGAGGCCTCGTGCCAGATCACATATTGCCCCCTTCATGATGATGTCAAAGGGGGAGAAAAGAGTGCAGCTTGAGTTCTTTTTGTAATGACAAACGCATTGATGAATGATAGCATATAGTTTACCTGTGATTTATCTGTGATACAACTGTGATACAATGTAATGAAGCTTCTTGAATCTTAGATACCTGTCCATGCGTTTGTTTGATGCCTCATCCTTAAAACAGTCCAGAGTTGCCATCATCAAAAAGGGGGAGATTGTTGTACTCCTGGTTTTGATGATGACAACGATAAGCTAAGTGATATAGACACTCAAGTTTTAATGAATGTTTAACATGAACAAAAGGATGCAGGGTGCTCGATGCGTCAACGCCACTATGAAGCAGCGTCGACGCAGCGGCTTAAGAGACGCCAATATACAAGGAACAAAAGGATGCAGGGTGCTCGATGCGTCAACGCCACTATGAAGCAGCGTTGACGCAGCGGCTTAAGAGACGCCAATATACAAGGCAAGATAGGCTTGAAGTACATGTTCGTGCGTCAACGCCACCAACTGGCAGCGTGGACGCAGCAGTTCAAGTATCTCCTTGCAACCTCTGGAGTACCTTGGCAGCGTCGACGCTGCAGCTCGTTGGGTCGACGCAGCAGCTTGATGGATCGACAAGGTGACCAGAGGGTGGACGCAGCTGCACAATGCGTCAACGCAGCATGATGAGAGCGTCGACGTAGCACGCCCATCTGCTGAAGACTTGATCACTGGATCATCAATGCGTCAACGCCACGGGTTAGAAGCGTCGACGCAGCAGTTAAAAAGGCTAGGCTGGTTGCTCGCTGGAATGTATCAATGCGTCAACGCAGCAGGCTGATGGAGTCAACGCAGCAGACTTAAGTCTTGCTGGTAGAATGCCCTTAAAGGCTGCGTCAACCTTTTGGAGCATGTGAGTTGACCCCACCAGACTGTAGTTACTGAACGTGCTAATGAAGGGCACGTGATCCAAGGCGACTGGCTCGTGATCCCAGGATGGACGAGGTACCAGGATGCTGACACGTGGACTGAGGCCTCTTGGCGGGAATCGTGGAGAGCGCATGTCGCCCTAAATGCTACTGATATATAAGGAAGACTCCTCTGTCTGAATGAGACTGATCGTGATCGACTGAAGCAGAGGAAGAGTGAGAGCTTCCACGATCCACAAGAAGAAAGGAAAAGAAAAGAGAGAGAAGAGAAGAAGCATAAGTGAGAGAAGAGAGGAAGAAAGAGATAGAGAGCTCGAGCAGAGTGAGAAGAGAAGCAAAGCTACTTGAATATTTGTTCCTGCTGTACCGTGGACCATATCCATCCCAGTTAGCTCTAGTTGAGAGCCACTGTTGTGATACCATAGCTACAGTTTTCTGATTACTGTATTTTCCTTTTCTTAGTTTCGTTTACATTTCCTTGTGATTCTTCCGATTGCCCTGTTGGGGATTGGTTTCCTCCTGGTGGGTCAGGAGAAGGGAGATTTGATCTCCGGTCGAAAGTAGCTGGATGCTACTTGTGGATGCCTCCTGGTGGGTCAGGAGAAGGGAGATTTGATCTCCGGTTGCAAGTAGCTGGGTGCTGCTTGTGGGTTCCCTCCGGTTGGGAGGAAGAGGGGAGGTTGTTCCCCTGGTCAAGCTGTTTGGCAGCATTTGTTGTAGACTGAGTCTACTGTGCTAGTGTTACTAGTGAAAGCCTCACTCCGGTTGGGTGTGAGGGGTGGATGTAGGTCTGGAGGACCGAACCACCTAAAAATTATCTGTGCAGTGGTTTGCCTTGCATTAGCTCCATATCTTCTACCTCCCATTCACAGGTTGTGCATGTTTGGCCTGTCGCATTATCTAGAGAGTTATCCTTGAGCTTTATATTCTGCTAAATGTGTTTGGGTTGTTTTACTCTGCATTCGTTTCTGGTTGATCAGGTGGCTGCATTGTTGCAGTCCAACTATTTGTTCATTTGATTGTCTTATCATTTCATCTTGGAAAGCTCATTAGTTTTAATTCCGCATATCTGAGCTTTAGTTTTCAAAAAAAAAAATGGGCCATATTCTCTAGAGGGATACATTCACCCCCCTCTGTATCCAGGCCTAGCACCCTAACAATTGGTATCAGAGCGGTGTCTACTTAGAAGGTCCAGCGACCTGCAGATCCGATCTTACTGTCTTAGGTGCTAATTTGTTTCTAGTGAATCACTATTCCTATTGCATTGAATCTACCTTCTATTTGTTTCAATGGCTCCTGCACCCGTCTTTAGTGGTTCTGATTTTAATCAGTGGCACGCTGCTCTCCATGTTTAGTTAATGCTGTTAATCCTGATATGTGGAAATTAATTTCACAAGGTCCTCACACCTTACCTACGAAAATGTCCAATTGGACCGACAGACACAGATCAAAGGACGGAGAAAATCAGGAAGCCTTTAATCTGATGAAAGCAGCTACTGACAGAGCTCTATGGTCTTGCTTTCATGATTGCATGACCGCTAAAGACATCTTGGATATGCTGAAGAAAATTCACAGGGCAAATGAGGACAGCTGCATGATGGCAGACTATATAATCAAGGTAGCAGTCAAGATGAAGATGATGATGATAATGAGGTAAATCCCTTTGAAAACTATACTTCAGATGATTGGGAAAATACTTATGCTGACTTGTTGGGGCTATATGAAAAATTAAAAAGGGAACATAAGAAACTGAAAAAGGGTATTAGGTTAAACAGTGTAAATTCCTCTTCATGTCAAAATTGTTTAAAATTGAAACAAACAAATGATGATTCTATATCTGAAATTCGTGAGCTTGAGAGTCATGTTAAATTGCTAAGGAAAAAGAATCAGGATTCTGTTAACTCAGAACTAAGCAAGCTAAAATCTGAAAATGACACTCTAAAACAATATGCTAAAGGAAATGATAAAGAATTTGAGAAACTCAAACAAGAGAATGATTTGCTGATTGAAAAAATGAATGCCATAAAATCTGTAAACATAGAATTACAGAAAGAGTGTGAAACACAACAAAGAGAAATGAAACAAACTGAAAATGGAAGAAAGTATGAAGTCAATTCAGAAGACCAGCTTCTAATAAATGAATTGGTTCAAAATGATAAGCTCAAAGAAGAAATTGAAAAGTTGAAGCTGTTAAACAGTGCAATGTCTGAGAGACTTCTAACCTTAGAAAAAGGAAAAATGGTTTGTGTTGAAACTCCTGAAAAATTGAGCAATCTGGAACAAGAAATTAAAAATATAAAACTGCTAACAAGGTGTTAACTGAATGTGTGAATTGCAGTGAGCAAGAAATCGCCAGCTATGAGTTACAAATCACCTCCTTGGAAAATAAATTCATGACTTAAAAAATTCCTTGTCCAAATTTGTTCATGGTCAAGAAAATCTAGATAAACTGCTAGGTGTTAAAGTCAATTTTCAAAAAGAAGGGTTGGGCTATAATCCAACCAAGAAAAAGAATTTTGAAAATAAGATTCAAACTTCAGCTGTTCCAAATGTTGCCTCTGCTAGTTCAGCCAATCCTTCAGTGTTTCAATTTGCTGCTCAGAATTTTGATGCCAACTGAAAAACAAAAGGGAAAGAACAAAATGGCTTCTACTACTTACATGCATCCTGTTTTTAAATCTCATGCTAACAGGAAACTCATGTCATGCCTTAATTGTCATAAAGCTGGTCATCAAATGCATGAATGCAAACTGAAAGGAAAAGACGACATGAATGCCAGTGAAATGCATGTTAGGAAAACTCATGTCAGAAATCATGAGGTTCAGAAAAAGAAAATGTCATGTTATTACTGCCATAGAATTGGTCATTTGATGCATGAGTGTGAATTAAAAGAACTGGATGATTTGAATGCTGAAATAATTAATGCTGAGAAACTTCATGATAAAAAATCTTCATTCCAGAAAAGGAAAGTTGAATGTCTGCACTGTGGCAAACTAGGACACAGCATTGCACAATGCTGGTTTAAAGATGGTAAGAAAATGTCCTTCTCACATCATGCTAAATCCCCTGCAAACCGTAATGATGTTGATAGGAATAAAATTGCTGCAAATAGAAAATATTCTGCATGTGTCAACTATGGGAAGACAGGCCACAGGACCATTGAATGCTGGCATGCTCATGGTAGTAAATTCAATTCTAAAATTGATAAATTCCCTGCCATTAGCAAAAAGACTTTTGCATGCTATCACTGTGGGAAGCTAGGTCATAGAGTTGCTGAATGTTGGCTGGCCGGCTTCAGTAAACAAACCTTTTTCTCTGTCAATAAATTTCATGACAACAGTAATGTGCATAAAAAGAATTTGAAATCTGCTAATTCATGCCATTACTGTAGACAATTTGGTCATTCAATGAACAATTGCTACTTGATGAAATCTGATGACCATGCTGCTAGAAATGTGCTGAGAAAACCTGCTAGGAGTAATATTGTCATGTCAGGACCCAAGACTTCTTGGGTACCTATCTGTGCAAAATAGTTTGCTTACATGCAGGTGTGCCCTTGGACTGGAATAAAAGGGGTAATGATCCAAGGCACTCAAGAATGAAAACCCTTCTGAACTTTTCAGGTAATCTCTCTGCATTTCCCATTTTGAAACTCATTGCATATCTGGTTTGATGTATTCTTGCATATCCTGTTCTTAGTCTCATCTAGTGCATGCATATTAAATCTGTTCTTGCATATTCATTCATCATCTGTCAGTTGCATTATTTTCTGATCATGCACTCTGAAATTTCTGAAAATCTGAGCTGAATGTGAATATTGTTTGAAATTTGTGTGTTGCAATAGCTCACTGAACATTCTGAATTACATATAGGACTGCATGTTGAATTATCATGCATGACCTCAACGGTATATAAATGGTAAGGTACCAAAAGGCAGGGAAGTCTGTCTGGAGATTCTTACTACATGTGAGGTGGTCTTTTAGACCAAGTGCTCCGCCTAGTACCATGGGTCACTTTGCTTATTAGGGCAGTCTGAATGTGCATGTATCACAATTTCACAGATTTAGTTTTCATGGCAAACATTGCATGATCTAAGGGGGAGTTAGCTTAAGATAAAAATCGTGGTGACAAAATGCTGAATAAAGTACAGAGCTGTTACTGCTGGTTGGAGGACTGAGTTAACTAAGTGTGGAAATAGAGTTAACGCACCAGAGAGCTTATTCCTTGAGAACCTTGATGTGGAGTGTCTGTGGCTGGTAGAGTGAGTTGACGCTATGGTGAAACTGAGTTAACGCTGTGGGCAACTGGGTTCTGAAATTGAACAAATGGTTGTGTTGTCTAGATGGATGAGTTGACGCAGTGAAGAGGGTGAGTTAATGCAGCTGTGCCTTATTGGAATCTCAGGGTTACATCTTCCTCTTTTGGAAACCTCCCTCTCACATCAACTTGCTCTGTCCATATATCTTGTCCTTTTCGTTCTTATCCCACAATAAAGCTTCCTCGACATCCATGTATGGGAAAAATCTCTAGAGCACTGAGATATGTAGATGATGTCTTAAATTCAGGGGGAGTTACAGTGATAATACCTGTGAAATATGAGATATTTTCTGAATTGCTCTATGATATGTTAATGATAGGAGATCCATAATTCTTATGATGTTTGAATTCAAGAACTTTTGAACCCATTTAGGCACTATGTATGGAGCAAAAGCTGAACAATTTAATAAAACCAGGACCTCATCATCTCTCGATCCTTATTGTTCAAAGTAAAGAAACCAATGTGTGTAGAGGAATTTAATAATTGTATTGATGATGAACTCAGAAATTGTTTATAAACGCTAAAGATGCAATCTATTCACATGTAATATAATGCAGAGCAATGGTAGTTGTTCACTGAGAAATTAGCCCTATGCACCAAAGAAGTGCTGAAGAGCAAGTCATGAGGTGCGCTACTATCTCTGTCTTCAAGAGAAAAACAAATCATTCCAGAGCAATGGTAACTATCAACTGAGAAACTACCTTCAAGCACTTGAAGTGCTGATAGGCATGTCATGAAGTCAGTTGCCACCTCTGGTTAGTCAATGCAGAATAGTTTGCTATGCTGAGTAACCGGGGACTCGGGTGTCTGATAAACATGTGTACCCGTGTCAAAATGCTAGCAATACTTGACTGCAAATGAAAATGTAAAAAGATGTTGAAAATGCTGAAAATGTGAAAACAATTAAAACATGTGAGTTTGGTTGATCTGATGCTCCTTATTCAACTGAGTCTATCTTCAATGCCAGTTAAATTTCTCTCTATCTGAAAGGCTTCTTAAAATTGAAAGATATAAGGGACAGAAATGAAAATGGTTCTAGTGTGAAAAAGAGTTCTATTTTTTCTCCAGGCAGGTGGCTTTAGTGGTTCATGGCCTCTAATTCAATGTTTTAAGATTATCTCTTCCTTTATCATTAAAATGAATTAGAGCCTATTTACTTACATCTCTCTCATGGGAACTCGATCTGCAACACTTAAAATTCCTTGAATATAAGCCTGATTATCTCACTATCTTAGCACCTTAAGAAAATCCCTTGAACGATGTCCCTCTGGCTACTTGTCTTGCTTCTTCTATTCACATCAGCCTCACTGCGTAGACGCAATGTCACTTGGCATCCACGCCTTGTGTCTTTCTGACTACTTGTCTTGTGTTTTCTACTCACATATGCCTCACTGCGTAGACGCAATGTCCCCTTGGCATCCACGCATTGCCTCTAATGCAACTTTCTTCAACCCGGTTCACCGACTTGAACCGGCTGAACCGTTCACTAAAAGGGTCTTCGTAGTCTCTTTAAAAGAGTAGCTTGACCGCCACTCGTCTCCACTCTGTTCGAAACCCTTGGATAGTTTACCTTCCGTGTTCTCCAAACACCCTCCCACACCATTTCTTGTTTCCGATCATCTCGGCAAGGGTGCTCAGTCGGGAAAGCTGTTGATGGAGCAGAACTTGAGGGATTCGAGTGCGACACAGTTGACGATGGACTCACTCACAGAGGATGCGCCTGATGCTCCAGTGGCCAACCCTCCAGAAGCGACACCATCTACAGCTATTTCCAGGAAGCGCAAAGGAAAGGAGAAGGAGAGACGTCCTCGGAGCCCTAGTCCGCCGGTCAAGAGAAGAAAGTCCTCAAAATCGATATCAGCTGAACCACGCACCTCTTCTGGTATAACGGGGAAGAAGAAATCTAGGTCTTCTGTTGTCATCAATATAGAAGAACCTCTCAAGGTTCTTATCCCCAGGTACATTGTAAGTTCCGATGAAGAGCTACTGACTGCATTTCCTGAGGTACGGCCTGCATTAGAGTTTCAAGGCTGGTGAAGTTTGTGACGAAGCACACTGTTTACTATCCTACACTCGTTAGGGAATTTTATCAGAATTTGAAATATGAACCGAAGATTCCCAAATTGTCCTCCACTGTTAGAAATGTTCATTTTGAGTTAACTAGTGCCCTGCTTGCTCGAGTTTGGAAAATACCAATGGGAGGAGCAAAGCTTCATTCGTATGAGCTAGATGAACATGAGGCATTTGCTGTTTTGACTGGGTTAACCAAAGACCCCTCTGACGTGAAACAGACATACCTGTCCAGTCTGAAAGCTAATAGATTTATACCATCTGTCAGACTACTTCATCACATATGCACGTCTATCATCACACCTCAAAGCAGTGGTAGAGAAAGAGTCACAGATATGCAGCGATTCCTGTTGTACTGCATGCTAAAGGAAGTTAAGATTTCTTTAACTGATGTTGTAGTTCAGACAATTGGAACTTGTCTTCACCACTCTAGAACACTACCTTATGCAGCACACCTCACATCAATTTTCAAAAAGGTAGGAGTGGATTTTGGAACTGAAAAGAAACATGTTATCCCCAAAGGAAACATATATTCCATGTCTTACGTTCAGAGATTTATGGGCTTCCAAGTCATTGATGGTAAGGCTGTTAGAATCCTTCCCAGTCAGAAATCAGCTCAATCAGAGACAGGACAGGCATCAAGAACAGTCACTATGGATGATAGTCAAGTAAACAGGACAGAGATACCAATTCCACCTGTGGTGAGAGAAGGCAGACCAGATGGTAGTTCAGCAAGAGGAGAGCATGAAGTAGAAGAAACATTTGTGAGATCATCAAGCCCTCAGTTGGAAACTGGGGAACCCAGTGGCTCTACACCTACAATGGAAATTGGTGTTTATAGGAGGCCTTTTCCAACTTCTGATGCAGCTCCACCACCAGCCACTGTTGAAGAGATGTTTGCTCACATGTCTATGATGCTGCAGCGTCAGGATGCAAAGATGGACAAGCTAATGGAGTTTACAAATTATCATCTCAACAAACTGACTGCTCGGGTTATACAATTTGAAGTCTCTGTCTTATCCGAGTGGCAAAAATTCTTACTCTCCAAGATGCTATCTGACCAAGCTACAAGGTCCGTCTTGAAAAACCTATCATCTCTACTTGACAAACTATCAACATTGGTGACCGACATACACAGCAATCAATCTTCATTTTGTCAATCCCTTGCCAAGATTACTGATCTTTGTTTTGATGTGAGGATTGCTGTTGAAACCATCAAGGGTCCTGTTAATGCTCTTCCCCAATGCATCAAAGCTATTTTAGGCAAGATTGACACTGTGACAGACACGCTTAACTCTCTTGGAAATCTACTGAAGAACACCAAAAATGTCCAAGATGATATGTCCTCTGCTATTGCACATGTGAGGACCACACTGCAACATGACTTAGCTGCTATATCTCAAGACATTCGCACGTTGCTGGGCAGAGATCAATCTACCACTCCACGATCTCACTCTACTCCAAGTCAACCACCAAGGGCTCGCGGATCTTCTTCCAGTCATGCCAGATTTTTCAATTGAGGCCTCGTGCCAGATCACATATTGCCCCCTTCATGATGATGTCAAAGGGGGAGAAAAGAGTTTAAAGCAGCTTGAGTTCTTTTTGTAATGACAAACGCATTGATGAATGATAGCATATAGTTCACCTGTGATTTATCTGTGATACAACTATGATACAATGTAATGAAGCTTCTTGAATCTTATATACCTGTCCATGCGTTTGTTTGATGCCTCATTCTTAAAACAGTCCAGAGTTGCCATCATCAAAAAGGGAGAGATTGTTCTACTCCTGGTTTTGATGATGACAACGATAAGCTAAGTGATATAGACACTTAAGTTTTAATGAATGTTTAACAAGAACAAAAGGATGCATGGTGCTCGATGCGTCAACGCCACTATGAAGTAGCGTCGACGCAGCGGCTTAAGAGACGCTAATATACAAGGCAAGACAGGCTTGAAGTACATGTTCGTGCGTCAACGCCACCAATTGGCAGCGTGGACGCAACAGTTCAAGTATCTCCTTGCAACCTCTGGAGTACCTTGGCAGCGTCGACGCTGCAGCTCGTTGGGTCGACGCAGGAGCTTGATGAATCGACAAGGTGACCAGAGGGAGGACGCAGCTGCACAATGCATCAACGCACTCCTTGACGCAAGAAGGCTAAAGCCATCCAAATTTCAACTGCTGGAACAGCAATGCGTCAATGCAGCATGATGAGAGCGTCGACGCAGCACGCCCATCTGCTGAAGACTTGATCACTGGATAATCAATGCGTCAACGCCACGGGTTGGAAGCGTCGACGCAGAAGTTAAAAAGGCTAGGCTGGTTACTCGCTGGAATGTATCAATGCGTCAACGCAGCAGGCTGATGGAGTCAACGCAGTAGACTTAAGTCTTGCGTGTAGAATGCCCTTGAAGGCTGCGTCAACCTTTTGGAGCAAGTGAGTTGACGTCACCAGACTGTAGTTGCTAAACGTGCTAATGAAGGGCACGTGATCCGAGGTGACTGGCTCGTGATCCCAGGATGGACGAGGTACCAGGATGCTGACACGTGGACTGAGGCCTCTTGGCGGGAATCGTGGAGAGCGCATGTCGCCCTAAATGCTGCTGATATATAAGGAAGACTCCTCTGTCTGAATGAGACTGATCGTGATCGACTGAAGCAGAGGAAGAGTGAGAGCTTCCACGATCCAGAAGAAGAAAGGAAAAGAAAAGAGAGAGAAGAGAAGAAGCATAAGTGAAAGAAGAGAGAAAGAAAGAGATAGAGAGCTCGAGCAGAGTGAGAAGAGAAGCAAAGCTACTTGAATATTTGTTCCTGCTGTACCGTGGATCATATCCATCCCAGTTAGCTCTAGTTGAGAGCCACTGTTGTGCTACCATAGCTACGTTTTCTGATTACTGTATTTTCATTTTCTTAGTTTCGTTTACATTTCCTTGTGATTCTTCCGATTGCCCTGTTGGGGATTGGATTCCTCCTGGTGGGTCAGGAGAAGGAGATTTGATCTCCGGTTGCAAGTAGCTGGATGCTACTTGTGGATGCCTCCTGGT
>CM040127.1:214119288-214319544 GCA_022559845.1 Amorphophallus konjac
AACTTTACAATCCAATATCATCCAGGCAAGGTAAATGATTTAGCTGACACTCTTAGCAGGAGACCAATGGCAACTCTAGCAAGCCTTAGGAAAGGTACGACATATCTTATTGAGGATTTTGCTCATTTGAATTTGGATGTTGATAAAGAAGGGGAAGGATGTATGATTGCTAATATAAGGTCACAACCTATATTAATCGAAGATTTAGCCAAAGTACAAGAAAATGACCCTACATTGATGGAAATCAAGTCTAATATTGATAAAAGGCCGAAATTCTCCATTTCAAATGATGGAAGACTATTGTTTAATGATCGAATCTGTGTGCCGAATCATGTCGACACTAAGAAATTGATCATGGAGGAAGCTCATAAATCAAGGTATGCTATTCACCCTGGTGCTACCAAGATGTACCCAGACTTAAAAAGAAACTTCTGGTTGCCCAACATGAAAAGAGAAGTAACGGACTATGTATCTCGCTGTCTCACTTGTCAATAAGTAAAAGTAGAACATTTAAAGCCCGCCGGTAAACTACATCCCTTAGATATTCCCGAGTGAAAGTGGGAAAGTATAGGGATGGATTTCATCATGGGTTTACCTAAGACAAGAGGTGGACACGATGGTATATGGGTGATTATGGACTTATTGACTAAATCTAGACATTTCCTGCCAATCAAAAGTCGATGATCTGTGGATGTATTAGCAGCACTGTACATGAGGGAAATTGTCAAGCTACATGGTGTCCCTATCACCATTATATCTGACCGAGACCCTCGGTTCACATCACAGTTTTGGAAGGGTCTACAACATTTATTAGGGACCTGACTCAACTGTAGCACTACGTTCCATCCACAAACTGATGGTCAAACTGAAAGGACAAATCAGGTGGTGGAAGATATGCTCAAGACATGTGATATTGATTTTGGAGGGAGTTGGCACGACCACTTGCCTCTAGTGGAATTCACATACAACAATAGCTACCAAGCTAGTATACAAATGGCACCGTTCGAGGCACTATATGGAAGAAGCTGTCGTTCACCTATATGTTGAAATGAAGTAGGAGAAAGGCAATTTCTCGGCCCCAACGTCATCAGGGATACTACCGAGAAGATAAAGCTTATTCGGGAGAGACTCCAGATGGCTCAACACAGGCAGAAAACATATGCTGATAACAGAAGGTGCGATCTGGAATTCCAAGTGGGAGACCATGTATTCCTTAAGGTTTCTCCAAGTCGAGGTATTCGAAGGTTCGGTATCAAAGACAATCTCACTCCAAGATTCATTTGCCCCTTTCAAATTTTCGAAAGCGTTGGTGAACTCGCATATCGAATAGCTTTGCCCACTCAATTAGCTAAAGTTCATGATGTATTTCACGTCTTAATGCTCAAAAGGTACATCTCCGATCCCTTCCATGTCATAACATATGACAACCTGGAGATTAAAAAGGATTTGACGTATGAGCAAAAGCCAATCAGAATAGTTGAACAAGAAGTATGTCAACTTCAGAATAAGACCATTCCCATGGTCAGAGTCCAATGGAACAAATTTTGTCCACATGAAGCGACATAGGAAACCGAAGAAGCCATGCGCAAAAGATTCCTAAAAATATTTGAATGTAAGTAAACTCGCCTTAGTAAATCTTATTGCGGTAAATTTGGGGACCAAATTCTTTTTAAGTGGGGGAGGGTATAACGCTCAAGAATTTTCTAGGAATTTTTCAGAATTAAAATATAATTATTAAGCATTTAAATGGTCTGAATGGGCTATTAAATGAATTATGGTTAATTAAATATAATTATTAAGGCCCCATACTAATTAAAGAGGAATAGGCCCATTTAAATAAGCCCACTTGACCAAAATTATAGTTTTGGAGCCTGGCCCATGTTCTATGACCTTAAATTGATGTATTTACGGAATTAAGAGATAAATAGGTTTATTCGGGGATAAATAGAGGATAAATAACAAAAGAGTTTGAATCAATTTAAAATTCGGCGCTTGAGGATAAAAATGGTCTATCGCGAGACCGCATGAATGCCCATACGGTCCTCATGTGACCGCTATTAACAGGTCGATCCGAACAACGAAGAAAGCTTGAAAAGCTAGAAACTTTGGCATCCAAATCCTATGGGATCGATGCTATCTACTAGGTGGAAGGGTCTAGAATGTGTTAGGGTTGATTACAAGCCCTAATTAGGACTCTAGGTTCGTTCAAATCTTAAAAACCCTAGCTAACCCTATAAATAGATCCCAAGTTTCACATGCGCGACCCTTACTTTTGGCTCGCGTGGAAATAAGGTAAGGAAGCATTATTTGGGGTAAGTTCTTTTGAATATTCCGTTCATTATAGAAAGGTCTAACTTTTCTCAAAATTTCATTCTAGGAGATCAAGCCTACAGGAAGTTAGAAGCTTGCAAAGACGCTTGTTCAGTGCAAGAAACCCAAGATCTTGTGCCAACAACCCAGGAAGATCAACGGATTAGAAGTTCTAAACGAGGTAATTAGAAGATAGTTTTTTAGACTTATTTGTTCACCTTAGTACCCTCTTTCTACCCTCCAATTTTCGTTATCATAGGTGAAGGGAATCAGGAGTTAGAAAGGTAAGAAGTTGCTAATTCAGTTCGGGACAAACATGATTTGGGGTCGAGTTCCAACCCAAAAATTGAAGTTTAGAGCTCTGTCCAGAGGTACGCTATCTCATGAATGGCTCAAACTTGAAGCTAGGAATAAAAGCCCTCTACTTCCAGTCATTTTCATGCATTAGAGGAAGAGAATTTCATGTTTTATTAGGACTGCACATCTAGCTTATTTTTCATGCATGAACTTAACCTTAATGCAATTAAGATGAAGGACACTTGTTTATTTCACACAAACCCAAGCATCATCTTGGTCTATTTTCTTCCTAGCATGTTTTACAGCATGTTTTCGTTGATTTCCATGCATAACTTGTCCTAGTTAGTATTTATTCCTTGTTTTATAACTTCTGTCAGCCAGGCAGGAGGCGGCCAAAAATGGACCGCAGTAAGATACTTCAAGTCAAATGAACGACCGTTTTACCCCCTTTAGGGCAGTCTATCGCAAGACCATTTTTGTCACTGGGCGGTTGTTCCCTGACCGTTTCTAGTTCTGAGAACTAGTTCGAGCCTATTTGAATTCTACCTATTAGTAACCTTATAATTACATCATCTTTTACTCAAATTATGTTTATTTTCTTGTTGAATACCCAGATTTAGCATGAACATGGTTAAAACTTTATTTTTGGCTATTATATAATTTCATGCCAAAATATTATAATTTTGTAATTAAATGATTTTAATGTTGTGGACATATTTCATGTAGTTTTAATATAATGAGTTTTGTGGTTAGTTTGATCATTCACTCTCATCTAATCGTCTTTCATAGGTACATGGCGTATACTTTGGTGTGCAACCATTAGGTACACGTTGAACTTATAGGCACATTTCTTGGACTTGTGAACCTCTCCGCCGGATATTCCCTCTGTCGGACTAGGGGATCTTGTTTCAAGGCCTCCGTAAGACTCTACGAGCCTGAGATTCCCACTTGGACATCGAGCTGGTTGTACCCTTAAAGCCCAAATTGTCCAGAATGCACTCACATGATCGGTGATTTACTTTATGTACTCTGATAAATAGCGGCCTATATGAGACCATCTCTGTTACTTAGCGGTCTTTCTCAGACTATTTTGTTTCATAAAATGGCCCTCTGACGACCGTTATTACCCAAAACTCATTAAGTGTCGACTTTCCTTTCATTGTGGTTGACACAGCTTGAATGCGGCCTTCGCTGGACCATTATTATCGACTAAGCGGCCTAGTTGTGACCATTTTCTTCTTTAAACGGCCCAGTAAATGACCATTTATGTCTGTCAGGTTCATAACCCAAGGTTTGACCTAAGGGTTGTTTAAGTTCTGTTCTGGGATGATCTTAGGATTATCTGGATCTCAAACCTATGTGTAGCAAGTTAATGTTAAGTTACAGAACTTAATTAATGTACCGTTATGCTGCCAGAATGTCGCTGTAGCATAATGTCCTTTCTAAATCCTCTTTGGATTCTCATGATCGAGTTTTGATGCGTTCTATACCTTGGCTACATTGTCATGTAAACTTTGTTGGGAATTGACATTCTTGGCCGAATTATTTATATATATCGTGGAAGTAGGTTGATTTATAACTTGAAGATGCAAGTGTGGGCACGAACAATGTCAAAGGGCTCCACTCTTGTCCCCTCGGTAGATAGCCGAAATATACTATAAGCCATGAGGTATGATGAACACTGGCGTCGCATTGTGCTTGGAGTATTTTTTTTATAAACTAGTGAAATCCACGAAACGAATACTCACGAGGAATTCTTGTGAAACTTCCTGCTTGCTAGTACATTCTCGTTACATGACTTTCTAGTACATAGCCTTTATGGTTATGAAAAGTGCATTCTTGTTCATGAAAGGGCAAACTTACATTCTTTCTATATACTTGTTCAATCGTACTCTCATATCGCAATCTTGATCATATCATGTTACTTGTGTTACTTTGGTTTTACACCGCATGTTTTACCATCTTTGTTTATCTTTACTTTAGAGCAAAAATGTTAATTACTTAAACTTTGCCATCATGTTGATACGAAGATACCTACTGGGCATGTGTGCTCATACCTACTTTTCTCATCTTTTCAGAAAACACTAGTGAATCAGATTCGGATTATGCAAGTAGCGGGTCCGAGTGTGATTGATGGTCAATTGGCATGAGAGAAGCCCTAGTTATTTAGTGTCTAGTTGAGTCATATTGTAATTTTTGATTTCTTGAGTCTTATGATGTAAAGAGGTCAAAGGCAATGGTCTTATGTCTTTTATTATTATTGTTATGGAATAAAGTTGGAGTTTGAGAAAATACTTGTGCAATTACTTTTATGTGATTGTCTTGCGCTCTGATTATATTACTCACTTGAGGTGTACTAGCCGACTGTCCGCGTTCCCGAGATTCCTTCCGCTGTATTAAAAGCTCGGGGCGTGACACTTTTGCTCCTTGATGTGCTCAGAGAAATATTTCACCTGGAATAGTGTAAGAAACTCAATCCATGTAGGCTAGGCATTCTGGGGTTGTGCCGAGGTGGCCTTCCACCAAGTACGAGCATCTTTATTAAGTTGAAAAGTGGCGAGACGAACCTTCTCTTGATCCACACACTGCATAACATTAAAGATCCTTTCCATCTCATCTATCCAGTTCTGTGCTTCATCCGGATTAAAAGAGCCAGAAAACTATTGAAGATTTAAGCTTCGAAAATTCTGATGTAAATCACCGGCACCAGCCCTTGCGCCAGCTTGGGCCATATTCTGTAGTGCCTGGGTAAGACCTGCAACAGTCTGTTGCATCCCGTCCCAGTCAACACGTTGTGCCATCGTGAAAAATAAGGTACATGCGAGGATAATCAATTAGTTAATTCTTATGGAATTAATAGGATTAACTAAGAAAATTTCAACATTACCTATCTCATCTTGGCTCTACCCAATTCTCACATGGGTTTGGAATTTTCTTCCTAGCTCATAGGATTAGGTCCTTAACCTTGGACTTAGCCTATGACATTTTCCTAGGACATACTTAAGTCTAGGCTCTGATACCAACTTAACTGTCACGTCTTGAGACATATGTATAGTGGAAGTAACATCGGGGAACGTGAACAGCCGACAATACCCCTCAAGCTAGCAATATAATCAGAGCGCAATAAACATCCACATAAAGATGGAGTACACAATATTTGACCAAAATTCTAACTTTTATTGATAATAATGATCCATAATTACATAAATTTGACTCATGGTCCACTGGACTCAAGAAAAATGAAAATTATATAGTGAGACTCAATAAAGTAAAATTTACATCATGACTCTAGACTACTTAAATAGACTTGACATTCTAAGTCTTCTCTCGACCATCAATCATCACTCCCGAACCCATTGCTAGAATACTCCGAATCTGACTCACTTGAACTTCCTGAAAAGATTAGAAAAGTAGGGTAATGAGCACACTTGCCCAGTAGGTATCTTCACATCAACATGGAGGCATGCTTTAAGTAATTATATTTTCACTCTAGAGAATAAGGTAAAGAAAAATGCGATAAAACACACGAACGAAATCCAAGTAACAAGACATGAATCATAAAGATATGAAGAATATGAATAGACAATAGAGCATGATCAAGCAAGATTCATAAGGTAAAGTGGCCATCCATTAACAAGAATGTACTTCATAACTATAAAGGCTATGCATTAGAAAGTCATGAACAAGAATGTACTAGCAAGCATGTCAATTATCACAAGTTGCCTCATGGTTTTCACCCGTCTATAAAAAAAGTACTCCCGGTGCAATGCGACACCAGTACTCATCATACCCCATGGTTTTCAGCACGTTTCCGACTATCAGTCGAGGGGGCTAGTATGGAGCCCTTAGACACTGTCCATTCCCGCTCTTGCATCTTCAAGTTACAGATCAAGCTACTTCCATGAGAATATAATAAACTTCCGTCCAATAATGTTCAATTCAATAATAGTTTCATGAGAATGTAACCAAGGTAGCGAACACACCAATGAATGATCATGAGAGTTTAAAGAATGATTTAAGACAAGGTCATGCCACGGAAAGAATTCGACAGAATAACGGTACATTCTTTACTTTCCATAATTTATTAGATAACTTTTGAAATAAGGTGTTAGGTTCTAGATAATCAATAGACCATCTAGGAACTTAAGAAAATCAACCCTTAGGTCAAACCTTGGGTCAAAAATATTTGAGATAATTATTTATTGGGAATAGTGGTCGTTTACTAGATCGTTTATAGACTGTAGCGGTCACTACATGACCGTTTATTGACAGAGTCGATGCGGTGAATGAACTGGAACTATGCGGTCATTGTAGGGCCACTAGGTGTCAGTGGCGGTCAGGGAAAGGGCCGCTACTAGACAATTGCGGTGTACTGGATGGCCACTAATTAAGATCTAGAACACAGAAAACTCCGGTAACGTGCTTTCTAGACAATTGGGTTTTGCGGGTACAACCCGCTCGGCGTCCTAGTGAGAATCCCAGGCTCGCGGAGACTTACGAAGGCCTTGAAACAAGATCACCTAGTCCCGTAGAAGGAATATCTAACGGAGAGGATCACAAGTCCAATAGGTGTGCTTATACGTGCAAAGTGTATCTAATGGCCACGCACCGGGGTACGCACCATGTACTTAAGAAAAGACACTAGATGAGAGTGAATTGAGTAAACAGTGATCAAATATCATCAACGACACAGGTCTCATAACCACATGAACATTAGCTTTAATACAAGAGTATATGGTTTTGGCATGAAATTAACATAAGTTAAAGTAGGCGTTTTAACCATCTAAGACATGCAAACTATCAAGGATAATGCACAATATAACCAATATTATGAATATGAAATCAAAACTAGGAATAAAACATATTTACCTAGGCTTATCATATAGTTAATAGGGTCAATCTGTAATCTGTTTACAGTTAACAGGTTGCAGGGAATAGAAAGGAATAGCGGTCAGTTGAGGACCGCATACAGGCGCTTAGCGGTCTATTGTAGGGCCGCTAAATACATCTGGCAGTCCAATAGAGACTGTTTCCCGTCTGTGACAGACTGAAGTAAAATAGGTCATATAGAACTTATTGTTAGCAATAGATAAATGAAAGTCATGCTAAATAGAAAGATAAGACATGATAGAGCATAATAAACGCATGGAGAAGCATGGTTCACATGAATTAAGCCAAAATTATCAATTTCTCATTAAAGGGTAGGATTCATGCATGCTGTGATAACCTAGACGCGTAGTTGAAATAAAACATCAAATACTCCAAGTATAGTGCATGAAATCATGAGATAACAGAAGGCTTTTACTCCTGACATATTATTCTAGCCATCCACGAGATAACCTACTTCTGTGACAAGCTTTAGACTTTGAATTTCTAACTGGAAGATCGCTCCGGTTCCTGCACATCCTGTGCCAAACCAACAACTTCCCACCCCTCTATCTTCTGATTCCCTTGACCTATATTCATGAAAATTAGAGGGTAGGTAGAAGATAAAAAGTGGAACAAAAAGTTCTAAAGGTTTCACTTCTAAATACCTTGATTAGGGCTTCTAATCTCCTAATCTTCACTGGACCGGCGCACAGGTCCCTGTGCAGCCTTTAGCAAACCAGCGACTTGCAAATGTCCTAATTCTTCAATGGCTGGATCTTCTAGCATGGAAATTTGAGGGGGGTTAGATAAAACTAAGGAGAATAAATTATTCTAAAGAACTAACCAGAGAAGATGTCTCTTTACCTTTGAAATACGCGAGCCAACATGAGGGTTCGCATGAGTCAAAGTTAGGGTCTATTTATAAGGTTTTTGATTTAGGGCTGAGGATTTGATCGAGTTAGGAGTCCTAATTAGGGGTAGGATCGATCCCTAAGAGTCCTAGAGAGTCTCCCAGGCCAGATAGCTTCGATCCTAGGAGATTTGGTTGACAAAAATCCATGCTTTTCACGTTTCTTCCATTCACAGAACCAGAAGGGCTTTAGCGGTCATGGAGGGACTACTAGGATGGATTGGCGGTTGCGCGATAGACCGTCATTCAGCCATTTTCACAAAAATTTTAGATTTTCAAATTTATCCTCTATTTGTCCCTTATTTGTGCTATTTATCCCCTTTTTAATTCTAATTACATTTCTATAATTGGGCTTGGGCCTAAAAGACTTGGATTTGGGTCTTGTGGGCGTATTTAGGTAGGTTTAAACCTAACATAATATCTGTGCCTTTAAACAATTATTAAATAGGCCTTTATTTATTAAATAGCCCATTTAGTCTACTTGAATGCTTAATAAATATATTAAATCCTAAAAATTTCCTAGAAAATTCTCGGGCGTTATAATCCAGCTCCCAAGAGGTGAGCAATAATCCTCTACATATCAGGAGAAGGATGTACGCTCCCATGGAAACCTTGGTGGCTATCTAGCCTCTAAGAGGTGAGCAATAATCCTCTCCTCTTCAAGAGATAGA
The DNA here is from genome assembly GCA_022559845.1 of Amorphophallus konjac. Classification (NCBI taxonomy): domain Eukaryota; kingdom Viridiplantae; phylum Streptophyta; class Magnoliopsida; order Alismatales; family Araceae; genus Amorphophallus; species Amorphophallus konjac. The sequence continues at coordinate 214,128,346 of CM040127.1, forward strand.
CGTAGGCTTCCCTTCAAAATACTCGTGGCTCTCCAGCCTCCAAGAGCTGAGCAATAATCCTCACCTCTTAGAGAGATGGACGTACGCTCTCTCTAAAATATCGATGGCTCTCCAACCCCCAAGAGGCCAGCAAAAATCCTCTCCTCTTAAGGAGACAAACGTACGCTCCCTTCAAAATGTTGCTAACCCTATAGCCTCCGAGGGGTGTGCAGTAATCCTCTCCTCTTTAGGAGAAGGACGTACGCTCCCCCAGATATTCTAATGGCTTCTCGGCCCCCATGAGGCAAGCAATAGTATGCCCCCTCTTAGGAGATAGATGTACGTGCCCCTCAGAAACATTGGTAGTTTCCTGCTCCCAAGAGGTAGGCAAAAATCCCCTCCTCCTCTGGAGGTGGACGTACGCTTCCCTTCGAAACAACGACACCCTAGTGGCAAGTGGCAGCATACTCCTCTTCAGGAGGTTGGCGTATACCCCGGGATGACTCCTAAAGGTTGGCACCTGTGATTCTCCCTTCCATATATTAAAGATTAGTTGTGCCCCTTAGAAACCAGAGAAGGACTTCCAATGGACTCCACAAATGCCACAGGAGGGCTCGGATTCATCGACGGGAAGCTAGCGAGAGGCAAACCAAAATGGGATTAAAGGAAAGAAATTGGGACCAACCACATCGGACGGAGAAAAAGAAGTAATGAAGAAAATTTTATTACTGTAGAAGGGGGTATAGAAGTTTATTCATCATCCTTGGGATAGTACAGGTCAGGGGAGAGGTTTAACACCCCCTTGATATAGTAAAAGCGGTCCATCTTCATTAGGGCATCGTGCCAGCCCTGAAGGTATCCCCTCTTGTATTCCTTAGAGGCTCCCCCTGCGCTGCTACCCCTAGTCATGGATGGGCCTATAGATCATGGAAAATCCACTGAAATAAAAAGGAAATTACTATATATAGAAAAAGAAAGGGAAAGAGGAAGAAATATGGAGCATGCATGGATGCTAAAGGGGGTGTGATCGCGAGAGGGGTTACCTCAAAAGATATAAACAATAAAAGAACATGGAGGGATCGCGAATATAAATACCTTAAAAGTGCGGGAAGATGTGAGTGTCACCTTCTCTTCCTATCGGCCGGCCGATGAAGAGAGTTTCTCTTGATTGATTACCCTTGCAAAATGAACAAACCAACAAAGAAAGATATGAATTAGAGATCAAGTATGTGTAGTATCAAATCCCAAATATGAAAGAAGCATGAAAGAACATGTGTAAGAACACACCTTGTTGCTGTTGACTTTAAAACCCCTATGCAAAAGGGTGGATAAAAATGCTACAATGATAAAAGGGAGGGTGCAAGTGTTGCACACTTGGGAGATCTCAATATTGAGATGAAAACAAGAATAAGAGAGGGAGAGGAATATGATGCATGCAATGCTAATGATAATAAAACAAAGAGATAAGAGAAGGGGAAAACTTATTGATTTTCTCCAATTGGAGGCTTCAAGGGATGAAGATCTCCAAGGATGTAGTTTTAGACGTGAGGGAGTCCTCTCCTTGAGCCTCCGGTCCGGCAACACCTCTCCTTAGTTGATTGATGGAGCCTTACGAACAAGGGGGAGAGGGGTCCTATTTATAGGGGTGAAATTCAGAGTTTAATTCAATAGAAAATAGGAAAACTAATTTTATCAGGATTTGGAAGATAATATTCATTGGCCATCTGTCCCCCAAACCTTAGAAACCATTAGGATTCTTTCCCAAATAGAAAATGGGCTCAAAACGGAGATGGAAGAAGGTTCTGGCCAGATTCAGAGCTATATAAGAATGGGCGACCACCACAGTGGTCGCCAATTAAAATGACGCTAGTTCAAAGTGCCGCCAATTCTGAGCCATTTTAGAAAGGATTAGGAATTTCCAAAATTAGAAAGGAATTGGCGTCCATGGGTTGATCACCAATTAGGAATTAATATGAATTTTGGATGAAAGTAAAAGCTCAAAATAAGGCAGGAATGAACGCGTCTCGGGTCTTGGACGCATTCAAGAATGGGTGACAGACTAGACGGGCGTCATTTCTTGAATATTTTGGAAATTAGAAAATTACCAAAAATTAAAAAAGGTAATCGCATCCACCGGGACAGATATGATTTATGAAATTATGAATTTGGTAATTATTCAATAATAGAATTAGCGGCAAGGTGATGGTCACCCATTCAAGAATAGATGGTGATGCGGAAGGGCGTTAATTCTTCAAGAAGGCGAAGTTTAGGGGAAGCTGAAGAATAGGTGTCAAGGGACCTGATGTGGTTTCAAAAACGCGTCCACTAGGTCAGACGTGTTTTCAAAAAATAACGCCCATTTTGAACGGCATTAATTCAATGAAATAAAATGGATAAAGAAGACGCGTCCGTGTTACCGGACGCGTTGAAGAAAAGGCGGTCTTCCGGACGGACGCTTATTCATCAAATATTTCGAGCCAAAAATAGCGGGAAAATAAGAATGCGTCGGCTGTGTTAGACGTAATTTAGAAAAGGTCGACTCATCTAGGCCGATGCGTTGACTTAGAAGAAATGGGGGCAATTCGAAAAGGTGCTTATTATTTCTGAAAGGAATTGGCGACCAAGGGACTGTCGCCAATTTAGAAAATTTCTGAAAATTTTGAGAAAAGCCTAGGAAAAATTTACAAGAATAGGAGAAAGTTGAGGAAAGTTGAATATTCAAGAGAAATGAGGAAAATCACTTATATAAGTCGATTTGAGGGTCAAATCGAGGCATCGCAATGCAATAGGATATTTGCTCAAAGTGATGTCAATTTTAGCGTGTCTACAGTTGCCCCCCCTTGGCGTCTGCTTTGCAAGAGAGTGACACGGTTGGAATGAAATGAAATGGATGTAGTGTAATGGAGTGGAATGAAGTAGGAGCGAACTAAAAAGTAGGTGCCAATGTGTGATGAGGCACGCGCGATCAACACTACTTGATAAGAATTGAATCCGGAGATCGGAATGAAGCAATCTTGAGGAGGTTCAATGAGAGCCACAATTGTTTGGATAAAGAAGGAGTGTGCACGCGGGCACGAAGGAGAGAATAAAGGAGAGCGATCAACTTCCAACGCGGTGGAAGTACCTTCGGTCACAAACCTGTAGGTTTCACCATTGGAGAGCGGTTACCAGCCAATGTGGACGTGCTGCAGCCATGGTGGATCTAAGGAAAAGGACTGAATAAAAGGATAGAAATCCAAACAAAGGAGTTTTCAAGAAAATAGCTCAAAACGGCAATAAGGCGAACTGAGGACACAATTCGGCATGGAATATCTCATATCTTGAGAATTAGGGATCAATTGGCTCTCAAAATGAGTGATTAGAGTGATTTTCCCAAAGTTAATTCAAAGTCCTACATGAATGCATGCTGGATTTAAAGAGAAAATTTAAAATAAATGAAAATATAAAGTAATCAAGGATAATATTGTTAAGCTGCCCAGACTGAGTCAAGACACCGATTTGTGAGCTGATACTAAGTTGAAGCCCGTTTATCCGCATACCAACTCGCAAAAGGGAACCATCGTCTCCAGTCTCGGATGGCTCAATGGCCTATCCGTATGACTAAGATTCTTCTGAAATTATCATCATTTTTGATGAAGGGGAACTCAAATTCCAGATTTACCAAAGTCACAAGGTCCTTGATGTAATCTAATAACATAGATAACATATAGTAAAATACATACATGGAGATGGTAAAGGCAATAAGCATGCGGGGATTGAGAAATGCAGTGTGAGCACTGTGGGACCAGAATGATGTCCGGACGGTGGGACCAAATAGCTTCTTGCGCTCAAAATTTCATTAGCCAAGATATAGAGGATAACTGTGAGCGACGTCACGCGGTTCGGGGTGCGAAGAAGACGCTGAGCGCGCGGGCTCCTTCTTTTTGTTTGCTGCAACACAGAAATAAGAGAAAAGAGAAGGGGCCACCACGGGAGATTGCTCCGGCGGGACGAGCGGGACAAATTTAATATAGCAAGATATGGGGGTTAAACGGCTATAGCGGGAAGTGACTCGCCGCCACCTCGGGGGACGGGAATGGTGCAGAAATTAAATAGCAGGAATTGAAACGGCCATTGGGGAAGTGACTCGCCGCGGCCTCGAGAATATGAGCAGATAAGAATATAACAGAATATAAGGAGAATATAAAGAGCGGGAATTTAAACGGCCATTGGGGAAGTGACTCGCCGCGGCCTCGAGAACATGAATAGATAAGAATATAATATATAAGAACGGGAATTTAAACGGCCATTGGGGAAGTGACTCGCCGCGGCCTCGAGAATATGAATAGATAAGAATATAACATATAAGAACGGGAATTTAAACGACCATTGGGGAAGTGACTCGCCGCGGCCTCGAGAATATGAGCAGAATACAACAGAATATAAAAAAAGTATAAGAACGGGAATTTAAACGGCCATTGGGGAAGTGACTCGCCGCGGCCTCGAGAACAAGATGTGATCGCCAGGGGCCGAAAGACCTCAAAATAAAGAAAGTGATCGTGCCTACCTCAAGAGCGGGAGATGGCGGGTTGCTTCTTCCTCCCCCTTCGGCCGGCCGACGGAGAGGGCTTTCCTTGTGTACCCTTGCAAAACAACGACAAACAAGTAACGAGTGGATTAGAAAGATGAAGGTGTAGTATTCAAATCCTTGCGATAAAAATAACGAAATGATGGCAAGACACACACCTGGTTGGTGTTGTCTTTTAAACCCCTCTCGGACTCGAGTAGGAGGAAAATGAGATGATGGATGCAAGAAGTATATAAGAAGAGGCGCCCTTATGAAGGGGGTTAGATGATGCGAGATGATGAATGCAAAAGAACTAAGAAGAAAAGGAAAGGATTGGCTTATTGGATGTGCCGATGGTGAAATCCGGCGGAGCTCCGGCAGCGTAGGGATGGCGTGGAAGCGCGGTGGATGAAGACGACTTTCCTCTCGCGAGCGTGGGCACCCGAGAAGCCAGCAGAACCTCCACCTACAAAAGACCCCACGGGTTAGAAAATGACTCCGGTAGCCTCTTGGCTCCGGCAGCCTATCGGATCTCTTCGAAGCTCCCCCACAACTGAGGGGGTGGGCCTCTATTTATAGGGCTCCGGAGGGTGGAGGCGTCCAGGACCCTGGACACCTCCATCAGGGCCGAACTAATATTTTATTCTATTTTTATTAATTTTTTCGGAATATTTTTGTGGAGGCGTCCAGGGCTCCGGACGCCCCTAACAGGTCCACCGAACACCGCCGACGGCCGCACGCGGTTTGGCACAACACGTGGTTTTGTGAGCGGCTCCTCGTGATTCAGAAATGGGCACGTCCAGCTGCCTGGACGTCTGCATAATTTAGCTTTTTTCACACACGACAAACCGTCGTTCGGTGGGCGGCGCCCGTGAGGGAGTTGATGGAGGCGTCCAGGGGCCTGGACGCCTCCATTAATATATTATTTTTTTATTTATTTTATCTTTTAATGCCAAAGCTGGCATTATATATTTTTTATGCTTGTTTTTATGGAGGCGTCCAGGGGCCTGGACGCCTCCATTAATGTATAATTTTTTATTTTATGTTGTCTTTTTATGCCAACTGGCATATATATATATATATATTTTTGTTTTTGTTCTTATGGAGGCGTCCAGGGGCCTAGACGCCTCCATTAATATATTATTTTTTATTTATGTTTTGGGTTTTGAAAAATAAAATTAAAAGAATGGGGGCGTCCAGGGGCCTGGACGCCCCCATTAAGACCCACCCGGGTCCTCAGTTCAAGCGTTGGCGGCCGCCCGGCAGACACCCTTCTTGGTTCCGGAACCTCCTGATGCGTCTGACTGGTGTTGATGCCGTCCGAATGCCGTGACGAGACGATTCCGGATGTCGAAAAGGGCGGAAGAAGACTCAAGAAAAGGAAGCACTCGAGCGATTCAATATGCGTAAGCCGTTGCGGGGCGTTGTGTAGTAATATGAGACTTTCTCGGGAGACGTCAGGAATGGCGTGTCGACAGCTGCCCCGCTTTGGCGTCTGCTTTGCAAGGGAGCGACACGTAGTGGAATGGTATCGAAGTTGAGTGAAATGAAGTGAGAGCGGAGTGATAAGTTGATGCTAAGGTGTGATGAGACACGCTTCTGACGTACTGTTTGGAATTTTTCCTGAAGTTTCAATGAGGCGACCTTGAAGGAGGTCTTTCAAGTCTTGATGGTTGCTTGGACAGAGATCAAATAAAGGAGGGTGAAATGTGCACTCAGGCACGAAAAATAAAGGAGACCAACTTCTCGGTGTGGAAGTACCTGGGTCATAAACCTGCAGGTTTCACCTTTGGGAGCGGTTACCAGCCAATGTGGAAGTGCTGCAGCCAAGGTGGGTCAAACAAGATAAAAAGTAAAGAAATATCTGAGGGTCTGTCCAAACAAGGGTCACTTTTGGAAGAGCAGCGTAGGGCCGTTTCAAGGAAACTAAGTTATTTCATTTGGAGTGGAATATCTCATATTTGTAGGAATTGAAACACAACGGCTTTCACAATCGAATCACTTGAATGATCTTCCGCAATAAATCAAAGTCCTATATGAATGCATGCTGGGTTAAAATAAAAATTTAAAACAAACTAAAATAGAAAATAGCCAAGGATAATATTGTCAACTTGTTAAGAACGGGTCAGGATACCGATCCGGTGAGCCGACACTGGGCTGGGGCCCGTTTATCCGCGCACCAACTCACTGAATGGAACCGTCGTCCCCATGCTACCACAAGTTAACGGCCTATCCGTACAACCCAAATTCTTCCGGGATCATCACTATTTTTGTTGAAGGGGAACTCAAATCCCAGATTTGTTCGGGCCGCAAGGTCCTTGACATGTTCTAGTAGCGTAGGTATCGTATACTATGATGCATGACATGGTGAGACCAACCATTGAAAGGTGGGACAGGAGACAGGACAAAGACGTCCGTTAGTAAAACCTGCACAGACTAGCAAAGGTTAGCAACATCACAAAGTAGCAGAATCACAGCAGAATCGCACCACAGTACAAAGGAGATCCAGACAAAATCTTGACAATGACCGCCGATGTGACATGTTCCGTCCTGTAGCGATCTTCCCTTCCTATAAGAACTCCCCTTAGGCTAGTTCATTCAAAAGCACCAAGGTGGGTTTTGGAAGCTCAGGAGAGGAAAGAGAGGAGAATCTAGAGTTTTCAGGATGGAAGGGGAGTCTTCCTGCGTTATGAAGAGGAGCAGGCCTAGCAGCGAGATCAGGCGACTCTCCGACCTCGAGGGTCATTTGAGTGGGATGATCATGTCGCATATGGTAAGCTGATTCATTTCAAATTTCTCCACGTGAACCTTCTTCTTACTACCTTCCTTTCTTCTTCTTTCTTTTCTCTTCCAGCCATATCCACTCTTCCCAGGCCTGAGGAAGTTTTCCAAACTGCCATGGCTTTCAAAGCTAACTTCCAACATCTCCATCGGCATGAGGGCCATACTCTCGAAGTGGCATCTGCAGGGGCTCCTTATTCACGCCAAACACTATGAGAAGATTCGTATGGACTGGGCGGCTATGGGCGCACTAGTGGAGATCTGGCATCCCCAGACCCACACTTTTATCTTCTCGACCTTCGAGGTGACCATCCTCCTCGAGGAGGTGGAACTTCTGCTCGGATTGAAGAAATTCAAGAGTGACGGGAAGGTGAAGGCTATGCGGATGCTGACACGGGAGACTTCCGAAAGCGTCCTTGGAAGCTTCATGCCGCCCGACGCAGCCAGAAAGGTCCGTACTCAAAAGGGGATCGATCTCCAAAAGCTTGCGGAGTGGGTCATGGACGCCCTGAGAGGGTCACCAGACGATGACTATTTGGAGGGAATCATGAAGGGGTTCACCATTTGTCTGGCGGGTGCTCTCTTGTTTCCTTATACCGACAAAATGGTGGAGGAAGACTAACTGAGTGCTATCTGTGGGATCTGGCGTGGAAAGAGGGTGGGACCCGCTATCCTCGCCTACCTGTATAGTGGCCTTACTGCCTCGAGCATGGGTAAGCCTCCTTTTGGTTGCACACTTGTCCTGAGTTGCTGGATGGATTTGCATTTCAAGTTTGATCACCGTGAGGGAATGCCAACCGCTTCGAGGCTCTTCCAACAAAGCCCTCTTCATCGCATAGCCGACGTGTTAGGGTTCGGTGGTACTGTAGTGAACCGCGTTCCGTGGCTGAAGAAACGTGAAGACTGGCGATCTCACTTCCGCACCGTGACACAAGGCTTCTTTACTTGCGCACCGGCATGTTTGCTTTCGCTTGATCTCCTTATGAGGCCTTCCCCCGAAGTTGATCTTCAACTGATCGGCGCGACCGAGTTTGTCCTTTATAACGCGCATCGATGCTGCCTCCAGGTCGGCATTCCACGCCATTCGTTCCCACTATCGACTGGCATCGTTCCTTTGAAGAAGAGAGAGTTGGGTACTGAAGCAGATGCGAAGGAAGTGAAGGCCGTCAAAGCACCCTGGAAGACAAGTGTCGCGGGAAAGGCCTTAGCGCACGTGGGGGAAGAATGTGAGCTGTGGAGGGCTTATGTAACCGAACTGGGGAAGTTAAGGCCCAAGGCGCCTAAGCCCCTGATGTAGTCTATTCTGCTTTTCTGATGGAATAAAATCTGGCATGGATGTTTTGGACCCTTGTCCCCTTAATTATTATTATCGTTTTTATGGTTTTTCTTTTTCTTTTTCTTTTTCTTTTGTTTGGATTATATACATACGCTTATCTCTTTTTTTTTCTTTTATTATATATTTTTTTTGAAATTTTTATTATGGGGGCGTCCAGAGGCCTGGACGCCCCTAATTTTTTATTTATAATTTTTTTAAGTTTTTGTTTTGGGGGCGTCCAGGGTCCTGGACGCCCCTATTTTTTTTATTTATTATTTTTTTGGTTTTTTGTTTTGGGGGCGTCCAGGGTCCTGGACGCCCCTAATTTTTTATTTATTATTTTTTTAGTTTTTTGTTTTGGGGGCGTCCAGGCGCCTGGACGCCCTAAAGTTTTTGAATTTTGAAAAAAAATAAAAAATTGTGGGGGCGTCCAGGCGCCTGGACGCCCCAAAGAAGGTAGATTCTATAAATAAGGGCTGCCCCCCCTTTTGCTCATTTACTGTTCATTCAGACGACCCAGTCAAACCAGACGACCCATTCTTAGTCCCAATGGAGCAAGGAGGCCCGAGCCGGGGTGGAGAGAAGCGCAAACGACGGGCTCGTCGTCCGAGGAGGCTGAGGGATGATGCCGAGGAGGCTGCAGCAGAGGAGATTGCTGCGGAGGAGGAGATGGAGGTGCCTCTTCTGGCCGCGGAGGCCGCTGCGGGGGCTGGCGACGTGGGAGAGGACGATCACGACCCGGTAAGCCCTTCGGAAGTCTCACTCTGTGGTTCAATAGGCTAAACGGACGGGCGAGAGGCTGTGAGAGAAGGCCGAGGAGTGAGGGAAAGGAGGCGTCCAGGGCCCTGGACGCCTCCACATTTTCTTTTTCTTTTTGTTTATTTGTTTATTTACGTAAATAATAAAATAGGATTAAAAATAAGGAGGCGTCCAGGACCTGGGACGCCTCCATAATAATATATATATTATTAATATATTTTTTTGTTTTGGGTTTTCCTATAAAGAAAATAAGGAAAATAGAGAGGAGGCGTCCAATGTACTGGACGCCTCCATAAAAATCCCAAAATGTTTTAAAGATAAGATAACATAAAATAAATAAGTAGAATATATAGTGTTATTGCTTAATATTATTCATGATGCTGATGTATTTTTTATTGGTTTTGTGGTGTGCAGGGTGTGATGAAAGGACGGATCAGCTGGTCCCTAGTGGTGGCAGCATACCGTGGGCTGCCGGACTTCCAGAGGGCGCGTGTGGACGCCATGGGCTTTGGAGCTTTCCTTAGGATCGAGCCCTTCCGGCTCGACCTTCCTCTTATCCAGGCATTGAGGGAGCGGTGGCACGCGCCGAGCCGGGCGTTTCTGATGCCCTGGGGGCACATGGTGCCGACACTAGAGGACGTGGCTCGGATCATTGGGTTACGAGTTGACGGAGAGGCGGTCAGCGGGGTCACCTACCCCGACTACCGAGAGAGTGCCCTGGACCTGCTGTGGTTAGAGACGAGCGTGACTGACAGGGACAGCAGGGTAGTCGGCCGAGTGGAGATCATGGAGGCGCTCGGATTCGTCGACCCACGCCAGCGGGTTAGCGAGACTGGAGCGGAGTTTCTGGCACGACTGGAGGGAGATGCCCGTGCAGCTTTCACCCAGGACCCGAGCGAGCGGGAGCTGGTGGATCTAGACCTCCGGAGGTTTCTTTTCTTCTTCATGGGCCGCCTTCTGCTGGGGACGAAGGGGGATGGCATCCACTGCCGCTTCCTTGGGATTCTGGCGGACCTTGACAGAGTGGGGCACTACGCGTGGGGGGCGGCTCTGCTTGCCCATTTGATTGCTGATCTCTCCCAGACTTCGGAGAAGGACACGACAGTCAGTGGCTTCGCACCTTTTCTCCAGGTAAATATTTTATTTATGCATTCCCACAGTTAAATATGCAATTATTGTACTAATGATGTATGATGGATGCAGGTGTGGAGCTATTACTATTTCCGATGGGGAGGGCTAGGCATGGGAACAGGAGGGCCGTGCCTCTGGCGCGGCGGTGGAGGCCGGTCGTGGTTGCAGCACCTCACGGCTACCAGCTGGCGTCACTTCGTCGGGAGCTGAGCGAGTATCCCAAGGCCATGGTATGATGCGTATGGTTTTTTGTGTTTTCTTATGTGACTGAATGGCAACTAATATGATGTATGTATGATGATGTAGGTGGTGTGGAGACCCTACCTGGGCATGGGCGACGCTGGCAAGCCTTGGGTTGTAGCGGGTCTTCCTCGTTTCAGGCGGGACGTGTGGGTCCATTGCCTGAACGAGATCGAGCCGCTTCGGCTGAGGCTGGTTATGAGGACGTTGGGGCTAGCCCAAGAGTGGGTTGATGTAGAAGAGCCGGCCCGCATCGGGCGGAAGACCAAGGGGAAGGTGAAGATTATGGACTGGCGTACGCGCTTCCCAGCATAGTACCAGGACTGGCAGCAGGGCGGGGTCCTAGTGGTATCCCATGTACAGGACAGCACGGATTACATGAGACGATATCGAGCTACGTACGGGGACCGCCTCTCCTTGGGTGGTATGGCAGGGGTAAGTGAAATGAAACTGCTTCACCCTTCTATATGTATATGCATGTGGCAGTAACTTATGTGCAATGCAGGATGCTCGTGACAACATGATTGCCGACCTGCGGGCCCAGCTGGCAGACGCCAGGCGGCAGTTAGTGGCCATCCGACAAGAGTTGGAGATCCTGGTGAGTCTATGCAATGCATTTTTTTGTGACCTAAATTTTTGATGCTTAGCCTTTGACTGATGTTTGCCCCATGTTTCAGCGGGCCCACCAGACAGCGGCAGCCGGGACAGCTGGTGGAGCGGGTTCCAGTTCGCGAGGCCCTCCTCCAGAGGTTTCTGCCCTCCAGGAGCAGCTGGCGTATGCGGTGGCTCGGGCTGAGGAGGCCGAGCGTGACCGCGAGGCTCGAGTGAGTGCTTGCTTGGCCCTGACCCTCTTCTAGCTGCTTTCCTTCTATCACTGTTCTCTTACGGTGCATGCGTGCTTTGACAGGTGGCCGAGATTCGGGAGGCCCTGGCCCGTGCTGTTCGTGCTGAGCAGGAGCGCGATGCCTGGGTGGCAGAGCGTGACGCCCGGATTGCGGAGCTAGAGGAGGAGCGGCGACGGGAGGCTGAGGAGCTTCCTCGCGACGTAGTGGATCTGCGGATCACCCTCGAGCTGTCGAGGAGAGAGGCGATGAGGGAGAGAGAGGAGAGGGAGAGGGATAGGGAGACCGTGGAGAGAGAGAGGGAGAGGGATAGGGAGACCATAGAGAAAGAAAGGGAGTACAGGATGGCAGAGTGATATCGAGATTGGGACGAGAGGAGAGCTCTGGTGGCCCAGGTGTCGGAGCTCTGGCTGAGTCTTGGCACGGCGGAGGGGAAACTTCGGGAGAGTGAGGAGTGGTATCAGAGGGCGAAGGAGCGCGGGACGCGACTTCGTCAGTCCGGTTCATTTTCTGTGGGCAGCTTTCTAGTTTCTTCGGCCGAGCAGCATCGCCGCACCTTGGAGGCTGGCATGGTGCCACCTGGAGAGGCGAGCACGGCTTCTCAGGGTTCGCAGAGGTCGCAGAGGCCCCCTAGGGATCCCCGTCAGAGGAGGGAGGAGAGAGATGACTAGGAGGGTGGTGGTGAGAGTTAGAGAGTTGTTTGTACACCCCACCGTCCTCACTGTATGATGTACGTTTGACTGTTTGTATGAAATGGATTTCGTGTGGTTCCTTTTGTCGTGTGCCCTTTTCCTTCCTGCACTTTCTTTCATACCACGTTGTTCACGCTTCACGGGACTTTGCCCTGGACAGGAGGGAACTACTTTGCATGGAGGGTTTTTTTGTTCCCTTTTTTTTCACTTTCTTTTGGGCGCGTCCAAGCGCGAGGACGCGTCTTAATCCTCAAATTCAAATTTAAAGCGACGGGTGGCCTTTCTTCTCCGTGCCTTACCCGCAAACGAGCCCGCCTTCCGCCGAAACTTGCTCGCCCGTCTTTGTCTTCTTCCCCTCGATCGATGGAGTTCGGCGGTCTGGACCACGGCGAAGGTAGAGAGGTACGCGGGACCCCTCGCCCAAGGAGGGACGCGCCAGAGCACGGAACGGCGTCTATGGAGGAGGAAGGGCCGCTTCGGGCCCCCGAGGGACCCGAGGGGCCCGATGTCGCGGAGGGAGGTGAACACGGTCTGGTAGGTGCTTGGTTTTCCCCCTCTTTGATCTATTTTGAGTTTTGAAGCAAGCCGTGCGAGGGGGGAAAGGGTTCAGCGAGTGTTGCACTTAAATGATGGATGCGTCCTAGACAGGGGACGCGTTCTTTTTGACTGATGTGGGACCCCTTTCTTGGTGCAGGACATGGCGAGGACCCCGGGCCTGGCCGATGAGTGGGCGAGTGCGGACGAGCCGAGCCGCGTCAGGAGGGAGAGTCGCGGCAAGGCGAGGCTCGAGGACTGGCACGTACGTCTCCCTGGATAGCAAGGGAGTGTATTGGTGCAGGACAGCGCCGACTTCCTGCGGCGGCAGAGAGAGAGTTATGCGGGGCTTCCCCAAGCTGGGGACACACGTGGCATCGGCGGCTCGCGCACCCAATTGTCAGAGGTTAGGCGGCAGCTGGCTGTCGCTCAACATGAGCTGTCGCTTATGGTAAGTTACGTGTCGCACTTTTATCTTCAGATTTGGGAGTTTCACTGACGGCCGTTGTTTATTTTGTTCCAGCGTGCCCAGCAGACAACGACGGCGGGGATGATTGGTGGCGCATCTTCTAGTTCCTCGGCCCGTTTTCTCGAGATTGCCTCCCTCCGGGAGCAACTTACCGGTGCGGTGGCTCGGGCGACCCAGGCGGAAGAGGAGCGTGATGCCTGGGTGGCGACTGTAACGGAGCTGCGGCATCGTGGTGAGGAGAGACCTTCTCCAGACATCCTGGAGTTAAGGGTTCTTCTGCAGATGATGAGGAGAGAGGCAGAGAGAGAGAAAGCCGAGAGAAGGTCCGAGCGACAGCGGGATCAGACCGAGAGGAGGGCCTTGGAGGCCCAAGTGAGGGAGCTCCAGCTGGGCCTTCAGGCCATCGTGCAGAGGCTAGGAGGGATGGAGACGCGCTACGAGAGAGCGTGAGAGTTCGGGGAGCGACTCCGCTAGTCCAGCCGCTTTGCTACTAGCTGCTTCTTTGCCACGCCAGGGGAGGAGCAGCAAGTCACTGCTACGGAGCAGGTGCCAAGAGGCGAGGCAGGTGCTGCTGCACGAGGATCCAGGAGGCTTCTGAGGGACCCTCACCTCGGGGGAGAGGAGAGGGACGCCTAGAGGGACGAGCATGAAGATGATGGCAACATTTGGCGAGCTAGTGGACCCGCCCCCTCTCTATGATTGTAGTGTTTATGACAGCTTATGTAGAATTATGAATGGAGTGATTTGATTTTCTGCTGTTCGTTTGTTCTCTTGTGCATTCCTTCTTCCCTACACTTCCTCTTGATGAGGGCATCCCTTGCCCCTCCACATTTTCTCCGGACTCGGATTGTTCGTCGGCAAGCGCCATTATGTTCCTCAAGTGTTTGTGAGTCGAGTCATGTATTTTTCTTTGAGTCTTAATCATGTAATTTTCCCTTTATTTGAGTCATGTACCTAGGTTAGTAGGTTATCTACCAATGTCCTAAGTCATTGTGTTGTTTAGATAGCCTATTGGGCCCATCTCATTGGGCTAGGCCCATGGACACCCCCCTTCCCTTCGGTTATTAGTCATTGTGTCTTTTGTTAGGGTCCTTTGTGAAAAAGTCATGTGCCTATAAATAGGCCACCCCACTCCTCATATGTAACAACTTATGCATGAATATTGAATTCCAGATATACTCCAAATCCCTCTAGCCTTCTCTCTCAATATCTCTCTCTCTCATTATCTCTCTCTCTCTCTCTCTCTCTCTCTCTCTCTCCCTCCACCCCAATTTTCGGAATTTTCTCTCTCCTCCCCATTTACCTCTCATTAACTCCCCTCCCCTCATTCAATCACCTTCCCAACCACCCCATCTCCCACCTACCCCATTTAAACCTCTCCCCTTCCCCATAACCCTCTTTATTCCACCCCCTAGTCCCAAGAGAGCTCCACCCAATCCCCACTCCACCTTCCAACCCCCAACTACCCATTTCCCTTCCCCAAACCTCACTCCACCTTCCCAAGACACCTCTTCCCATCCCCAAGATCACCATTGATCACTCCCCATCAAAGAAAATTCAAACTCACATTCCCTCCACCCACTTGTGCCTCCCTCACAGCCCAAATTCGTAGCTCCTCTTTCACCCTCTAAAAACACCCCATTCCAGACCCCATTCTCCCTCTCCCACACCTTAGAACACCCCCTCCTAGGCCCCCTCACAACTAGGGGTCACTCCCACACCTATTCACCCCCATTTCCACTTCCATTTACCCCATTTCTCCCACCACCTTCCACCTACAGTTCGCAGGTTGCAGGTGGCAGAAGTCCAGCGACTTGCAGAAGGTGTCACATCGTCATCCTGAGGTTTCTGAAGGCACTTCATACATCGTTGGAATCATCATTGAGTCCTCTTTCCAACAGAGGTGGTCTCGCTGGCTTCCGAGGTCGGAGCTATCCGCAGGAGCTGATCTCCCACGACTGCGCAGAAGACCCCAGGCAGAGAACCAAAGCGAGATTGGATGCCCGACCACGATGAACCTTTTGGGATTCAGATCAAGTGTTCTTCAGCAAAGTTATTCCCTCTCAAGTCCTCTCTCCTCCTAAAGAAGCAGAGCTACATTTGGACATCGGCATCTCAAGTTACAAATTTTCTACTCCAAGTGTGTCAGGTCAGTTTACAGGAGCCAGAACCGACACCCCTCTACTCATCTGATCGTCCCGGTCTTCTCTGACATCTGCGGACGTCGCTGTCGATGCCGACATAAATAAGACTCGGCTACGGTTCCAACGGTTCAGGTCTCGCCTCAATCAGAGCTTGTTAAAGATCGTGGCGCCCTCTGCAACCAGCCACATTGATTTGCACCAGACAGAGGCAGAATCAATCAGTCCGGTCCCAGACTCTGCCACGGCCAGCTCGTGAAGGCTCTGAGCGCCATTTTTGCAGGGAAGAAACTAATTCAAGCTAGCTGCCACCTCCAAGAATAAGGGACTCAATCGGCCACCGGAACCCTCTGCTCCAATTTTCTTTGTTGGAGACGGCAGACTGCCCCCTGTGGTCCCAGGTTAGACCAGTCCTCACTCCTCCGGTTACCCCTCTCTCCACCAACATCGGATCGCATCCCCGTCAACTCCAGCTCGAAGCTACCCCGACCACGATCGCATCACCACCAGTTTCATTCCAATCGGAGTCCGGGAAAGCCCACAGTGACTTCTGCAACCTGCTACATCAGTTCGGTACCCGCCAGAGACCAGACGCTGCTGTCCTGTTCCAGTCGCCGGCGCGGTCAGCCCTGAGTATCAAAGCTTCCCCAAAAATTCAAGCTTCATCCTCTGTCAGTTGGGAAACTTTTGGCGCTGGTCTCGTCAAGATCCGAGTTCCGTGGAACCCGTGGCAGCACCGTCTCCGACTGTCTGTCCAGTGAACCTGAAGCAGGGCAGAACCGGTGGAGCTCGGGAGGTCAAGTTTCATTGCGTAATCCCCAACCCGCTTGGCCGGCTGAAGGCCCCTCCCTGCGTGGAGGTAGTTTTGGATGTAATTAACTTAATCCCCACCCCAAGATCATCCCTCCTGCGAGAGGTGTAGTGTTGTACTCTTTACACTTTCAGGTTGAAGCGACACCGACGCGGCGTGCGGGTACATACCCTCGCCTCCCCGCTCGCCCCCGTCTCCGGCCAGAGTCGGCGTCTTCACGCCGGCTAGGTGAGCTCCTGAACATCCCTCATTGCTGTATTA
Source organism: Amorphophallus konjac (assembly GCA_022559845.1). Lineage (NCBI taxonomy): Eukaryota > Viridiplantae > Streptophyta > Magnoliopsida > Alismatales > Araceae > Amorphophallus > Amorphophallus konjac. The sequence continues at coordinate 214,144,847 of CM040127.1, forward strand.
GACTTGCTTAGCTTAGTATTGCTATAGTTACTCCATCGGCGGTAAGAGAGTGTCCGATTTTACATTGCCACCAAATTGAGTGACCACCGCGGGCGAGTTGAGAGTGAATCCACTTAACCCACACCCTTGGTGTGTTGGCCGCCCATGATTTAGGCTTCCTAGGCCCATTTTGGGTTCTCCCCAAGCTTGCCAACCCTTGGAGCCTCATGGTCTCACCTCGGACCGTCTCCAACATCGCCTAGTTGCCTTCGGGCCCTAGTGTGTGCCATACGGGTGAGCTCACTAGTGTGAGTCCGCTGCTCAAACTTAAATGCTTGCAAAATAGGTCCAAGGTCGGTTTTACATCACCTCTCCTTTGCAATGTTCCCATGTGATGGGTCTACCGAGACTCTACCCCAAGCAGAGAATCACATCTTGTTGTGACCATTTCCCACGGGAATCTGCCGCCGAAGTCAATAATGACGGCCCTAGCCCCTTTTCCCGGATGTTGTGTCAAATTTTGCGGACGTCCTTCAAAACATGAAAGGGTTTCCCTAGACAACATAGGGGGTTAGTCGTCATATTCTTCGTCCAATCAATCACCCTGTGTGAGCGGTGAAGTGACACACGGGACCGCATGGCAGGTTCCTCATTGCGAGGGCTATCATTAACAGGTGATGGAGGTAATCTTGGCCCGCACTCCTTCCATTTCTATAAATTCTTGTCCCTTTTATCTTCCCAGGTATATCGAGAGCTAACTCGAGGAGCATAAGTTTTCACGGGAGAGGAGGAGTTCAAAATTCTGAGAGTTGGATGGAGGGCGAATCTTCCCACTCCTCGAAGAGAAGCAGGTCTAGTGGTAGTAGTTCTAGGAGGCTTTCGGACCTCGAAGGACACTTTAGCGAAAGGGCCCAATCATAACTCGTAAGCCAAGTTTTCTTGCCCTTTTTTCCATTCTTTTTTCTTCCTTTCTTTCTGACCAAACCTCCTCTCCATTCCCTGCATGCGTAGAGTGTGATGAAATCACATATCTCATGGGAGTTGGTAGTGGCAGCATACCGAGGTCTCCCAGATTTTTAGAAGGTCAGGCTAGACGTGATGGGTTTTGGCACCTTCCTTCAGATCGAGCCGATCCAGCTCGACCTGGTCCTGATCCAAGCCTTGTGTGAGAGATGTGACCCAGTGAGTCGGGCATTCCTGATGCCCTGGGGGCACATGGTGCCCAGCTTGGAGGATGTGGTCTAGATCACAAGCCTAAAGGTGGAGGGCGAGGCAGTGACCGGAGTCACTTACGCGGACTACAGAGAAGGTGCCCAGAAGTTACTGGGTTTGGACCTAGATGGTCGGAAAAACAGGTCGGTAACTAGGGCGTCCCTCATGGATGCATTAGGGCTCACCGACACTCGTCGGCGGGATGATGAATCCTCAGAAGAGTTCATGGAAAGGATGGAAATAGGATGCCGTGCCGTGTACTGCACAGATTTCGGCGACTGGGAAAGATGCAACATAGATTTGAGGAGATTTCTCCTCTTCCTTTTGGGGAGATTGGTACTGAGCTCGAAAGGGGACGGTATCCAATGTCGCTTCCTGGAGCTGCTGTCAGACCTTGAAAGAGTAGGGTATTATGCCTGGGGAGCCGCCATGCTGGCACACTTGTTTGCAGGCCTATTCCAAGAAACAGATCCTGAGATGAATGTGAGTGGTTTCACACCATTCATCCAGATATTTTTTTTGGTTTTGCTTGTTTTGTATTTTTTTGTGTTTTTGCAAGGTTCTGATGACCTGCGCCGAGTAGCTGTGGAGCTATTATTACCTCTCTATGGGGAGAGCTCGGCATTGGCGACCCGTGATGGTGCCGCTAGCCAGGCAGTGGGAACCCATCATGAGTTCGACACCCCTAACCTACCAACTGATGGTGCTAAGGCGGGAGCTACAGGAGTTCCCTGCAGCGATGGTAAACTGGAGACCCTACTCAGACATGGTCGATGCCGACCAGCCGTGGGTTCTAGCAAGTCGTGCCCGGTTTGGACGGGAACTGTGGATGCACTGCCTGAATGAAATCGAGCCGCTTCGGCTACGATTAGTTATGAGGACTTTAGGACTGGCTCAAGAATGGGTGGATTCAGCTGTGCCACCTCGTGTAGGGAGAAAGACGCGGGGACCGGCGACCTACATTGACTGGCGCGTGCGATTCCCCGAACAGTATGAGGACTGGTAACGGGGTGGCACGATTGTAGAATCACAGGCGCGGGATAGCGAGGACTACTTGCGTCTATATAGGATACAGTACGCAGAGCGGTTCCAACCCCGGGGACTTGTGGAGGTAGGTTTCCCCTTTTTCTCTTTTCTTCTTTCTCCTTTTCTTGGTTTTCTGGTGAAAATGCTGACTCGTAAGGCTGCAGGATGTCCGGGATGCCATGATAGCGAATTTACGAACTCGCTTGGCAGAGATGGAACAACAGTTGGGTAATGCCCGCGGAGCTACGAGCGCCTTGGTAGGTGTACAGTACGTTCCTAATTAAAACCCCAGATTCCAGATGTTGGTTGCTAATTCACGCGGTCGTAGCATGCCCAAATTGGCGCGGCTTCCCCAGCGATGGGAGTAGGTGGTGCCTCTTCTAGCTTGTGGATTCCCACCTCAGAACTTGACTTACTTCATGAGCAACTTGCTTACGCCACGCAGCGTGCTGCGGAGGCAGAAGGGATGCTCTCTATACAGGTAAGAGTCTCAGTGTTGAGTTCTCCTTGTTTATGCCTTATCGTGTATCTGAGATGGTACACTCGGCAGGAAAAGGAGATGGAAGAAGCGCTTGGCCAAGCTACGTAGAAGGAGGCTAGGATAGCAGAACTAGAGAGGGAACTGCGGCGTCATCCTGATGATGACTCCTCTAGGGATGCTGTGGAACTGAGGATCACTCTCTCCAGTTGGAGAGGGAAGACCGCGAGAGAGAACGTGCAGAGAAAGAAAGAGACGCAGAGAGAGAAAGAGCCAACAGATTGACTGAAAGGGAGGAACGAAGGGCCATGGAGGCCCAACTATTCGAACTCCGAATCAGCCTTGGTCTTGCTGAACAGTGGCTGAGAGATGGTGAGGAGCGCTACCGAAGAGCACGAGAGCGTGGCTTTCGTGTTGGTAGCTTCTCTGCTGCTTCCGTAGATCAACGCTGGGATGTGGGAATAGGAAGAGGAGTACAGAGCGGTAGGAGTACCGCTTTTCGTAGTTGGGTAGCACCTTTGAGAGCGTTTTGCCCGGAGAGTAGTGGGACGAGTAATGCGGAGAGAGAGGGCGGAACTTGATGTAATTTTTTTAGTTTTTGGAATAAAATACAAGGTTTGGTTTGTTTGGTTTTCACCTTTGCTTCTGTTGCCTGGATCCCTGCACACATCACTGAAACAAACAAATCAGAATTTCTATTCTGACTTGGCCCCTTGCTCAATAAGCAAATGGTCACTGTGACTGTCCTTGATGACTGGTCAAGGGGCCAAGCCTTTATTTAACGAAGGCAAGGGAAAGATGCGGTGATGATAAATGCGACAGGCAAGCACACGAATACAAGCGGTATTAAAAGTGAGATGCTGCACGTAAATGCAATCATGCAAAATTGATTTATTTTCTTTTTTTTTATATTTGGCATTTTTTGTTTTATCATAAAAAGATTTTTTTTGTTTGCAAATCTGTACATTTTCTCTTGTCTATTTTTTTGTTGCTTTTATCATTTCAATTTTTTTGTTGCTAACGCCTGGCAAGCACCCAAATGGCACCTAACTTACATGAGACAAGGGTTTCTTACTAACCTCCCAGGTATCCTAAGTGCACATCTAGGTTGATTTGGGCCTCTAGATCCCTCGAATGATGATCCCGCCGGCTAAGACTTACCCTGATGACAATACCGTCATGCCATGCTTAGGCTCCCAGTCGCTTCCGACCATAGGGATTCACCCAAAATGTGTTTGAGGTAAATGATTTGCCCGACCCGGGTCTGTTTCCTCACAACTCTAGATGGTATATGATGGACCACCCTGGAACCTTAACGACCAATCGCGCGACGCTGACCCGGAATCAGACGCCGTCGCACCCATAGGTGACGCGCTTGCATTGGCCTAAGCCCGAGGTTAAACAAGAAGACATCAAGGTGGTAAACAGGCGTCTTGACCAGCCAGAAATACGGAGACTCCTTCGCAGCGATAGCTTTTACTTTTAAAAGTAGGCAACCAAATGTGTATATTAAAATAAGGTCGTAGACCCTGGGCAGTTTTCACCTTTCAGAAACTCCATCGAACCTTCATCTTTAGAGGGAGAAGGAAGAGTGTAGGGGATAAACCTCCTGAGAGGACCGGCAAAATCGTTAACCCGACGAGCGAATAAGGGCCCATTAACTCTTTCCTTTCTGACAACTTTGGACCATATCTCGAGCATTTACATTCCACGGCCCCTTTTGTGGATTCAGACTTTTGCTTTGAGGGGTTCCGTTTATTGCAACAGGCACGGTCACGACCAGGCTTTTCTCTTGATTTTGACTTCGTATTTCTTTCTGTGAAGGAGATATAGTCGTTTGACGTTTGTGGGCCCCCTTTTCGTATGCCTGCGGGGACACTGCCCTCTTCTTGTGCTCTGATCGATGCTCGAGGAAATGGATCCTACTCTTGCCTTTGGGGTTTGAGTTTCGATTTCTCATGCTCAGCGTTTTAAGGGCGCCGACTATCTCATTTGGTCGAAGAGAAAAGAATAAAGATTACAGCTTCCGGAGATCTTATGGGTGACGCTCCACCGTAGGTGATGCTACTGACTTTTTTGAATAAAATACATAAGTGAGCACATGTTAGCTTCCTTCGAGCGAGCATAGGCTGACGTGGCCGGACAGGGATCTCCACGGTTCTGGCAAACCAAGACCCGTTGCCTACCAAGCCTTGATGGGCCCTATCCTAACATGAAGGCTAAATACAGGGACTTAACTATATGGTGACTGCCAAGCATCGGCATTTTGAATTTTCCATATTTTTAGTAGTTTTCAATATTTCTTTGTTTTTGATGTTTTTATCTTTTCATCATTTTTTTGCTTTGTTCTAAGGGTAGTATTTCTTAAGATAAAGCTCATTCCAAGGGTGGGATAACTCGGTCCCTTCGGCGTTGACTAGCTTGTAGGCGTTGCCAGGGTACACGGCTTGAATTACAAATGGTCCTTCCCAATTGGGTTGGAGCTTAGAACGCGGACCTCCAGGTTTGACAAAAATTCTTTTTACGACCATCTCACCGACTTTGAATTTTCTCTAAACGACTTTCTTTTGGTAAAAGCGAGCGAGTCTATTTTGATACACACGCGCGTGTTCGGCAGCGACCAGTCGCTTCTCATCCAAGAGTTCCAACTGGGCGAGGAGTGAATTATGACGATCGTCGAGGGAAAATTCCTCGTCCAATTGTACCCTGAGAGAAGGGATCAGAGTCTCGTACGGGACTACCGCTTCCATACCATAAGTAAGGGCAAATGGAGTCTGCCCGGTGGGGGTACGGATTGAAGTGCGATAGGCCCATAGGGCTTCGATAAGTTTTTCTGGCCAGTCTGAAAACTTACTAGACTCGCAGGTTTTTTTGATGATTTTGAGCAATGTTTTATTGGTGGCCTCCGCTTGGCCGTTACCTTGTGGGTAATAAGGCGATGAATGATGCAATGCAATTGCGTACCTTTTGCAGAGGTCCTATAGGTCCTGAGAAATGAACTGTGGCCCATTGTCGGTGACGATTGTGCTTGGGACGCCGAATCTGGCGAGGATGTTTTTCATGATGAACTTGCAGACTGTTGACGCCTTGATTTCCGCGTAAGCTTCGGCTTCGGCCCATTTGGTGAAGTATTCCGTCGCAGTAAGGATGAAAGATTTCTGCTTGGTGAGGGAATTGGGATCACCTAGGGGACCAATGATATCGAATGCCCACATGGAGAAAGGCCACGGGGAAGATATTGGATGAAGTGAGGAAGATGGTGAATGGATTTTATCGGCGTGAAGTTGACACTTGACACACCTAAGGACATAGACAACACAATCTTCTTCCATAGTGAGCCAATAAAAGCCTTGGCGAATGATCTTCTTGGCGAGCATCTGACTATTCACGTGGCCACCGCATACGCCCGAGTGCGTCTCCTCTACACATTTCCAAACCTCATCGTCACCAAGACATCTTAACAGAATACCAGTAAGGCTTCTCCTATAGAGTAGACCTCCAACCAATGTATATTTCTGAGCCACCCTTCTTATGGCTTTCTTGTCCTCTGTGGTGGCCCCTTCAAGATAAGACTGATCTTGGCAGTATTTGACAATTTCATAGAACCATGGTTTCTCTTCATCAGCCAGTTCTTCTTCGGCCTCTGCCAACATAATCTCCCTCTTCTCAAGGATATCTTCCTGTAGGATCTTTCTTGCTATCCTGTCTTTGATGCTTACGTAGGAAGTATCGTCAATTGCAGGGGCGTGAAGTTTGTAGATGGAAATGGACTTAAACCATCTTCCTAGAGGGAACCTTATGGATGATGCCACCGAGGTGAGGGCATCGGCGAGAATGTTTTGATGACGAGGGACATGAACAAAGATCAGTTTTGTGAACAGTTTGGCAAAGGCAGCAGTGAGTTCTTGGTATGGCTTGAGTTTGGGATCGCGAGTGCGATATTTAGTGAGCACCTGGCGAAGGATGAGTTGACTATCACCTACGACTCGCAACTCAGTGATACGAAAAGAATGAGCGAGTTCTAGGCCAGCTAGAAGAGCTTCATATTCGGCTATATTATTGGTAACTGGAAATTTGAGCTGGTATGCCAATGGGAATGTGAGGCCTTCAGGCGACAGGAGGGCAACGCCGATTCCTCTCCCTTGAGAATTCAGAGCTCCATCAAAATATAGCATCTACATTGGCTCATCTGATTGGTTGACGGACATTAGTTCCTCATCTGGAAACTCTGATTGAACGGGATCGAACATGGGAAGAGGATGGTGAGCGAGATGCTCGGCTATGACATAGCCTTTAATCGCCTTTTTCTGGATGTAGGTGATGTCGAACTAAGAGAGAAAACTTTGCTAGCGTGCTAGCCTATCCGTAAGGACGGCTTTCTCCAGAAGGAATTTGATATGATTCATTCGAGCAATCAAGTGGACCTCATGAGCCAAGAAGTAGTGCTTCAACTTCTGCACTACCCAAACGAGGGCAGCACAGGTTTTCTCCATGACGGTGTACTTCTGCTCACAGGGATTGAGAAGTTTGGACAAGTAATAGGTTGCCCGTTCCTTGCCTTCTTCATCAGCTTGTGCGAGGACGGCTCCCACGGAGTTATCCAAGACAGAGACGTAAAGGATCAGAGGTTTTTCTGGTTTGGGTGGAATGAGAACGGGTGGACTAGCCAGATATTCCTTCAACCCTTCAAAAGCTTTCTGACATTTAGAATTCCAGTGGAATTCTACTCCTGGCTTGGTCAACTCGTAGAGAGGTCTACACCTTTGTGAATGTTGAGACACAAACCGACGAATAAACTGCAACCTCCCGATTAAACCTCGGACTTCCCTCAAATTCTTGGGAGGCGGCATATCCCTGATAGCCTTAGCTTTGTCGGGATCTATCTCGATCCCTCTCTTACTCACAATGAACCCCAGCAATTTACCCGACGACACACCAAACACACACTTTTTCGGGTTCATTTTCAATTGGAACTCCCTTGACCTCTGCAAGACCTTAGCCAAAACTTCTGGATGTTCCATCCTGGTCCTTGATTTCACCAATAAGTCATCCACATACACTTCCAGATATATGTGCATCATGTCATGAAATATGTCCATCATCGCTCTTTGGTAAGTAGTTCCAGCATTCTTTAACCCAAACGGCATGACCACGTAACAGTATGTTCCCCAAGGGGTAGTGAATGACATCTTCTCCTGATCCTCTTCTGCCAAACGAATTTGATTATATCTTGAAAATTCATCCATGAATGAGAGGGTCTCGTAGCCTGCCGTGTTATCGATCAACACATCAATGTGAGGCAAGGGAAAATCATCCTTTGGACACGCGCGGTTAAGGTCCCGGAAGTCGATGCAAATCCTGACTTTCCCATCTTTCTTCATGACCGGGACAATGTTCGCCACCCATTGAGGATAAAGAACGACTCTAATGAACCTGGCTTTGTGGAGCTTATCGACCTCTTCATTCATTTTCAAAGCCATTTGAGGGTGGAAACGCCTTAACCTTTGTTTTACCGAGACGAACCCTGGTTTTAGGGTTAAACGGTGTTCGACCAAGGTTGAATCCAGACCCGGCATATCCTCGTAGCTCCATGCAAACGTGTCCTTACATTCCTTGAGAACCTCAATTAATGCCTCTTCTTCAGAGAGTGGTAGGTTGTCACTTATGAGGATGATCCTAGGGTCTTCCTCAGTTCCCAAGTTGACTTCTTTGGTAGATTCTGATAAGTAAAGTATGAAGTGATCTAGAAGGGGAGGGGATGAATAGATCACTATTTTTCGAAGAATTAAAAATTACTGCAGTGTATTTCGCTAAACGCAAATAATCTCAAACTCTAACTATCAAAAAGAATGCAGTGCAGACAATAGCTCGAGAGAATAGAAGGCACACCACAATATCACCACAAACGATCACACAAGAACTCAGAGGATTTTAAGGTGGTTCGGCCCTTCAGACCTACATCCACCCCACACTCAAACCGAGTGTGGCTTCACTAACGGCTGGGCAACACAGCTTGCCAAACAAAAGCTGATACACGGCTTCCCAGGAGAACAACCTCTCCTCTTCCTCCTACCCGGAGGGAACCTCTAGCAACCCACAGTTACTAGAACCCAGAGACTCACGTCTCTCTTCCTCTTTACCAAGAGGGAACCCCGCTAGTAGCAACCCCACTACTAGTGAACCAGAGGTCGAAGACCCCTCTTCCTCCAAGCCCGGAGGGAACCCACAAGCAGCCCACCTGCTGCTTGCAAACCGGAGATCAGATCTCCCTTTTCCTGATCTCACATGAGGACCCCGACCTCAGTCCAGAGGATCGGAAACACAAACGAGGACAGTTAAAGAAGGATAAGAACAAGAAACGAAAACCACGATCGAAGGAAATCAAATTCCAGAAAATGGAAACAATGTAGCTCAAACTGAGCAATAGACTTCGGATTTGATCCGCAAGTCAGAACAATTCTTCTGATCACTCTTCTGCTCTCTCTTTCTCTCTGCTATTCTTTCTTCTTTCTTTTCTTTTTCTGTGGATCGAAGGACTCTCTATTTTCTGCTCTTTCTTCTATTCCTCTCTTCTTCGATGACCTTCATCTGAGGACGAAGGGTTCTATTTATAGCAGCAACAGCAGGTGGATAGGGCACAAAACGCGTGTGCCTCCCACGCTCGATCCAGAATCTTCCTGCCACGTGCCTTTATCAGGTTGGTTCCTCTTGTCTCGAATCACGTGCAGCCCAGGTGTGTGGAATGTTCTTCCTCGGACCTGAAATGATATTAAAAGCCATTAACACGCTGTATGGCCACAGAAAGCAAAGCTACATGAGGTATATAATAGCAACACGACGTGACTACTACACGAGTTAAGAAAAGAACGACACGAGATACATACAAATAACGCTTAACACTACAGAGAAAAACGACACGAAGTATAGTGGTGACCAAAACACACACTACTCAGAGAACGACACGAGGTGGCACAGAAGCAACACGAGGTGCTGCAATGTTCTGCACGCAATAGAACAAAAACGACACGAAGACACAACAAGGAAAATGACACGAGCTGACAACAGAAACCGACACGAAGTGGTTGCAAACAAGCAAGACACGAGGTCTACAGAAAGCAACACGAAGTGTGGTCAAGGCGAGAAAGACACGAAGTGAAATAACCCTTGAAAAAATAAGAAGAACAACTCGAGCACAAAATAGCTCGAATGAACGACTCGAAGTAATATGAGAACAGCACGAGGTGAGAAATAACGACACGAGGTACACACGATGACTACAACACGAAATAAAGAAAACGACACGAAGTTCATAAACACAACACGAAGTGAAACAGTAACCGACACGAGTTTGAAAACAACACGAAGACGAAACTCAAGAATCGACACAGAGTGTGGTCAAGGTGAGAAAGACACGAAGTCTAAAGCGAAAAACCAACACGAAGACAGAATACAAAGAAAATGACACGAAGTGCATAAACATAACATGAAGACATAACTACTGAAATAATATGAAAGACACGGACACAACACGAAGACCAACACAGAAACCGACATGAAGTGGACGACATGGAGACTGCACTGACAGACTCGACTTGAGATATTTAACGCTTGAACTTAGAGAAGAGTGCACGAAGTAAAAACAACAACACGAGGACGAAGGACAGACACGGCTATCACGACACGTGATGAAGCAGTGAACCCAGACATGAAACGACTCGAGGAACAACACTAAGTGATATGAAAATACAAGAGCAATCATACAGAATGACTCGAGATGAACAACATGAATGCTAACGACACGAGGTTCATACAGAAGCAACTCGAGCTACTTCAGAAGAAACAGCTCGAAGACCATCAGCACACAACTGAAACAACACGAAGTACAGAAACAGTACGGACATGCGAAGTATTACCTCTTAGCAGCTATTTCTTGTAAAACATGGATAATTCAAGTGCACGATATCTGATTAAGAAGAACAACAGTTAACATAGTGTTGCTCATCATCAAAACACTTAAGGAAGACACAAAATCCAACAATATCCCCCTTTTTGATGATGGCAACACTATATTAAGTATAAGAGATGAAATGCAAAAGAGATCATTGCAAGAAATTTAATGCAGACTCTCAACGCACTTGCTTCCTCTGACGACTCCAGAACACTCCCCCTGAACACAGCAACAGCTATCCTCAGACTGGTTAACTAACTCCCCCTCAACACAATGACATGCAAGCACACCCCTTTAAAACCTTGGCAACAAAACTCTTCAACCTTAACAACACTATTCTCTCCCCCTTTGACATCATCAAAACTAGGGGCAAGTCTGAATATATAGAGAAAGGAAAATTGCTGACTGTAGAGAGAAAACAGGACAGAGTATGGCAGATAAATGGAAGATATTGAAATGTTTAGACAATTAAGAAGGTCATTAATTTTATGTGAGGATTTTGAAGATCAGTTAGTCAGACTGTGCAAAAACATTGAATAAGGATTCGCTCCATACACAGAACCAGATTCTAAGCAAGTGAGGTACAAGATACCAGTATGGTCAGAGTAAGTCTTTACTTAGAGAGTATAGAGTAAGGAAGTCAGAACACAGAGACCTGTGGTATTGAGAACAAACAAACCAAGAGCTACATTCCAAGTGAGCAGGATCTTTAAAGATGGTCAAGATCAAAGGTAAATCTGTCAAGTACACCTTTGACATTAGGGAGACACCTTGTTTAGAGGCATGAAACCCCAGTTACTCGGTGGCAGGACCACATTACCCCTTTTGACAAGAGGACAGAGATAGTATTCTAACTGGTGTTGACATTAAGGTGACACCTTTATCAGAGGCCAGACACCCCAGTTGCTAACCAGATATGTACCATAGCTCTGTATGATCAAGACAACTAATAAAACCAGATATGTACTGCCATCTCATGACATGGGATGCTCTCACTTCATTGATGAAAGTCCCAGTTTCTCAATGAGCAGTTAACAAGGTTGATAGAAAAAAAAATTCATGAAGTTTTTCATTAACCAGCTCTTAAAACCTTGTTAATTAAGCTTGAGTTCATTTGAGAACAATACACCAGATCCAAGGTGATTCAGACTAAAGCACAAAATACCTCATTTCGGACTCAAAAATGACTAAGTAGGTATGCTGTACAGGCTAGATCAGAAGACAATTACAGTGTAGGAAGATAATCTTGGAATTCAGATTTTGATCTCAGTGGGACTAACAGCTGAAATTCCAACAAGAAATTAGATGAGCAGTCTTAAAGGATAAAGCATCCAACACTTTCTTTTATACACCTACTCAACCTGATTCTCTTTTAATGTCAGCAAGATGCCGTTCAAAATGTGTTCATATTAGGCTAAAGAACAAGACACCTATTTTAAATCTAGCTCCCCCTGAGACCTTGACCCCAACACAGACTTAACCCAGACAAGCCTCAAAACACCTTAAAGAAAACACCATGATATCAGAACAGATTATTCAATCAAAACGGAGTGAGTCAGCAATCACTCATAATGAGGTTATTTTTCAGCAACAGACAATAAATATGATAAGCATAAGAACACATGACATGGTATTCAGAAATCAGTTATTCAATCATGAAATTATGTAAATACCTAGTTCTCTGCGCAAAGTGCTAAATTTTTCAGTATCCAGTGGCTTAGTGAAAATATCTGTAATTTGTGAGTTAGTGCCAACATGGATCAACTCAAAAGTCTTCCTAGCTACTTCATCTCGAATAAAATGATGTCTGATTTCAATGTGTTTAGTTCGAGAATGAAGTACAGGATTCTTTGCAATGTTTATTGCACTAGTATTGTCACAAAAGATAGAAGTACAACCTAGCTCAACCGAGTAATCCAGAAGCTGGTGTTTTATCCATATAACCTGTGTGCCACAGCTCCCTGCTGCCACATACTCAGCTTCAGCAGTAGAGAGAGCCACAGAGTGTTGCTTCTTGGATCCCCAAGAGACTAAGCACCCTCCTAGAAATTCGCAGTGACCACTAGTACTCTTCCTATCCAATTTACATCCTGCATAATCTGCATCAGTGTATGCAATGAGATCTAAACTACATGATGCAGGATACCAGAGACCTAGATCATGGGTGGCAGATAAGTATCTAAAGATTCTCTTTACAGCTGCCAGATGCAATTCAGTAGGTCTAGCCTGGTATCTGGCACACATCCCTACACTAAATTGAATGTCAGGCCTGGATGCTGTTAAGTAGAGGAGTGAACCGATCATACCTCTATATAATTTAGCATCCACCTCTTTACCTTTTTCGTCTGAATCCAGTGAGGAGCTGGTACCCATGGGTGTTGAGATTGTCTTGAGGTTGGTCATTCCGAACCTTTTCAGCATCTCCAGAGTATACTTGGTTTGATTTATGAAGCAACCATCATCCATCTGTTTGACCTGCAGCCCAAGAAAATATTTTAGTTCGCCAACTAAACTCATTTCAAATTCTTGGGACATAGACTCAGAAAAATCTTTACATAATTTTGAATTGTTAGATCCGAAGATGATATCATCAACATATACCTGGACCACTATTAAATCCTTTCCGAGATTTTTGGTGAAGAGGGTTTGGTCAACCTTACCTCGAGTGTACCCCTTGCTCAAAAGGAATTCAGAAAGTCTCTCATACCAGGCTCGGGGAGCCTGCTTCAATCCATAGAGGGCTTTATTCAACCTAAAAACCATGTTAGGCTGAACAGAGAAATTAAACCCAGGAGGTTGTTCAACATATACCTCTTCCTTCAATAACCCATTTAAAAATGCGCTTTTGACATCCATTTGCTGTAGCCGAATGTTTCTAGAGCATGCAAATGCAAACAGAATTCTTATAGCTTCCATCCTAGCTACTGGAGCATAGGATTCATCAAAATCCACACCAAATTCCTGACTGTAGCCTTGAGCTACAAGTCTTGCTTTGTTTCTAGAGATAGCTCCATTTTCATCAATCTTATTCTTGAAAACCCATTTAGTGCCAATGACATGAGTGTTTTCAGGTCTAGGAACTAGTTTCCATACATTATTTTTCTCAAATTGATTTAATTCCTCACCCATGGAGGACACCCAAGAATCATGTTTTAAAGCTTCTCCCACAGTCTTGGGTTCTACCTGAGATGTCAAAGCAGCTAAGTCCTGTTCTTGGACAATTCTAAAATGAGACCTTGTCCTAGGGGGATCATGCAAATTACCTATGACATTTTCACTAGGGTGGTCTTTGTGAAATATTACCTCACCTGAGGGTTCACCTACCTCAGTTGCTCCTTCTTGTTGTAAGTTTTCTGGTTGAGCAGCTGGCTGCATCTCTTCTTCTTCAATTTTCTCCAAGAAATCTCCCTCATCAGATGGCTCCCTGTCATCATTTATCATTTTGTTAGATAGATCATTCTCATCAAACACTACATGAGGTGTTTCTTCAACAGTTTGCTCATCTTTATTGAAAACTCTGTAAGCCCTAGAGGTTTCTGAATATCCGAGAAAAATTCCAGGAGAGCTTCTTGCTTCAAACTTATCCAAACCATTCTTACCATTATTGTGGATGAAACATTTGGAACCAAGATTTTAAAGTAAGAAATGTTTGGCTGCTTACCCTTGAGGAGTTCATAAGGGGTTTTCTTATGAGTAGGCCTTACCAAAGCTCGATTTAAAATGTAGCATGCTGTATTTGCAGCTTCTGCCCAAAATCTCCTTGGAAGTCCACTCTCAATTAGCATAGTCCTGGCCATTTCAATTATTGACCTGTTTCTTCTCTCAACAATTCCATTCTGCTCCGGTGTCCTGGGAGAAGAGAATCTGTGAGTCACTCCCTCTTTTGAGCAAAATTCAGAAAATGAAGAGTTCTCAAACTCTCCTCCATGGTCAGACTGAATTGTAATGATATTATATTCACCTTGCAGTTTGATTTTATTGAAAAGTTCTTCAAAGTGAACAAAAGCATCATTTTTATTTGTTAAACAGAACAACCAAGAAAATCTAGTGAAGTCATCAACTATGACTAGACCATATCTCTTACCTGATAGACTTTATACTCGAGTAGGACCAAAGAGGTCCATGTGCAAGTGCTGTAGCGGTTTAGATGAGAGACTCTCAGTTCTCAATTTAAAAACTACACGAGTCTGTTTACCTTGAGCACAAGCATCACAGAGCTTGGACCCTAACTGGAATTTTATTTTGGGCAAACCTCTAACTAGGTTATGATTAGACAGTTTATTCAAAGTAGACACACTAGCATGGCCTAGGCACCTATGCCAGTCAAAAGTAACCTGTTCAGAATTAGCAGACAGACACAAGTTTGTTTCAGAATTATCATCCAGATCAACGATGTACACATTATTTCCTCTATGACCTTTGAACATTATGTTATCAGAATTCAGCTCAAAAACCGTGCAAGAATTGTGGTCAAAGAGTACCTTGTGTCCTTTGTCACAAAGTTGACTTATACTTACCAAGTTGTGCTGAAGTCCTTCTACAAGATACACATCTTCAATGGTGTTAGTAGAGGACTTACCAACCGTACCAATTCTAATAATTCTTCCTCTGTTATCTCCACCGAATTTGACCAACCCCCCAAACTTCATTTTTAGTTTACTAAATTTGGACCGGTCTCCTGTCATGTGCCTACTACAGCCGCTGTCAAGATACCACTTGTTATGCTCAGCTGCCAGGCTGACCTGCAAAAGTTCAGACAGAGTAATGTGGGACCCAATTCAAATTGGGTCCAAAACCAGTTTTTAGATTATGCAAAAAGCACTTAGGAACCCACATTTGTTTTACTGTTCTCTTCAGTGGTTTTATGTGGGTTGATTCTTCCCTTTTGGCATTTCTTGGTGGGTGTTGGATGAACCTATTCCTATTAGAACTATGCTATTTCTGAACACAGACATTGTTGGTTGGCCTCTTAGAGGATATGCGTGTGTGTTGAGTATAATTCATGTAAGCATTTTTATTCCAATGAAAATTGTGCTGAAACTGGTGAATGTTGGCATGCTCTCCTTGATAACTAGCATGATGAGCTTTCTTAACAAAACTTTTTACCCTTTTAGTGACATCAATAGGACTTGTTATGTGAGAACCTTTGTTCCACACCTATTGCACAGGAGCAGTTCTTGTCTCAGGATTTCCTGACTTAGGTTGCTGACTAGTGGATTGAATGAATTTGCTGGTCGAAAACTTCATTGTAGAGACAGAATTGGAACTGGATGGTGTTTCCAGTTTCTCTTTGCCCTTGGCGGGGCAGAATGTGGTAGTTTTAAATTCAAAGGGTTTTTTACTAGTGGGATTGTATCCTAATCCCTCCCTATTGAAGTTTACCCTCGACCCCAAAAGGGCATTCAGGTTGTTTCTCCCCTCTGTAAACTTCTCAAGCATTTTTTCTTTGTCCTCAATCTCCTTCTGAAATTCATTACATTGGTCCTGGAGTTCCTGATTAACTTTTCTAACTGCCTCATATTTTTCAGCCATCAGTCTAATCTCTCCTTTACACTCTTCAGCTTTACACTTTAGCTCATTCATCCTAGCTAGACTCTCCTCTCTTTCCATTCTCAACCTCTCAATCTCACCTTTAACCTGGTCTAGCTCAATGGCCATCTCCTTGGTTTTCATGCTATCAGTGACAACAGTAGAGTGTTCCTCAGAAAGAGAATGAAACTTACGTCTAAGCATTCTGTGCTCCTTGGTTAAAAGATTATATTTACTTAACAGGTCGCCATAGGCGTCCTCCCAATCATCCAAAGTAAAATTCTCAAATAAGTTTGTTACCTCTTTCTCATGATCGGCCATGAGGCAAGTCTTCTCTTCATCTTCACTGGACGAAGTGGCTTCTGGATCCTCCTCCTCGTCGCTCCATGTGCACAGCATGGCCTTCTTCTTCTTGTGCACCATCTTCTTCTGGTGTCCGGAAGCCTTAGCTTGTAGCTCTGGACATTCACTTTTCATGTGACCGGGTTTCTGACAATGATAGCAAGTGATCTTCTTAGCAAAACGGTTCTTCTCAAATTCTCGTTCAGGAGACTTCCTTGCAACATTAAATTTCTTCCTCCTGTAGAATTTTCCTTTAGTTCTCAGGAACTTTCTGAATTGCCTAGTGAGCATAGCTTGCTCGTCCTTGTCCAGGTCTGAGAATCCATCAGAGCCTTCGCTGCTACCATCATTGCTGCTGCTGCTGCTGTTGCTCTTCTTAGTATGTCGTGAGACCTTCAGAGCAACATTCTTTCCCTTTCTATCATGCCCATCGTTTCCTTGTTTGAAATTCATTTCATGGGTCATGAGAGATCCAATTAGCTGGGTTACTGTCATGATGGATAAATCTCTTGATTCCTCTATGACTGTCACCTTAGTATCCCAGATGGGAGTTAGAGACCTAAGGATATTCCTGACTATGTCTTCTTGTTGAATGTCTTTTCCAAGGCCTTTCAGACTGTTGATGATCACAGATAATATGGCATACATTTCTGTGATCGACTCCTCTAGCTTCATCTTAAATAACTCATATTGAGTTGTAAGCATGTTGATCTTGGTAGCTTTCACTGAGATGTGCCCTCATGAATTAACTGCAACTCATCCCACATGTTCTTTGCAGTCTTGCACGCTAAGATCCTCGAATACTCTTCCGGGTGGACGGCGCACTGTATGATGTTAAGAGTTGTCCAATTCAGTGCGGAGAGTTTAACCTGATCTTCTGTCCACATATCTTCGTTCGGTGGAAGGGTGTATGGACCATCTGTAATTACTTTCCATATCTTGTGGCTTTGGGCCCTGATAAAGACTTCCATCCTGTTCTTCCAAAAAAAATAATTATTACCATCAAAGAAGGGGGGACGGGTGATAGACTGCCCATCAGCTATGAAACTGCGAGGACCAGTGGATCCGTTTCCCTGGCCGTTGGACCACATTCTGGGAAAAACCCGCTCTGATACCAACTGATAAGTAAAGTATGAAGTGATCTAGAAGGGGAGGGGATGAATAGATCACTGTTTTTCGAAGAATTAAAAATTACTGCAGTGTATTTCACTAAACGCAAATAATCTCGAACTCTAACTATCAAAAAGAATGCAGTGCAGACAATAGCTCGAGAGAATAGAAGGCACACCACAATATCACCACAAACGATCACACAAGAACTCAGAGGATTTTAAGGTGGTTCAGTCCTTCAGACCTACATCCACCCCACACTCAAACCGAGTGTGGCTTCACTAACGGCTGGGGAACACAGCTTGCGAAACAAAAGCTGATACACAGCTTCCCAGGAGAACAACCTCTCCTCTTCCTCCTACCCGGAGGGAACCTCTAGCAACCCACAGTTACTAGAACCCAGAGACTCACGTCTCTCTTCCTCTTTACCAAGAGGGAACCCCACTAGTAGCAACCCCACTACTAGTGAACCAGAGGTCGAAGACCCCTCTTCCTCCAAGCCCGGAGGGAACCCACAAGTAGCCCACCTACTGCTTGCAAACCGGAGATCAGATCTCCCTTCTCCTGATCTCACAGGAGGACCCCGACCTCAGTCCAGAGGATCGGAAACACAAACGAGGACAGTTAAAGAAGGATAAGAACAAGAAACGAAAACCACGATCGAAGGAAATCAAATTCCAGAAAATGGAAACAATGTAGCTCAAACTGAGCAATAGACTTCGGATTTGATCCGCAAGTTAGAACAATTTTTCTGATCACTCTTCTGCTCTCTCTTTCTCTCTGCTATTCTTTCTTCTTTCTTTTCTTTTTCTGTGGATCGAAGGACTCTCTGTTTTCTGCTCTTTCTTCTATTCCTCTCTTCTTCGATGACCTTCATCTGAGGACGAAGGGTTCTATTTATAGCAGCAACAGCAGGTGGATAGGGCACAAAACGCGTGTGCCTCCCACGCTCGATCCAGAATCTTCCTGCCACGTGCCTTTATCAGGTTGGTTCCTCTTGTCTCGGATCACGTGCAGCCCAGGTGTGTGGAATGTTCTTCCTCAGACCTGAAATGATATTAAAAGCCATTAACACGCTGTATGGCCACAGAAAGCAAAGCTACATGAGGTATATAATAGCAACACGACGTGACTACTACACGAGTTAAGAAAGAACGACACGAGATACATACAAATAACGCTTAACACTACAGAGAAAAACGACACGAAGTATAGTGGTGACCAAAACACACACTACTCAGAGAACGACACGAGGTGGCACAGGAAGCAACACGAGGTGCTGCAATGTTCTGCACGCAATAGAACAAAAACGACACGAAGACACAACAAGGAAAATGACACGAGCTGACAACAGAAACTGACACGAAGTGGTTGCAAACAAGCAAGACACGAGGTCTACAGAAAGCAACATGAAGTGTGGTCAAGGCGAGAAAGACACGAAGTGAAATAACCCTTGAAAAAATAAGAAGAACAACTCGAGCACAAAATAGCTCGAATGAACGACTCGAAGTAATATGAGAACAGCACGAGGTGAGAAATAACGACACGAGGTACACACGATGACTACAACACGAAATAAAGAAAACGACACGAAGTTCATAAACACAACACGAAGTGAAACAGTAACCGACACGAGTTTGAAAACAACACGAAGACGAAACTCAAGAATCGACACAGAGTGTGGTCAAGGTGAGAAAGACACGAAGTCTAAAGCGAAAAACCAACACGAAGACAGAATACAAAGAAAACGACACGAAGTGCATAAACATAACACGAAGACATAACTACTGAAATAATATGAAAGACACGGACACAACACGAAGACCAACACAGAAACCGACACGAAGTGGACGACATGGAGACAGCACTGACAGACTCGACTTGAGATATTTAACGCTTGAACTTAGAGAAGAGTGCACGAAGTAAAAACAACAACACGAGGACGAAGGACAGACACGGCTATCACGACACGTGATGAAGCAGTGAACCCAGACATGAAACGACTCGAGGAACAACACTAAGTGATATGAAAATACAAGAGCAATCATACAGTATGACTCGAGATGAACAACATGAATGCTAATGACACGAGGTTCATACAGAAGCAACTCGAGCTACTTCAGAAGAAACAGCTCGAAGACCATCAGCACACAACTGAAACAACACGAAGTACAGAAACAGTACGGACACGCGAAGTATTGCCTCTTAGCAGCTATTTCTTGTAAAACATGGATAATTCAAGTGCAAGATATCTGATTAAGAAGAACAACAATTAACATAGTGTTTCTCATCATCAAAACACTTAAGGAAGACACAAAATCCAACAGATTCTTCTACGGCGGTTGACGGCTCGTCGAATCTCCTCATTCCACTTGCGTATGCGCCCGCCGCATCCTCATATTCTTCACCCTCATCTTCAGTGGGGCATTCTTCATCCGTGATCTCGTAGACTCCATACCCTTCATCAAATGCACAGTCACCCTCACATTCTATTTTCGATAGCCGGATGGGATTTTCTAGCAACTGGGGGATGGCAAGGAGGGCTTGACACTAGGCGACTAAATCTAGAAGGAATCGACGAGGGATCTGCCTACCCTTAGATTTCTTCCTAGGTACTACCCTTGGCCTATCATTCCTAGATTGACTGACAATATTTACAGAAGAAGAGGAAGACGAAGAGGATGGTGTAGAATGTACAGGAGAAGACCCCTCAGAGGAGGGGTAGAAAAGGTCGCTCATCGGACCTTGGACGGGTGGTCCGCAAGGCGGTACGCACCCGTGGGAGATGTAGGAGGTTTCCTCAACGAAGATGTGTTGTTGGGGAGTTTGAAAATTGACGTTTTTTTTTGTTTTCATTTTTAATGACAAAGCAGTGAAAAGAGATTGGAGGAGAGAGAAAAGTGGTTATGGCTAGAGGATTGTGAGGCTCATATAGCAGATCATGGTTGTAGACCTGGCGTGGGTTGAAAAGCCCGCGTAGGTATGTAAACAGAGAAGGGGATCTGGGAAGATCATCAGATGATTTTCTGGCCCAGGAAGAAGATATCAGCAAAGGCTGAGACGAGTGGATGGAGAAGATGGCGGCTAATGAGCCGTCGACGGTAATGTTGAGGACGGATGAAGATCCGTCGATGACAGAGTCCTTCTGGCGAGGACGAGGATAGTTTGGAACCTTGGCAAGAGTGGTAATATTCTCTGGTATTCTGGAAATCAATGGTGGTCCTTCAGGCTGCGGAGACGAGAACATCCTTTCCAGTGCAACGGAAATATCCCGTATGTCGAACCATTTGTTCCACTCGCATTCCGGATCTTTGATCTTGCCTCTTTTGGTGATCCTCAGACATTTTTCAGCTAAATATATAGCATGTGATCCCCCATATGCTTCTCGTGGGTGATCTCCCATCTGAACAACGGGCCCTCTGTTGAAGTGGCTTGATAGAGTCCATGTGAGGGGCTTCCAATCCGCCTTGAACGGTCCTTTGAAGCCTAGGCCAAACCTACGGTTCGGCCTAATTTCCTTTGGCGATTTGAGCCTACCCTGTAACTGTGCGCCCAGACCTTTACCCTGTTGGTAGCTGATGTTCCTCATAATCTCCCACCCTTTGGAGTGAAAAGGGAGACATGATGTTACGGTTGTCCTGACCGGCTCCTTTGGTGCTAGTGGAACGTGAGATAGATCATGCACGTCCAGCAATGACAATATGGGCCGATGAGATGGCCACACAGAGGGCAGAGAGGTGTTGATAGCATCCACTGTGTGAAGGACAGGTGTACTGACCACTTTAATAATCCTCCCATTGTAAGGAAACTTCAAGCACTGATGGTTGGTGGAAGGCACAGCGTCCATGGCTTCGATGTAAGGGCGACCCAGTATAGCCTTGAATGTGGGGTCCATGTTGAGGACATGGAATTCCGTGAGAATTGACATGGGGCCTAGTTCTGCCTTCAGAATAATCATCCCCTGTGGCGGCCTTTTGCTATTGTCATAAGCCGTGACCGTGATCGAGGAAGGTCTTATTTGTTCCTTGTCGACCCCACACAACTGAAGAGTGCTCATGGAGATCACATTTATGGATGCGCCTGTATCCACAAGACACGGGTTTATGGATATCCCATTAATTTTTATTGAAATGCACAATGCATATTTCCGAGCTTCCTTGGGAGCGAGCTCGTAGTTGTGGAACATGATGGCCGGTTGTGTGTCTGTTGGGGTCAGGACGGTCGAAATCTTCTCCACGGGGAGGTCCTCATTAACCATGACTTTTTGAAGGTATTCCATCAAGGCCGCCTGGTGGGATGTGGATCTTTGAAGTAGCTCTAGGATGTTGATCCGAGCAGGTGTCTTGTCCAAGTGTTTCAATAGATCATACTGTGTTCCAGGGATAGCTCTTTCTGGTTGTTCTCCATCATCCTTCTCTGGCTGAGATTGCTCAGGATTCTGACTGTTGTGGGGGAAAACCCTGTGGAAAATCCTTCCACTCCGGAGCACCATTGCCTGAGGCTTTTGTACCTCTGTGGGGGTAGCAGTGGGTTTTAATAGAGGTTTGAGGGGTAGTGGTGGAGGAATGGTTGATGAAGTAGGGGTGATGACGGGAGCAGGGATTCTGATGAGGGGTTTGTTAGGCGGAGGCATGGTGGAGGTAGAGGGGATATTGCGCGGATTATGAAGGATAAGGGGTCTGGAAGGTGGAGGTGGAGACGAAGTAGAAGTGGGTAGGGCTTGAAGCGGGCAATGATTTTGAGGTGGGTGATGGGTAATGAGTGGTTTTGAAGGCATTAGTGGTGATACGGTGGAGAAAGACGGGGTTATGTATGGTTGACGGATGATAAGGGGTTTAGAAGGCGTAGGGGTAAATGTGGTAGAGGTGGATGGTAAAGTGGGGGAGTGAGAGAAGATGAGGGGGTGTGAAGGCGTAGTGGAGAGTGTCGGTTGATAGGAGATTGAGGTACGGATGAGAGGGCGTAATGGTAGTGGAAATGGTGAAGGCGATACTGACGCGGGTTGGTGAGAGAGAGGTGCTACCCGGGCAAGGCAAGGGTGTTGCGTGATGATAGGATTGGCGGTAGAAAGAATGGAGGTACTTTCCTGGTGCCACACCTGCTCTCTCCCGACTTCCGAGAAGGAGGAGATGGGGTTAACCTGATGATTGGGCTGTTGGTGCTCTGGTAATGGATTCTGGATTATGCCCATGTCGGGCTGTTGTTGTGGGGCATGTTGAAGCTATTGTTGTTGTTGTGGTTGCTGTTGCTGTTGTAACTGCTGCTGTTGTAACTACTGCTGTGGCCTATGAGGAGGTCTCCTAGCCTTAAGAGCGGCGACGTATCGTCTCATTTCATCCCAATCTATTTGATGTTCATCATTCATATCGTGGATGTAATCTTTGAAATGAAAGCAGTAATCTACTGTGTGTCCTGGCTGCCTGTGGTAGACGCAGTATTTGGAGGTATCAACATTTGGGGGCCACACGGGCCTTTCTCTGTGTAGGGCGAGTTGGTTTGATGCCATGAGGGCATTAAAAATGTCTGCTAAGGTTTCTGGCAATGGTGGATAGTAGGCTCTCTTGGGACCGAGCGGCCTCCTTTGTTGCTGTTGGGGACCATAGTTCCCCAGGGGTGGAACTTGGTTGTACTAAAGCGGTGGTTGTTGTTGCTGAGGTTGTGGTTGTTGTTGCTGGGGTTGGCGTAATGGAGGCATATTATCCTGGGGTGGATTATTTTGGGGTGGAGGACGAAGAGGGAAAGGACCTGGTTGGAGGGGAAGTCGGGTCATTTGTGGAGGCCTTGGGTTGACCGCATAGTTGGCATTGTTGACTGCACCCACTTGCTCATTTGTCACGACCCCTTCTGTGGCTCCGCCCGGGACACCAGCGCCTGTCTTTCTGACCACTTTGGGCTTCGACGACTCAAACATGTTCATAATGGGGGAGTCTTTTAACTGGGTTTGGATGTATCGGGCCCTTTCATAGAGTTCCTCCATTGTAGTAAGTTTATTCATGGCCAGGACGTGTCTGAACTGTGTGGTTGTATTACACACAATCATCTTCACTTGTTCGGGCTCAGAGAGGGTATCCCTTATTCTTTCCGCTAGAGACCTCCATCTATCAGCATAGTGGACAAAATCCTCATCGGGCTTCATCTTTTCGGCCACTAGGTCGGTAATGGAGAGTGAGGGACCGACCCTATCCCTATATTTCTGCAAGAACCTTCTCTGGACTATTTCAAAATTCTCGGCCTCGCGGGGCTCCAAGGAATAGAACCACTCAAGCGCGGGACCATCCAATGATCTCCGAAAGAGGTATGCCAGGGACCTCTGATCGTTTTGCCAATAGGAGGATTCATACATGAAGTCCTTGAGGTGAATGAAGGGGTTGCCGGTATCGTTGTATCTGCGGTACGTGGGCATTTCGGAGGGAGGAAGATGAATGACGGGAAGGATTGGCAAAGCAACATCCGGGGTGGCTTTCACGTCCACCATCCTTCTCAGATTTTGAAACTGCTCGTCCATACGATTGAACCTATTGAGGAGCGATTGGGCGAGCTCCTCTTGAGGTGAAGGTGGCACTTGCCACTGGGGGAGAAACTGTCTCCTAGAGACTTGAGGGGGGAACCCGGAATGAGAGGGAGCTGTCGGACCGCTGACAGTTGGCCCTGGCTGAAGCGGTGTGTGGGGAACAACGGGAGTTTGAGATTGTGACGGGAACAAGAATGAGGGTGGTTGTTGGCTCGCTTGTCCTTGAAGCGAGGGAGACTGGATGGCTTGTGCCAACGAAGGAGATGGAATGGCCTGCACGGACTCTTGGAGAGGTGCGATGGCCGGAGTTGATTCCTGGGGCGTGGGGGAAACAGATTTCCCCTTCAGAATGGCCTGGAAGGCCCGGAGCTGTTCAGAGGTAAGCTCCGTGTTGGCGAGGACGCCCAGTAAGGAAGAGATATCCTGTGGTGGGGACGTGTCCCCGGCAATAACCTGCATCTCATGCGAGAGCTCATGAGAAGGACCCGAGTCCATAGCATAGACTCGCGGGTCGGCTGACAAACCACGACTAGGGTGGTTTTCCTCAAAAGACTCGTGAGCCATGCTCACAGTTTTCCCAGAACGCAAAAACATACACTAGCAAGCAGGTAGCACAGATTATCAAACAAGTGGATGCCTTTACGCCTTTTGTGTTTTGATTTTGATGATTTTTTTTGTATTTTTAGCGAGATCCGAAGTTCACACAAAATGGGGACCCTAGTTTATTTTTGTTTCACCGCCGTGTCAGCTAGGGTCTCTCGTCTCACCACGAATGAAATGACTAACTTCGGAGAACTTCAATGGTAGAACCAGCCCAATAAATGAAGAGAGATTCTTCGATGTCGGGGACTTACGGAGGTCCCAGTGGAGGATATTCTAGTCCGTTGAGAGGAATTCTCAAACGGAGAGTCCTTCCTTCACCGGGAAAGGGTGATCCTCAAAAAAATGAAAAAAGGATAGAAAAGAGGGATGGATACATGCAATGAAATGTTGACAGAGATATGGAGTGGAAAAACAACAAAAATAACAGACATATAATAAACAAACAACCAATCAAAACTGACAGTGCTGCCGTGAGCACAACGGGGGCGCGCGCGGGCGCCAAGGTGGAGAGGTACGGATGGTGCCGAACTTGCAAGGGTAGCCAAAAGGAAGCAGTAGAGGTCCCACCGTGATCGCCAATCTGTGAGCGACGTCACGCGGTTCGGGGTGCGAAGAAGACGCGGAGCGCGCGGGCTCCTTCTTTTTGTTTGCTGCAACACAGAAATAAGAGAAAAGAGAAGGGGCCACCACGGGAGATTGCTCCGGCGGGGCGAGCAGGACAAATTTAATATAGCAGGATATGGGGGTTAAACGGCCATAGCGGGAAGTGACTCGCCGCGACCTCGGGGGACGGGAATGGTGCAGAAATTAAATAGCAGGAATTGAAACGGCCATTGGGGAAGTGACTCGCCGCGGCCTCGAGAATATGAGCAGATAAGAATATAACAGAATATAAGGAGAATATAAAGAGCGGGAATTTAAACGGCCAGTGGGGAAGTGACTCGCCGCGGCCTCGAGAACATGAATAGATAAGAATATAACATATAAGAATGGGAATTTAAACGGCCATTGGGGAAGTGACTCGCCGCGGTCTCGAGAATATGAATAGATAAGAATATAACATATAAGAACGGGAATTTAAACGGCCATTGGGGAAGTGACTCGCCGCGGCCTCGAGAATATGAGCAGAATATAACAGAATATAAAAAAAGTATAAGAACGGGAATTTAAACGGCCATTGGGGAAGTGACTCGCCGCGGCCTCGAGAACAAGATGTGATCGCCAGGGGCCGAAAGACCTCAAAATAAAGAAAGTGATCGCGCCTACCTCAAGAGCGGGAGATGGCGGGTTGCTTCTTCCTCCCCCTTCGGCCGACCGACGGAGAGGGCTTTCCTTGGGTACCCTTGCAAAACAACGACAAACAAGTAACGAGTGGATTAGAAAGATGAAGGTGCAGTATTCAAATCCTTGCGATAAAAATAACGAAATGATGGCAAGACACACACCTGGTTGGTGTTGTCTTTTAAACCCCTCTCGGACTCGAGTAGGAGGAAAATGAGATGAAGGATGCAAGAAGTATATAAGAAGAGGCGCCCTTATGAAGGGGGATAGATGATGCGAGATGATGAATGCAAAAGAACTAAGAAGAAAAGGAAAGGATTGGCTTATTGGATGTGCCGATGGTGAAATCCGGCGGAGCTCCGGCAGCGTAGGGATGGCGTGGAAGCGCGATGGATGAAGACGACTTTCCTCTCGCGAGCGTGGGCACCCGAGAAGCCGGCAGAACCTCCACCTACAAAAGACCCCACGGATTAGAAAATGACTCCGGTAGCCTCTGGGCTCCGGCAGCCTATCGGATCTCTTCGAAGCTCCCCCAGAACTGAGGGGGTGGGCCTCTATTTATAGGGCTCCGGAGGGTGGAGGCGTCCAGGACCCTGGACACCTCCATCAGGGCCGAACTAATATTTTATTCTATTTTTATTAATTTTTTCGAAATAGTTTTGTGGAGGCGTCCAGGGCTCCGGACGCCCCTAACAGGTCCACCGAACACCACCGACGGCCGCACGCGGTTTGGCACAACGCGTGGTTTTGTGAGCGGCGCCTGGTGATTCAGAAATGGGCACGTCCAGCTGCCTGAACGTCTGCATAATTTGACTTTTTTCACACACGACAAACCGTCGTTCGGTGGGCGGCGCCCGTGAGGGAGTTGATGGAGGCGTCTAGGGGCCTGGACGCCTCCATTAATATATTATTTTTTTATTTATTTTATCTTTTTATGCCAAAGCTGGCATTATATATTTTTTATGCTTGTTTTTATGGAGGCGTCCAGGGGCCTGGACGCCTCCATTAATGTATAATTTTTTATTTTGTTTTGTCTTTTTATGCCAACTGGCATATATATATATATATATATTTATTTATATTTGTTTTTATGGAGGCGTCTAGGGGCCTGGACGCTTCCATTAATATATTATTTTTTATTTATGTTTTGGGTTTTGAAAAATAAAATTAAAAGAATGGGGGCGTCCAGGGGCCTGGACGCCCCCATTAAGACCCACCTGGGTCCTCAGTTCAAGCGTTGGCGGCTGCCCGGCAGACACCTTTCTTGGTTCCGGAACCTCCTGATACGTCTGACTGGTGTTGATGCCGTCGGAATGCCGTGACGAGACGATTCCGGATGCCGAAAAGGGCGGAAGAAGACTCAAGAAAAGGAAGCACTCGAGCGATTCAAAATGCGTAAGCCGTTGCGGGGCGTTGTATAGTAATATGAGACTTTCTCGGGAGACGTCAGGAATGGCGTGTCTACAATAACAAGCAATGAATTAGCATTTAAGCATAGTAACCATCATGAATTGCATAACATGTATAACATTTAAGCATGGATAGCATAGCTCAGCACAACGTATATGTCATTAAAGCAAAGCATTCATGCAAGCATCAATCATTATTTGTTGTGTTTATTTGAATTACGAGGATGACAAACTTGGCTAATCACAAGATTTGGAGTTGAAAGAATCATGATCAGAGTGCTGATGCCTAGAGCGGCAGGAGTGATCAGGTGAATAACAAAGAAAGATTTGCTCTTGAATGATTAGAATGATGCCCAAAGCGGCAATTCATGAAGATGTTGATGTTGAGAACATAGGGAAGAATCAAAAAGATTAATGTAAGTATGAGGAGAGAGGACTCATCCTGTCTTCTTGGTCCTTTGCAAAAGGGTGCCCCTGCAATAAAACACCATCAGAAAATACAATACATTTTTTTTAGATTTTGAAATATGCAAATTTTTATGGGTTTTAAAAACATTCAAATTATTAAGGATTTTGAGAATATTTGGATTTTTGGATTTTTTATTTTTTGTAAATATTTGATTTTTTTAGATTTTTATTAGGAAGTATTCATTTTTTTAATTTTTGGTTTAGACATTGCTAATGCAGCATCAAAGGATGTTCGAATCACTAGCTAGGGGTCATTGTTCCTTCTCCTTTCGCTAAGAACCGTCCAAAGCAGGACGTGCATGGGGAGTGGCGCCCTATAGTCGGATGTCCTTGGATAACGATGCCCCTACAAAGGCCATACTCGAGAAACACTCGGTCTTGGAGGAAAAAGAGAAGAACAATTGGAGATAAGGCTGATATAAGTTAAGAAGATATCGGGTTTAACTTCTTTCCATAGCACAATCCCTAGAGATTCGGTCTGTTGCGTTGGGGCTTTGTGTCATATCATCGAATCCTAATTCTCTTGTAGGCACGCATACGACCGGGCTCATGACGTCCCGCGGGAAAACTTTACTGCCCTCTTGTCATCCCGAAATTTTTGATTTTTTATCTTGATTTTCTTTTATTTTTGATCATCATTCATTTTTTGTTGTGTCCTTTGGACTTTGAAAGATATTGCAATTGAGACTTGATATTTGAGAATAAGGTCATAATTGACTACCCCTATTTGAGACTTCCTCTTGTCGGGGTGTGCGTAGGTTGGTTATTTTTGCCCAGGATATCTCTGCCCCCATATTTCAGCCGAGTTAAGGAGAGAAAAAGACTTCGTGCCCTCAAGCATGGCCTAAGTAGCAACGGTGCTCTACCAAGGAAACGGCTAAGGACGCCGTGAAGTGTGTGCGGTGCCCAGCTAGGAATTACCCTTAATGAGCAGGGAGGGAATGCCAAACTCCCGGTGCGGGGTCCTTATAACTAAAGGGATGCTACAAAAGCAAGCCTAAAGACTCTTTTTTTTATTTTTTTTGAAGTTAAATTATACAAAGACCTAGGATAAAGGCCTAAAACACCACTCTTAATCAAGTTAAGAAGCACTTCATGTTAAAAACCATACATGAAAGAATAAGATAATGGAAATGCACACTTACGCAAACATGTTACCTTGGCCTTAGCTGTAGAAGCAGTTGCCGAAGGTGATCTTGATAAGCATGGGATTTGTAGCCCTCATTTGGCAGATAAGAAAGGATAGCAATGTTTTTTTTAAACTAAGGTTAATACTTGCAAGGTGGGAACGGGGGAGGGGGTTCATCCCTTCATTGGGGAAGAAGATGAACACACTACCCCGGCCGCCAGGCAAGCGTTTTCATAAATGAAAGCAGTAAAAGAAGGGGTACAGAAGGAGGGGAGGGGGGACGCCCGAAGAGGGGCAAGAGGCATACAAGGCCAAAGGCCCAAGAAAGCGAGAAAAAGTCCAAGAGGACCCAAGCGAGGGCAGAAACAAAAGCCCATGAACCCACAGGAGAATCATAGCCCCTACAAATAGGAATCTTCATCGAAGACCCCTTCAGAGTCGGATGAGAACATAGAACGGACACCGCGCTGACGAGTCAGAGAGCTAGGCCAATCAAGAGGATCAACCTCCGAACCGTCGGGATCTAGCACCTTCGTGTAGGAAGAGTCGGCCGGCGGCGGGGGTGCCACTGAAGAAGACTGGATCCGAAGAGAACGATGGGGAGGGAGAGCAACGTCGTCAAAAATGCACTGTCGATCACGCGAGGGGGATGTGGAGTTGGAACGTCGGAAGGAATGTCGAGGAGCTCCGCCATCCATCCTCGAGGGCGGCCGAGAGCGGTCCTGGCAAGAGGTGCCCACGAAAGCCGTATGGGCTGCCGTAAGGTCACGAAACCCCGAAGTAGGCTCAAGGCCGGGGACGTGGAAAACCTGGAGGAGCTGAGTCATCTTGAGAGGCATGCCAAGATCCGAGGGGGGCACAGCACCCACGGGGTGCACCGGGGCAGGAGGCGGAGCGGAGATAAAGAGCGGACTGGGCGGGGCCCGGTTTATTTTCTTCTTGAGAGCTTGGGCGAAGGAGAGGCGAGGGGCGGCCGTCGGAGAAGAGGAGGAAGCCAAGGACCCTTCAACGCCTGCCGCTTGGGAGGTGGGCTGTGCCCCTGGGGCCCAAGCTATCGCACCGGCATTAAGCCCAGCAGGAGGCAAGGAAGGGCCGCCAAGGGGGTGAGCATCCGGCGCCGGGAGGCCGCGGACCAAAGAGGAGGACCTCCAGGAAGCATGAGGGACAGTCGCAGGTGCAACTGAGCGCGGAAGGGGATCGCCCTTCCCGGAAGGAAGAACTGCCGGGGGGGAGGTCGCGATGGCCACTGTCGGGGGAGACGGAATGCCTTGACGAACCTCAGCCGGAGGGTAGAGGCCAACAAAGATAGCATGTGCAGCAGGAAGACGTGGGAACGGCTCCAAGCAAGGCACGGTGGTGGCTGTTGGGGCGATAGAAGCAGCAGTAGGCCCGTGGTCCACCATGGCGGCTCCTGAGGAAAGAGGGAGCCCCGCCCGTTGTCCACCACTCGCCTCAAAGACAGAGCCCAGGGGAGGAATTGGAAGCAACACAGCGGACTGGCCATGACAAGAGGTGTCCGAGCAGCTGTTTGCGTGTCTTTTTTTTATCTTATTTATTATTTCACGTGTCGATCAACCAATTAACTAACTAGTAATTAACTGACTGATTGACGACACGGGCGTACCAGTCACGTGAGTGACGAGTTTATTGTGCGCTCGTTCTGACTTGGTCAGACGAATGTGAGGTTCGGTCGGGACCAGTAGTCCGTCATACCATAAAGGTTATGGCGTTAATTACATCCCCCACGAGGAGGGAACATCTTTGATTAATTGCCGAGATAGTGGGCTGTCGAGGCCGGAATAAAGGATGCAACGTTACTAACATGATAGAATCATGCGAGATGCGGCTATCTGTCATGCAGGAGAGGCATGGTTTATTGAATTAGAGACCTTTGGTGTGTGGCGAAGGACGTAGGTCCGAAGACCATCCTCGCGCATAGCGGAAACTTCCGATCGGACGTAACCGGACCTTCCGTCAACGCCATTCGATATACCCGAGGGTCTATGCAAGCATGCAGGCATGATGATGATAACTATACCGAGCATGGACACAGAATTATGACAGTAAACATTGCTTATTCACATTCATTGATCCCCGTCAGAAGAGAGGGAAACGATAGCACAAGGGTGATGACGAAAGCAAAGTGTTCACACACATGATAGTCAACATGGTAAAGAGGTTATTCGGAGCATAAACAGCCCTTGCCTTACTTAATCTACCGCTGATTAGGGTAGTCAATATCGACCATGGGAGGCCAGGATTGCCTTGAGAGCGAACGAGAGATTAGAACGACATAAAAAAGTGAAACGGCGTGAGAGATAGCTTCCACGGTGCGGTAAAGCGTAGGTAAAAAGGGGTTAATCTGGCGCGGCCCTAAAACCTGTTAACACGGCGCGCAAGGCACGGGGTGCGCCGGTTAATTGACCCAGGAAAAGAAGAAGAAACATGAGTCACAAGTTAATACGGAGCGGGGGGGGCGCCGTATTAAGGCGCGCCGGCTAAGACCACGCCGTTTTAGCTTGTTTTTAAGCATTTCTGAAACCCTTTGAGTTTATTTGAGTTTTTATTGAAAGTTATGGAGTTATTTGGACCAACTAATCGTTTGATTGAGTCCAGAACAAGCATCTCATTATGGCTTTAGTTATGTTGAGTCTGTCCAAAAATTGACAGCATCTCCCCTGAACATGAAGAGTTGCAGGGGAGAATCGGGGTCATACTCACTCATGGAGTATGCCCCTAAACCGCCGGTATGCACGGAGGCACCCAGCAAAATCCCATCAGATAGGATACCCCGAGGACTAGCCTGCGAGGGGCACCAAGACTCCGTGGGTGAAGAGACAGAGGGATGAAGCCGCCGATGATGGTAGCAGCACCCCGAGGACTAGCCTGCGAGGGGTGGACAACCCATAGCTTATGACTCATCCCGTGGAGGAATTGACCATTAGGATAATGGAGCTCCGAGGGCTAGCCTGCGAGGAGCATATGTCTTTTGGCCTCGATTAGGTCTCAGGTTGTCGGGGCTGAGCTTATTGGGCTAGAACCCCTTTGTTACTGTTTGCTATGACCTTGAGGAAGCCTCTACCATCGAGGGGTAGAGGCCTCAATCATCCAGTAGTTTATGTGAAACAACGGGGGATGTCCCCCTCCCCAGGTGATTGAAACGAAATAAAAGAATCTCGGAATGGTTCACATGACTATGATGCAGAGGGGGGTAGTCAATGCACAGGCGAGACGAGCCAAACATAGAGGCATATGCTCGAACAGTTACGGCGCAATGTTAGGTCGATGCATCTTACAATCCCAAGAACGAATCCCACTTCGCGAGCCACAGGGCAACAGGAAGGGAAGAGTCAATGGGAGTTAGACCCTCGACAGCACGGTGGAAAGAAGCATACGCAGAAGCATAGCTCTATCCACGGAGGGGATGCGGAGACCCTTAAATCAGACACGAGCACGGTCGAAAGGAAAAAAAAATTGGGGAGGGGTGTTTCTGTAGCCCACGGTGCTTCGGGGCATGATCGGGGCTTCGGGGAGACCAGAATCAGAGAAAGCGCGCGGAAGACCTTAAACATACACATCGATGTAGATAGAGAAGGAGACAGAAGTTTCAAATCATTCATTTGACCTGCTGGTCCAGACATTCATATACACATTGCCATCCCAGAAATGGGAATGGTCTCTCATTTACACGTTAAGAATCCAGCGCCGGCATCATTGCTCGGTCGCCGTTCATCATTCGTAGGGGAATATACAGTAAAAGAGAAGAAATCGTAGAGGAGGGGAGGGGTCGGCTCATATCATTGCCATCCCTCCCCTCTCTTGCTTACAGTTGGTAGACAGAAACCCCGAAAGAGGAAAATTCACGAAAAGTAGAGAGAGATAGACGTCGGCGCCCACCTGTTCTCAAAACAGAGTATTGGCCCCCTTCTCCTTCTCCGGCTCCGGAGGACTTCAACCAGAACAGAGGAAGACGGCCGTCGAAGGACGCTCGGACAAAAACTCCCCTCTTCCAAGAAAGCTCTCTCTCCCTCGAAAACTTCTCTCGAAAGACTCTCTTCTTTTTCCTTCTGTCTGCCCCCTCTTTCTTTTTTCCTCTCAACTCTTTTCTTTTCTTTCAAATAGCCATCTATATATATACATGATCGAGCCCCAAGCCTCATACGGCGTGAAGAACTGCGCGCCGGGAAGGGCTTCATGGGTCTTTGCGCGCCGGAATAGCCAGGCCCTGGATGGGGTTCAGCGCCCTGGGATAAAGGGCATCAAGTGAGGGGTGCGCCGGTTTAGGGCGCGCCGGGCTAATGCTCCTCGTGCGCTTCGAGCCAGTCGATGAGTCCGGGAGTCACCGTGAACGTTCATCCTGCCAATGCTTATCGAAACCTTGACGAGATGTCTTGTCGAAGCTCCTAGTTTGACGTACGGCCATTCGCGAGACTTCAAATATCTTTGATTTGATCATACGGGCCTTCCGCTGACATGGCCTTCGGCTCTATGCTCCGTGCTGCTGGCTCGGCCTGGCTTGTGCCCAAAGCTCCTTAGGGGGGTGGATAACACTAGGGATAGTTCTGCCTGAGCTGGGCGATCATTCGGCCACTAACGGGCCCATCTTGGCGGGAATCCGTACCCGTGCCAGGTGATCGGGATCTTCTGCCGTCAGAGCATTCGGTCCTCCGTCTCGGGAAGCCAGGGGGACTCCTTCATCTTCAGGAGAGCCTTTCATAAGGCGGCAAGCCACTGGGTAGACCGTCGTCCTTGATCGGACAACGGGTGTAGTGTATGCGGCACGACAGAGTCGATGCCGGTTCATTGGGCAGGCTTGATCGCACTGTCGGTTGGTTGTAAGTTTGTCTCGGCTCTCCTGAGGTGAAGTCCCCGTGTCCATACAGGGTGACTCGAGGCTCTGGCAGCTTGAGAAATCTTCAATATGTTGATCTTTATCGGCTACCGTGCTTCAGCGGGCCGGGTCATTCGTCCTTATGGCTTGGTCGCCGACGATTATATTTTGGGTGCCAACAAATGCCCCCCAGACGTGGGTGTTGCGAGCAAGGCTTGAGTGTAGCAGGGCCGACGGATGAATTTCAACCAGAACGATTCCCTCTTCGATTGACAGGAGCCTGGGATGGCCTTTAATTCGGCATGGACGTTAACCCGGCGCCGTTTAGATGTTAATACGGCGCGGGTAATCCGGTGCGCCCCCTTGGCCTTGGACGTTAATCCGGCGCGGCCCTTTGCATATTCCTATTGATCCGGCGCGGCCTTGGCGTTGGGGGTTGATCTGGCGCGCCTTTCCCCGGCGCGCCTTTTGCTTACGGGCTTTTTAATCCGGCGCGCTAAATAGCGTGCCGGTTTAACAATGGGGAGACTCCCCCTATTTACTTCTTTCTTCCTCATTTTTTCTTCATCGCCTCTCATTTGATGATTTTCTTTCTCTCTCCTGCCTTTCTTCTCTCCCTCTGGTGCTGAGTGAGCTAAGGGCGAGAGCGGCGGCGGTTCTTTCCTTCGGGGTGAGCGAGATGCTATCCATTTGGGTTTCAAACCCTTTCTTTGGGCCCCGGGAGGCTTCTAGCAGGGCTTGCCCTCAGAGCTATTTCCCTGGGTGTTCCTTTGGCCTCGGTGTAAATGCCGATGGCTGCCTTTTAGGGGCCGTCCCTTTAGTGGACGCGTTCCCGCTTTCCTTTGGCAATCTCTCGTGCTGGGGAGACTCTGCCGAAATTTTGTCAGAAGTCTACCTTTGATCAGCTATTTTTTGACTTTTTCTTATCATTTGATGTGCTTCTTTGCAGCTATTATGGCATCCGGCTCTTCTTCTTGTGCCATGGTGACGTGGGCAAACGTCAATTCCCTTGATCGGGGGCACGGTCAAGTGGCCGTGGTTGCGGAATCTTTAGATTCAGAGACAGACATTGTGGATACCAGCCATCTCCTCATTCTTGGGGGCGACTCCTTTCATTATGACAGGGAAGGTGTCGCCAGGAGGGACTATCCCAAAGACAAACACCTGATGTCCCTTCTCCAACGCTTCAACCTTCAAGGGAAGAGGGACGTGTTCGTTGTCCGAAAAGTTGAGCAGGCCCTGCTGGTGGAGAGAGGCAGTCTGACGGACTGCGTGGTGCGGGGAAGACCCATTTATCTCCCCGGAGAGGTCAGGAAATGGAGCGTCGTGCTGGGATTGCAAGATTTGGCTCTAGAAGACGGGCTGCTGACCAGGGCCCCAGAATTTGTACCCGCTCGATGGAATGATTCCGTGGGCAGAGTAGACCGGGAGAAGCCGATCTTTGGCTTATTTCTTGCCCCGCTGAAGTGGGGGTATAGAGAAGAATCATTCTTGCTGGATTGCTTGGCGGTCCACTTCAAGCACCAGATATCAGTGGGGTGGTTCGCTGAGCTGAGAGCCACCGATGCCCACGCATTCAGGCCCGGAGCAGTGGAGTTCACAGACTATGTGCTGCATCATTATGCTCCAATTCTGACAAGGGCTGGCATATATCATAGCGTGTATGCTTCAAGGTACCGATATCCAATCTCCCGGGGCTTGTGCTGTGGTATGATCGAGGTATTCTGCCCCGAATATAACACTTTCTACACTTCAGAGGGAGAGACCTCTTTAGACTTGTGGAGTCTATCACAGCTCAGCGGCCTACCCATTGATGGGGAACCGTATGAAGAAGTTCGTTGACCTGACTGGCTGAAAGATCAGACCGACGGTGACGGCCGATATCTGGCGGGTTACGCCTATCGATATCTGATGAAGGCGTACCGCACCCTCTTTCATTCATCGCACGACGCGAGGGAAGCTCGGAAGCCGGGCGAGAAGCGAAGGGTGCGTATGGGCACCTGGCTTCAATATTTCTTCAATGGGAAGAATAAGTATGAAGACTTTCCCCCGATAGCGCCAGTGGCTCAGAAGCGGAAGAAGAGGGTGCGACGTCAGGCCGCTTCATCATCTTCTTCGAGAGGAGGGCAGGGGAAAACCCAAACCCTACCGGTGTTGATGCAGTCACTCACTATGCTGCATATCTGGTTTATTGGCTCTGTTCTTTCGCTCTTCCGCAAGGTGACGAGAGCGTGATCAGGGCGGAGGCCATTTATCCGGCCTGTCTCATGGCTTGGGGTACCAAGCTGTCTCTTTGCCCGGTGGCCCTGTGTCTTATTTACAAGATGTTGGGAGACCTGCACAAGACGCATCTCCCCAGAAGTATTCGGACGGTCGGTCCGTTACATTTTTTTAATGCTTGGGTTTGTACCCTGTTCCCGGAGGCGGCTCCTCGGGCGTTACAGGCGGTTCCTCTTGTTCCGCGGATGATAGAGTTTGCAAGCGCCGAGCCATCTTTACTAGCGGAGCAACTCTACGCCATTCGGGGCAAATTGGCCCGTATTCCCACGGATTCGCCGGGGGTCCTTCATTTTTGGAGCTTAGCTGCCCACTCTAGCCCGCTGGTGAACAAGACGAGGCAATGTAAGCTCTTCGAGACTGAGGAGTATATTCATCCGCTTTCCGAGGCCAAATGTACAAGGCCTATTCTTGAGCCGGAGTTGGTTGATTGGGCGCTGGCTATCAGGCCGAGTGTCCTTGTATTCTGCAAGAGTGGCATTCTGTGGTTGGAGCCATACTACCCGTTCCACTTCAGTCGGAACTTCGGCTACGACCAGCACATTCCACATTCTTCTTCACAGTTTGCATTGCCCAACAGGCATAGGGCCGGGCAAGTTTCAAATGACGACGCCCGCATATGGTGGGACTTCTTCCATCGCCGAGAGGATGTTTCTTTCAGGGTGCCAACCCCTGCCCGTTTCCCCCACGTCACGCCTGAATATATCAAGTGGTGGAACGCGCGGACAGGATTTTATAGGAGCTCCCGGCGAGAGTGCTGGGCCGTGGCGGAGCACAGGTTCCTGGATTCCCAGCCAGAGCCGGTTCTTGACATTGAATCTTCTTATTTGAAGAAGTTGAAGTCCTGGACCAATACAGAAGTGAAGGCCTAACTGGAGGCCCGTAAGGTTGTAAAAGGTCGCAAGATGAAAGTTGAACCGAAGCTGCCCCCGATCCACAAGGATGATTATGTGAAGACCCTTCGGGGTTTATGTCGGGTAAGCAGCGAGAGGGTGATTCTTCAGCAACTCCCTCTGCCAGTAGAGGAGCCTATCTCGGTTGTGACCGACTGGCGTCCCGAGGTGGATAGGTTGTACCCCTATCGGACCTTCATCCGCAAGGAAGACAGGCGGGATGCCTTGTACGACAACACCCGCTGGCTGTTTGCGCTCCTTCAGTCGCATGGCCTTTCAGTGGGTGGTCCTAGTGAAGCCATCTTGGACCGACCTCTTCACATCTCTTTCAAATATGCTAACAGATGGGGGCTGGACCATCTGAGCCTGTATTATCTCCTGTCTTCTCGTGGTCATGAGGACCTGGCATTGCTGGCCGAGCCGAGTGAAAAGATCAGAGATTTATGCTGGCTTATTCGCGAGGCAGCTTCGAGAGATAAAATGCCATCGCTATATTATTGGCCTCTCTTCCCCTTCTATACGGGGCGGGCAAGTATGTTCTGTTTCTTCATTCAGGCCCTTCGGCCAGCTTCTTTCTTTCATTGTGGTGCATCATTCTCACCTGTGTGCATGTGCAGTCCGACCGACTTCAGAGGAGACACGACACTTTAGGGAGTTGATAATAAAAGCCCAGAAGCCAGCATATTTTGAAGTTCCCGAGCCAGCCCCGACTACGACGCCACTGCCTCCCGACGATTCGAGAAAGCGGACTCGATCTCAGTTGAGAGAGGCCGTTGGGAAGGCGAAGGCGGCAGTGACCCGAGTGACACGGGCGCGCCAAAAGAAGGCCGCAGAAAGAGAATCAACAACCGTTCTTCCTTCGGTTGTATCCTTCAAAGAGTTTGAAGCTTCTCGCACACAGAGGCCATAAGTTGAAGGTAAGCTCTTCTTCTCTTTAAAGTTCATTAGCTTGCTTTGACTGCCCTGGCTAGCCCATGCTGACGGTTGCCGACACAGTTGCCGCGGTCGTCAGGCTGGAGGCGACGGTAGATATTGCGGCTAGGGAAGGGGCAGAGGAAATCCCCACTGCTCCCGTAGAAAGAGATCTGCCTTCCCAAACACCCATACAGGAGATGGAAGGTAATTCATAGTTTACTTGTGATACCACCGCAAATCTTCATGTCTTCAGCCGGCTTGACCTTTTCTCGCCGTCATTTTCAGTTGATATACAACCGTCATTACTTCCGGGCTCGGAGAGTGCAGAGGAAGCGACTATCGAGGGGCAGGGTGAACCTGTCCTCGAGATCCCACCAGCCGTTGCTTCTGGTGTGGAGAGCATGGGGGATGTTCCTACTGCGGATGATGTTTCCGCTGGCGAGGCTCCTGCTCCGACGGTGGAGCGTCCTAAAAGAGCAGAGGGGTCCTCTTCCTCTGAGCAGGTAGATTATGGTGGCGGCTCCAGTGATAAGGAGCTTCCACTTATTGATCTTGAGACCGAGGATGCCGGGGCGTCTTCGGCCTATGAAAGTGATTACCCGACTTTTAGTCCACCCCGGCTGTCATGGAGCGGTCCCGGGTTGTCAGGATCGCTTGTAAGCGCGGAGGCTGGCACCGGGGAAGTTACTCTTAAGAGTTTGAGCTTAGTACCGGCTGAGGTAAGGACCCATCCGTAGTCGGTGCCTATTGCCCTTCTTTTCTCTTTCTTCTGGCCTCATTTTTGATATATATATCTTTGATGCAGACTGAGGTGGCGCTGCCAACCATGACGGTGCAGATACCCCTCCCAGCTCTGGGCGCGGGCCATGCAACTCTCCCATCCGTCCTGCGGCCTATAGCACTGCAATACCCTAAGGACTATGCAGCAGCAATGACTCCAGCTGGACCCGGAGCACTGGTGAGGGTTGATAGTTTGGTAGCAGTTGTGGACTTTCAGCCTTTAGAAGTCACACAAGAGTCAACTCTGGAGAAGGGTGGCCCCTCCGAAATAGAAGCCAGAGAGATCGTCGAAGAACAGACGTCCCTGTTTCTTGATATTCCTGTTGCGCCTCCATCCCAGGGGGCAGGCAAGGAAATTGTTATCATTGAGGCTCCAGCCACCGTATCGGCCAGCTTGGTTGTTCCCCATAGCAGTGGACTGCAGCTCATGCCATCGTCATCTTCTGGGACGGGCGACGATATCTGGGCCATTGTGGATAGCAGAGTGGAATTTGAACTACCCGAGACATCGCCGCTCGGTCTCCAATCCTCGAGTGACTTTGTGTGGCAGTTTCTAGGGACCCTCTAGTAGACCGTAACGGCCAGCAGAGATCTAACTTATGTTCAGTTGAGGGGCTTGATAGAGCATCTATCCCGCTCGCTGTTGGCCTTTGGTTGCCCCATGGATGACTGGACTCCACGGGTGATCTTGCTCCTGAAGTATGTAAACCGGAGGGAATTTCTAGGCCGAAAGGCCGCTGACCAGTTGGCGGCCGTAACACTGGAGCGGGCTGAATGCCGGACAGCTCTCATTTCCCTGAAAGGGACTGTGGTGAGGATGAGGGATGATGCCAATGCCTCTTTGCAGCGTCAAAGTTTTCTCACGGCTCGCATAGCGGAATTACATGCCGAACTCTCGAGGGCAGAGGCTGAACTTCAAGAGGTAGAACGCCTGGAAGTCCAGAAGGTGGAGGAGCCAGAAATGGCCGAAGGACAGGCTGCTTCCCTCAAAGAGAGACTATCCCAGCTGGAGGCCACTGAGTTCAAGCTGCAAGAACGGACCCGTCATCCATCCCTGGGTATTCCGGCGCTGGAGGACATCTTCCGACACCCTCTGCCGTAGTCCTTTTCTATTTGCCCCCTTTTTTATGAACTTCATGTATTCCGGGGAATGCCCCGCGTAACATGTATCTTTTTATTTCAGAGAAATGAAAAGTCTCCGTCTCGCTGTTTGAAAGAAGGCTCCATCCTGTCGTTATTCTTTTCTTTTCCATTTCCATTCGCCGGTCAATTCTAGTCCGAGTGTGTGAGTCACTAGGGCAGGAGAGCACTCACGCCTTCAGCAAAGGGGTGAGGTGTTCGCTCCACCGCGTCGTGACTATTCTTGGGACTAATCAATGACCTCTGCAAGTCAAGAGTCCGGAGGACCCCAAAAGGGTATATGGGCGATGAAGACCGCAACAGATATCGAACGACCTTATCGATGGTGACAAGGGTTGAAAAGGGGTAGACGGTCTTGCCGATGATGACAAAAACCGGAAAGGGGTAGCGACTGATCTTACCGATGATGACAAGGGTCGAAAAAGGGTAGACGGTCTTGCCGATGGTGACAAGAACTGGATAGGGGTAGCG
This sequence comes from Amorphophallus konjac, assembly GCA_022559845.1. NCBI lineage: Eukaryota > Viridiplantae > Streptophyta > Magnoliopsida > Alismatales > Araceae > Amorphophallus > Amorphophallus konjac. Next base: position 214,185,179 of record CM040127.1, read on the forward strand.
ACCGATCTTGCCGATGGTGACAAGAACCGGATAGGGGTAGCGACCGATCTTGCCGATGGTGACAAGGGTCGAAAAAGGGTAGACGGTCTTACCGATGGTGACAAGAACCGGATAGGGGTAGCGACCGATCTTGCCGATGGTGACAAGGGTCGAAAAAGGGTAGACGGTCTTGCCGATGGTGACACGAACCGGATAGGGGTAGCGACCGATCTTGCCGATGGTGACAGGGGTCGAAAAAGGGTAGACGGTCTTGCCGATGGTGACACGAACCGGATAAGGTAGCGACCGATCTTGCCGATGGTGACAAGGGTCGAAAAAGGGTAGACGGTCTTGCCGATGGTGACAAGAACCGGATAGGGGTAGCGACCGATCTTACCGATGGTGACAAGGGTTGAAAAAGGGCAGACGGTCTTGCCGATGGTGACAAGAACCGGATAGGGGTAGCGACCGATCTTGCCGATGGTGACAAGGGTCGAAAAAAAGGCAGACGATCTTGCCGATGGTGACAAGAACCGGATAGGGGTAGCGACCAATCTTGCCGATGATGACAAGGGTCGAAAAAGGGTAGACGGTCTTGCCGATGGTGACAAGAACCAGAAAGGGGTAGCGACCGATCTTGCGGATGGTGACAAGGGTCGAAAAAGGGCAGACGGTCTTGCCGATGGTGACAAGAACCGGATAGGGTAGCGACTGATCTTGCCGATGGTGACAAGGGTCGAAAAAGGTAGATAATAGATGCATATAGGTGGGATATCGGACGAAGGCTCCGCCTCGACCCTGTGAAGGGTCTTCAGGACGGAGAATGGATCATCATTATTCATCATTCATTTACTCTTTTTTTTATATTCACATTACTGACCTAAGCGCCCTTGCGGGTTTTCTGCGAAGTCAGCCCCCTCTTGCTTTTGCCCACACGCCCTCTCGGGTTTTCACGTGGCGGGGTACCCGATTTTGCCTGTAGCGCCCTTTCGGGTTTTCGCCATAGCTGGGTTATAGCCTTTTTTTTTGCACTTGTCCTAATATAGGAGCAAGTCTGACGCGGGACGGGGACCGACACGGACTAAGACTCACAAAAGACTCTAACTGAGGCCGGTAGTAGCACGCTCAAGGGTCGCCAAGTGGCTGACCACCGTGATATCCCACAGAATGAGGGACGTCTCTCAACAGAAACTCCGACCTCGGCCGTCCCAAGGAGGGAAGCGCACGTGTCTAGGCGTATAGTCGACCTCCAAAGACAAGGGGAGTCGAGTCCTAGCTCGGTGCTCGACTAGTGCTAGGGATGGATGCTCTCACTCACGATCCGCGGTGATGGCAATAAGTGGCTAGGCACCTACCCTCTCTCACGCGGCATAATCAATCACATACTAAAAGAGCAAGCAAAAGGAGGGGAGTCGGAGCGCGTACCTCCACGCCTAGGCGTGGGGAAGGAACCCCGGCCGTGAACCAACAACCCCGATACACCAGAGGTCAATAAAATACAACCCAATAACGGCCCACTCCTCGCAGGGAGGTAAAAGGCTACAACCAATACGTTCGGGGCTGCCGGACACGGGTTGACGGGCTGCACTCGGTGACGGGTCGGCCACGAGGAGGTTCGGGTGCAACGCTGCAGAAACCGGTGTCGCGCGCGCCTGGGCGGAGGGGGGGTCTCACGGGCTGATACGACGCCCGTTTGAGGCACCGTCAGAGAGGACGCGTCGCTGACTGTTGGAGGAACGCTCCGGCCAAAGGGGGCGCGCTGGATCCGCCGGTGGTGACCGTGGGCGCTGCTGAAAGTCAGATCAGGTTCTGTGGGCGCAGAACTGCGCTCGCCGACGGTAAAATCTGGAAATCGGCCTTCTGGTGCCCGAACAAGTCCGGGCCGGTTGGGGGTGAAAGCTGACTGGCAGAGATCACCCTCGGCCAAATGGCGCTGGCAGACGACGCCGGTGCGAGCCGCAGGAGTCGCTGAAAGTCGGGGCTGGTTCGCTGGGCGGACTGGGCAGACGCGCTGGCGCAACCCCACGAGATCGACCGCCACGGACGGTGACGATGTCGAAACGCGACGCCGTCAGCGGCGTTGGAAAGTTGACTCGGAGATCTACGAACCCTGAAGAAACCAGGGCAAAAGACGCAGCGTGGAGGCCTGGAGAAAATTCGCAATCAGGGCCTCCCCGCTGGGCGAGCAGAGAAAGTGGTGCTGGCGCAGGTCGGCGGAGAATAATCGGTACGGGCAGTGCCGATCTCCGATTGATGCAAAATGGGCGCCGACGCGAAGCTGATCCGCAGATGTATCTCCAGAAAATAGGTCGTGGCAAAACTCATCCAGGAAGGGGGCACGAGCTCTGCTACAAGTCGGGGCAGAAATCTGGAATCACGAACACGAACCGTTGAGGAAGAAGATGAGGATAAGAGGGAACCCCGGAGTCCACCGAGGGCTGAGGCGTCACACCCCTGCGACGGGAGAACGGCGGGGTGTGACGCCTCAGCCCTCGGTGGACTCCGGGGTTCCCTCTTATCCTCATCTTCTTCCTCAACGGTTCGTGTTCGTGATTCCAGATTTCTGCCCCGACTTGTAGCAGAGCTCGTGCCCCCTTCCTGGACGAGTTTTGCCACGACCTATTTTCTGGAGATACGTCTGCGGATCAGCTTCGCGTCGGCGCCCATTTTGCATCAATCGGAGATCGGCACTGCCCGTACCGATTTTTCTCCGCCGACCTGCGCCAGCACCACTTTCTCTGCTCGCCCAGCGGGGAGGCCCTGATTGCGAATTTTCCCCAGGCCTCCACGCTGCGTCTTTTGCCCTGGTTTCTTCAGGGTTCGTAGATCTCCGAGTCAACTTTCCAACGCCGCTGACGGCGTCGCGTTTCGACATCGTCACCGTCCGTGGCGGTCAATCTCGTGGGGTTGCGCCAGCGCGTCTGCCCAGTCCGCCCAGCGAACCAGCCCCGACTTTCAGCGACTCCTGCGGCTCGCACCGGCGTCGTCTGCCAGCGCCATTTGGCCGAGGGTGATCTCTGCCAGTCAGCTTTCACCCCCAACCGGCCCGGACTTGTTCGGGCACCAGAAGGCCGATTTCCAGATTTTACCGTCGGCGAGCGCAGTTCTGCGCCCACAGAACCTGATCTGACTTTCAGCAGCGCCCACGGTCACCACCGGCGGATCCAGCGCGCCCCCTTTGGCCGGAGCGTTCCTCCAACAGTCAGCGACGTGTCCTCTCTGACGGTGCCTCAAACGGGCGTCGTATCAGCCCGTGAGACCCCCCCTCCGCCCAGGCGCGCGCGACACCGGTTTCTGCAGCGTTGCACCCGAACCTCCTCGTGACCGACCCGTCACCGAGTGCAGCCCGTCAACCCGTGTCCGGCAGCCCCGAACGTATTGGTTGTAGCCTTTTACCTCCCTGCGAGGAGTGGGCCGTTATTGGGTTGTATTTTATTGACCTCTGGTGTATCGGGGTTGTTGGTTCACGGCCGGGGTTCCTTCCCCACGCCTAGGCGTGGAGGTACGCGCTCCGACTCCCCTCCTTTTGCTTGCTCTTTTAGTATGTGATTGATTATGCCGCGTGAGAGAGGGTAGGTGCCTAGCCACTTATTGCCATCACCGCGGATCGTGAGTGAGAGCATCCATCCCTAGCACTAGTCGAGCACCGAGCTAGGACTCGACTCCCCTTGTCTTTGGAGGTCGACTATACGCCTAGACACGTGCGCTTCCCTCCTTGGGACGGTCGAGGTCGGAGTTTCTGTTGAGAGACGTCCCTCATTCTGTGGGATATCACGGTGGTCAGCCACTTGGCGACCCTTGAGCGTGCTACTGCCGGCCTCAGTTAGAGTCTTTTGTGAGTCTTAGTCCGTGTCGGTCCCCGTCCCGCGTCAAATTTGGTATCAGAGCATGGTTACCAACTTGTCCTTACAGGTTGGGTCTTAGGGTCGTGTCTAGGTTTTGGACGTGTCTTGTTTGAGTCTTGCATCTCATTGCATTCGTGTCCCTCTAGGTCTTAGGGTGTCAGCCTACCCTTCCCTTAGTCTCCTTTGCATGCCCACTCGGGGTGGTTCGGATTACCATCGCCCGGACGCCATGGGTGACCAACACCCACCTCAGGGACGCCCATCTCTAGAGGATCTGATTACCCAACTTATGACCCGTATGGACAGGCCCGACCAGTCCATCAAGGAGTTGACTGAGCATCTAGATGGCCGTCTGAAGATCATTGAGGATCGTGCCAGAGTGTCTGACTTAACCATCCAGGGCCTTGTTGGACGGATTGGGAGAGTTGATGAAGTGCCCCACCAGGACCCTCCTAGAGCCGATCGAGCCCCTCCAGTTGCTGCCGCTCAAGCCCCTCGGGCTCAGGAGCGACGTCCCCGAGCCCCCGACTTTGATGACTATGGGTCCGAGAATGATTTTGAGGGGAATGGGCGCCAGTACCGTGGTCGTCGACCACATCAGGATGAGGATGATAGGATCCTTAGGACCGTCCGTGCCGATCCACCCACTTTCGATGGGTCCCTTGACCCAAAAGTCTACATAGACTGGGAGAATAGCATGGATAGGTATTTCGAATGGGTTGAGATGTCTGAGCTTCGGCAAGTCCGATTTGCCAAGATGAAGCTCGTGGGGAGAGCCCAGACCTACTGGAGGAATGTCGAGAGCCTGATGTTGCAGAGGCAGGATCCACCCATAGAAACCTGGATTGACATGCGGCGTAAGCTCCGCGAGAAGTATGTCCCTCCTTCTTACCGCCAGAGGCTCATCGACCGATGGCAGACCCTTAGTCAGGGCGATCGGTCCGTGACCGAGTACATCGCCGAGTTTGACGAGTATTATTTGCGATGTGGAGTTGATGAGGAGAAGGGCATGCCTGTTTCGCGTTTTCGCCGTGGTTTGAGGCCCGAGTATCAGTATGAGCTCTACCGTCGCCAGGTAGACACTTTAGAGCTGGCTTACCAGGTTGCCCTAGAGTTAGAGCAATTTGAGTTGGAGTTTGGCCCCACCTTTCGTCAGGGGATGCCTAGTCAGCGGGGTCTTGACCCTCGCTCCACTTCCACCCAGTATGGTCGATATCCGGCGGCTCGGCCCGCGGAGCCTCTTCGCCAGGACCCCACTGGTCCCAGGCCTCGTCCACCCCTTCCTAGGGACCCGTTTCCTCCACCTCGCCAGCAGCCGCCCTACCCCCCACACGCCCTACACTTCCACCTCCCGCGCACCCTGCGCATTCTCAGCCTTTACTCCCCGCGCCCCGTCATGATGACAAGGGCAAGAGTCCTATGACCGCTGGAGCCTCATCCAGTGCGGGCGCACGTACTACTTGTTACTGGTGTGGCGGATTTGGCCACTTTGCTGATAGATGCCCCACTCGAGAGAGGAAGGCCCTTGTCGTGGCAGACCCCACTTCCACTGAGTCCCCCACTGAGCATATTCCTGTTAGTTATGAGGTAGACCAGGACTTGGTTGAGGAGTTCTTCGATGATCTGCTCGAAGGAGAGCAGGATGGTGCCCAGGGTAGCCACTTTCAGGGTGACCCACAGTTAGGGGTAGTTAGGTGCATCCTAGCCCAGCCCCAGGTGAGTGACGACTGGCGTCGCACCACCATTTTTCACACCTTCTGTAGGCTTGGGGGTAAAGCTTGCAAGATTGTCATTGATAGCGGGAGTTGCATCAACGCCATATCTACTGGCACTGTTACCCGCCTTGGGTTGACCCCAGTTGACCACCCTGCCCCCTATAGGGTTTCGTGGGTCGATTCTACCTCCATTCCTGTTAGGCTCCGTTGCCTGGTGCCCCTTCAGTTCCAGACCTATCAGGATGAAATTTGGTGCGATGTTCTACCTATGGAGGTAGGTAGCATTATTTTAGGGAGGCCGTGGTTGTTTGACATGGATGCCACCCTACAGGGCCGTGCAAACACTTGCACATTTGATCACAACGGCCACAGGATCACCCTCCACCCAGCCCCACCTAGGGACCCTACTGTTAGGGGACCAGCCGGCCCTAGTGCCACGACCACCCCTCACCAGGGGAAGGTCAGCCCACCACCACCACCACCTCCGGTGTCAGTTTCCACCCCCTCTCCCACCCTCACCATAGAGGCCCCTCCGACTAGGAGGTTGATGATCATCAGTCCCCGAGAGATGGAGAGAGAGGTTGCTAGTGGTGTCCCTCTTTTAGCTGTGGTTGTCAGGGAGACGGGTGAGGTGGTCCCCAGTCTCGAGGGAGTGACAGACCCTCAGTTAGCTGAGATGTTGCGAGAGTTTGCTGATATTTTCCCGGAGGACCTTCCCGAAGGCCTTCCACCATTGCGTGACATTCAGCACGAGATTGATCTTGTCCCGGGCTCGTCCTTGCCCAATCTTCCACATTATAGGATGAGTCCCGCGGACCACGCTGAGCTACAGAGACAGGTTGATGAGTTGATGAGTAGGGGTTCCCTTCGGGATAGCAAGAGTCCCTGTGCTGTTCCCGCCCTGCTAGCGCCGAAGAAGGATGGCACATGGCGTATGTGCATCGATAGCCGTGCGATCAACAAAATCACGGTTAAGTATAGGTTTCCCATTCCCCGGCTGGATGACTTGCTTGATATGATGTCGGGAGCCACGATTTTCTCGAAGATCGATCTTAGGAGTGGCTATCACCAGGTGAGGATCAGACCAGGTGATGAGTGGAAGACTGCATTTAAGACCAAGGATGGTCTTTACGAGTGGTTGGTCATGCCCTTCGGGCTGACTAACGCCCCTAGCACCTTCATGCGGGTGATGACGCAGGTGTTGCGTCCTATGATTGGAGTGTTTGTGGTCGTCTACTTCGACGACATCTTGATTTATAGCCGCACTAGGGAGTTACACCTAGACCACCTTAGGCAGGTGTGTGTTGTTCTGAGACGGGAGAGCTTGTTTGCCAACCCTAAGAAGTGTAGTTTCATGACTGACCAGGTTTCTTTCTTAGGGTTCATTGTGTCCCGTGACGGAGTCTCCGCTGATCCGGAGAAGATCCGTGCCATAGTGGAGTGGCCCGAGCCCCGCTCACTCCACGATGTTAGGAGCTTTCATGGTCTGGCGACATTCTATCGCCGTTTCATTAGGGGGTTCAGTTCTATTACCGCCCCGATCACGGATTGCATCCGTAAGGGCGAGTTTACCTGGACGAAGGCTGCTGCCACAGCCTTCCAGACTATCAAGGATCGCATGACCCAGGCACCCGTTCTTACACTTCCTGACTTTTCTAAGGTGTTTGAGGTTACATGTGATGCCTCAGGTGTAGGCATAGGGGGAGTGCTTAGCCAGGAGTCCCACCCTATAGCCTTTTTCAGTGAGAAACTCAATGATGCCAAACTGCGTTACTCTACTTATGACAAGGAATTCTACGCAGTTGTCCAGGCTTTGCGCTATTGGAGGCACTATCTCCTCCACCAGGAGTTCGTGCTCTTTTCTGACCACGAGGCATTGAGATTTCTCCACACCCAAAAGAAGTTGAATGCCAGACATAGTAGATGGGTGGAATATTTGCAGGAGTTTACATTCGTTCTCAAGCACAAGGCAGGTGCTGAGAACAAGGTGGCCGATGCTCTTAGTCGGCGGGTGATGTTGATATCCACCATGAATGTTCAGGTGGTTGGTTTAGAGAAGTTGAAGGAGGCCTACATTGATTGCCCGGACTTCGGTCCCATCTATTCTGCCCTTCAGTCAGGACCGTCCCGTGAGTTTAGCGAGTATGTCCTTCAGGATGGTCACTTATTTCGAGGTGATAGGTTGTGCATCCCACGGACTTCAGTTCGTGATTTTCTTATGTGGGAGCTTCATGCAGGAGGTCTTGCCGGCCACTTCGGCCGAAACAAGACCATAGAGGCTGTTGAGCACCGTTTCTGCTGGCCCAGTTTGAAGAGGGATGTGGCCCGCATAGTTGCCCAGTGTCGTATTTGTGCCCTAGCGAAGCAGAGGAAACAGAACACTGGCCTTTATACCCCTCTGCCTGTCCCTGATAGTCCTTGGCAGGATATCAGCATGGACTTTGTGCTTGGTTTGCCCCGTACTGCACGGCGGCATGATTCTATTTTTGTTGTGGTTGACCGCTTCTCCAAGATGGCCTTGTTTATTCCTTGTTCCAAGACATCGGATGCCTCTAGAGTTGCCAGGTTGTTCTTCACCCACTGTGTGTCCAGGTTTGGGTTGCCGCGTACCATTGTTTCTGATAGGGATGTGCGTTTTACGAGCTATTTTTGGAAAACCCTTTGGCGGATGATGGGCACCCAGTTGAAGTTCTCCACCGCATACCACCCCCAGACTGACGGTCAGACAGAGGTAGTCAATAGAAGTCTAGGGGATCTTCTGAGGTGTTTAGTGCGTGATAGAGTTGGAGATTGGGACCTTGTCTTACCATTAGCAGAGTTTGCATATAATGATTCGGTCAATAGGTCTACAGGGTTGAGTCCATTTGAGATTGTCACTGGTCGAAGACCTAGGAAGCCGATTGATTTGATTCCCTCCCCCATTCAGTCCCGAGTCTCTGAGTCAGCTGAGTCTTTTGCGGAGCATATTAGACAGTTGCATGACCATGTCCGTCGTCATATAGAGGCCAGCAACGCACGTTACAAGGAGTTAGCTGACGCGCACAGACGCACACGTGAGTTCCGCGAGGGAGAGTACGTCATGGTCCGGGTTAGACCGGAACGGTTTCCTTCGGGAGCCGTAAAGAAGCTCCAAGACCGCGGTGCAGGACCATTCAGAGTGTTGAGGCGTATTGGGTCGAACGCGTATGAGATCGAGCTACCAGACGACTACGGGATCAGTTCGACGTTCAATGTCTCTGATCTGGTAGCTTATCGGGATCCCGCGGTGATACCCAGTGAGTTATTTGGGCCTGACCCTCCTGTTGTGAGTGATACACCTACTGAGAGTCCACCTCCTCCAGCCCCATTACAAAAACGCGAGCATATAGATTGCATACTGGATGAGCAGGTGACTACTACCAGGAGCGGAGCCTACCAACGCTTCTTAGTGCGTTGGAGAGGGCGCCCCGAGTCGGACAACACCTGGATTACACGTGGAGAGCTGGAGCGGATCGATCCGGACCTGCTGGAGCGGTACCTCAGCGACCGTGACCCTTACTCGACGGGGTCGAGTTCTTCCCACCCGGGGAGAATTGGTGAGGACACACGGCGCTATCCTCGACGGAGCACCCGGCACACCGCTACCTCCTTGTGGCTCGGCGACGGCGGCACCTTCTAGTTATCTTTTCATCATGTTTAGGCCATGTTGGGCCTCAGTCTGGACTTGCTCAGGCCTTGTGGGCCTTGTCTTTTGGTCCCTGCGTGGACATCTTATTGTTTGGGCACTTATTGGGCCATATAGTGGCCAATTGGGTTGCTTTGTGGGGTAATGGATCTTGTTATTGGGTCAGGGGCTTATTGGGGCTTGAAGCCCACTTAAAAAGAGGCCCATTAGGGTTTAGGGGGCGGCCCCCTCCCCATCTAGAGGAGGAGGAGGCAGCCGCCCCCCCCCTTCCTAGTTCTACTAGGGAAGGTGGGGGGCGGGGGGGGGGGGGGGGGGGGGGCGGCTGCCTCCTCCTCCTCTAGATGGGGAGGGGGCCGCCCCCTAAACCCTAATGGGCCTCTTTTTAAGTGGGCTTCAAGCCCCAATAAGCCCCTGACCCAATAACAAGATCCATTACCCCACAAAGCAACCCAATTGGCCACTATATGGCCCAATAAGTGCCCAAACAATAAGATGTCCACGCAGGGACCAAAAGACAAGGCCCACAAGGCCTGAGCAAGTCCAGACTGAGGCCCAACATGGCCTAAACATGATGAAAAGATAACTAGAAGGTGCCGCCGTCGCCGAGCCACAAGGAGGTAGCGGTGTGCCGGGTGCTCCGTCGAGGATAGCGCCGTGTGTCCTCACCAAAGTCTGGCGGGGTATCTCTATTTTTAACCCCATTTTTCATTTCTTTCTCTTTTTTTGATTTTGAATTCGGAGTACAGAAGAACTGGACCGCTAGGATGCTGACCGTCCTTGTCGATGATGACAAGGATTGATCCTGGGTTTATTTCGTCGACACTGGTTAAATGTCGAAGCAAAGGACATGGTTTATTAACAAGGATGTAGGATCCGAGTTAAGAGTAGAGGTCGACCGATCTCGCCGAAGATAACGAGGGTCGAACACGGGTTTATTAATCAGCATAGGTTATATGCCGAAACAAAGGTAGGTTTACTAATAGGGACGGAAGGTCCAAGTTAAGGGGCAGAGATCGACCGATCTCGTCGATGATGACGAGGGTCGAACACAGGTTTATTCATCAGCATAGGTTATATGCCGAAGCAAAGGTAGGGTTATTAACAGGGATGGAAGGTCCGAGTTAAGGGGTAGAGATCGACCGATCTCACCGATGATGATGAGGGTCGAACACAGGTTTATTCATCAGCATAGGTTATATGCCGAAGCAAAGGTAGGATTACTAACAGGGACGGAAGGTCCAAGTTAAGGGGTAGAGATCAATCGATCTTGACGATGATGACGAGGGTCAAACATGGGAATAATCATCAGCATAGGTTATATGCCGAAGCAAAGGTAGGGTTATTAACAGGGACGGAAGGTCCAAGTTAAGGGTAGAGATCGACCGATCTCGCCGATGATGACGAGGGTCAAACATGGGTTTGTTCCAAGGATTTTCGGGGCTTTTGATGATTGTCCCTTGTGGGGTTTCATTGGGTGGAGAATAGAAGAAGAATTTGAAAATTACCACTTTACTGACCTAAGCGCCCTTTCAGGTTTTCGCCAAAGCCAGCCCCCTCTTGCTTTTGCCCACGCGCCCTCTCGGGTTTTCACGTGGCGGGGTACCCGATTTTGCCTGTAGCGCCCTTTCGGGTTTTCGCCACAGCTGGGTTATAGCCATTTTTTACACTCGTCCTAATATAGGAGCAAGTCTGGCGGGGTATCTCTATTTTTAACCCCATTTTTATTTTATTTTCTTCTTTATTTCTATGAAGGGTGGCAGGTCGAAGCGTGATATCTGACCCGTGGTTGACAGTAGACGGCTGTTGACCGGATCACCGGGCCTTGTGCCGAGCAGAGCGGTATATCCGTTAACAAGGGCTGAATGCTAACGCAAAGGAATGATCTTTCGCCGATTCGGACGTAAGGCTCGTAACGGCAATATGGTGTATTCTTTTGAGAGCTCGGCCATGGCGGAGTGCCACTAGACCAAGGAAAGATAGCTCAATCAGGGCGGAATGCCACTAGACCAAGATAACGGTAGCTCGATCGGGGCGGAATGCCACCGGACCAAGGAGAGGTAGCTTGGCTAGGGCGGAATGCCACTGGACCAAGGTAAGGGTAGCTTGGCTAGGGCGGAATGCCACTAGACCAAGATAAGGGTAGCTCGATCAGGGCGGAGTGCCACTGGACCAAGATAAGGGTAGCTTGGTTAGGGTGGAATGCCACTGGACCAAGGTAAGGGTAGCTTGGCTAGGGCGGAATGCCACTAGACCAAGATAAGGGTAGCTCGATCAGGGCGGAATGCCACTAGACCAAGATAAGGGTAGCTCGATCGGGGCGGAGTGCCACTGGACCAAGATAAGGGTAGCTTGATCAGGGCAGGGTGCCATTGGACCAAGGAGAGGTAGCTAGATCAGGGCAGAATGCCACTAGACCAAGATATGGATAGCTCGGCTGGGGCGGAGTGCCACTGGGCCAAGGAAAGGTAGCTCTATCAGGGTGGAATGCCATTAGACCAAGAAAAGGTAGTTCGGCTAGGGCGGAGAGCCACTAGCCAAAGGAAAGGGTAGCTCGATCAGGGCGGAATGCCATTAGACCAAGATAAGGGTAGCTCGACTGGGGCGGAGTGCCACTGGGCCAAGGAAAGATAGCTCGATCAGGGCGGAATGTCACTAGACCAAGATATGGGTAGCTCGGCTAGGGCGGTGATGAGAACATCACCTCCTATTTCATCAGGCATGGTCTAGTCATTTAATTTTAGTCCTATGTAATTTTTATTTGAGTCATTGATGTAATTTTCATTTTATTTGAGTCATTTCCCTAGGTCTAGCATTTATTTTCCTATGTTTAAGTGTCATTAGATTGTGTAATGTGCTAATTGGGCCCATTTCTTTGGGCTTGGCCCAATGAGCTCTCCTACCCCTTCGGTTATTTGTCAATGAGGCTTTTGTCAGGGTCTTTTGTAGAAATGTGGGTTTCCTATATATAGGACCCCATTTCCTCCATTTGAACTTAATCAATCAATGAATCAATCAATGAAAAATGCCATTTGAGAGTCCAAAGCTTAGTTTAGTGGAGTGATTCCAACATTTCTTGGGTGAGATGCCCTAGGGGAGAGATTCCCCACCCTTCCCTCTCTTAATCTCTCTTTTTCACTCCATTTTCTCTCTCCTCAACACCCAATTCCGAATTTGCTTCTCTCTCCTCCCTTCCCCAACCACCTCCACTAGCTACCCACCTCATTTAAGACCCTCCACTTCCCCAAGCCACCATTACTCCACCCCCTAGTCCCAAGGGAGCTTCCACCAATCCTAGCTCCACCTCCCAACCCCCAACTACCCCACCCACTTCCCCAAGCACCCTTCCCACTACCCCAAGCACCCATTCCCTTCCCCAACACAACTCTTCCCATTCCCAAAGCCCCACTAACCACATTAGTCCATTTTCAAATTTTGGAGAAAGATCTCTCCTTCTCTCTTCCCCACCCATCCCAAATTCGTAGCTCCCCTCTCACCCACTGCAAACACCACCTTCTAGACCCCATTCTCCCTCATACACACCTTGGAACACCCCCTCCAAGACCCCCTTACAACCAGGGGTCACTCCTACACTCATCCACCCCCATTTCCCCTCCAACATACCCCATTCCCCCCCGTCATCTTCAACCTACAGTTTCAGTTGCAGATCATAAGAAGAGTACCGACTTGCAGAGGTGACCACGGCTTCCTCCGGGCGATTATGAAGGCCCAAGATACATCCGTGGAAGCGTCTGCCTGTCCTCTTCGACACCAAAGTGGTTTCGTCTTCATCGGAGCTCGGGGCTGTCCAGGAACTCCGTTCTCCCACGACTGCGCGGAACCCTCCCTGCCAAGCATCAGAACCTGAGAGATCACTCTGCCACGACGAACCCTAGAGGATTCAGGCTGAATCCCCTTCATAAAAGTTCTTCCTCTGCTAGTCTTCTTCCAAGATAAAGAAACAGAACCTCATTCGGCTGCCGGAGGAAGGAGTTACGAATTTTCTCCCCCGAGCTCTCCAGTTCTGTCTCCTGCTGTCTACTCTGACCAGTGCCAACTCTTCAAGGTACGCAGACCGGCCTCGACCTCTGATTGCAGCCCCGTTACCTTTGGCTGAAAGCTACTTTGACCATGAAGACGTCACCGCCAGTTTCGTGCTGATCGGAGTTCAGGAGAGTGCGTGGCGTCCTCTACAACCTGCTGCCAGAAGTCTGCAACTGTGGATCAGAAAACCTCATGTCCTGTTCCAACCTCTACTCCGGTCAGCCACGGTCTCAGAAGAAATTCAAAAAAATCTGAAACGTTCCTGTACCTGTTACGAAGCTTTTGCCACCAGTCTCGCTATCGGAAAAATTCGTGAGAAGGATCTAAGGTCATTACACCGCCCCACTGTCCCTGTTCGCAGATAACCGGCAGATTCGGCATCCACACTCAACTGACATTCTTTACCTTATTTTCCCCACCCCGCTTGGCCGGCTGAAGGCCCCACCCTGCGTGGTGGTAGTTTTGATTGTAACACCTTAATCCCCACCCCAAGAACCCCCCCCCCCCTTGCATGGGGTGTAGTGCATGTAATTTACAATTTCAGGTTGAACCTTCTCCGGCGCGGCGTGCGGGTAAGCCCACGCTTCCTCGCTCGCCCTCGTCTCCGACCGGGATCGGTGTCTTCACACCGACTAGGTGAGCCACTGCACACTCCTCTTTGCTGAAATTTCCTTGCTTGAGTAGTATTGTATCTTAGTGCCATCGGTGGTAAGTGGAGTGCCCGAACTCAAATTTGCTTGTGAATGAATGATTACTGCGGGTGAGTTGTGAGTGAACTGTTAATACCCACGCCCTCGGCGTGCTGGCCGTCTATGAGAGTGGACATCCTAGGACCCTTGAGAGGTCCAATCCTAAGCTAGCCAACCCTCGGAGCAGCAAGGGCCCGTCCCGGACCCTCACCACTATCACCGGTTTGCCTACGGGCACAAGAGTGCGCTTAGCGGGTGAGTCCGCCCGAGTAAAGTCACCGGTTCGTGCGTTGGTTGCTTGCTAGGTCCAAGGGTCATTTGATCATGTGAAGAACCCCCTAGGTCGTGTCACATCAAGTGGTATCAGAGCAAGTCATTGACTTGTCTCTATCAAGTCAAGTCCATGGGCACGCTTGCATTAGAGTTCTCATCGGATCGTTCCATGCATTATCCACCTCCCATTGTCATTGAGTCTACAGACCAAAAAGCCCCAATTCCCATCATATCCCAAGCATACCTACCTAATGGGAGCCCCACAGAAATTGACTTCATCTACATGGTAGAAGATAATTGGGTATCCCCCGACATTGTAGCCACCCTCTCTACGACCGGACAAATTGTGCACAATGGAGACCTAGTCTTCATTGAATTCCATAAAAGGTTTGGAGAGACCAAATACTTTGATGGAGCTTGGTGTCAAATTAGAACTTTGGAAGGCCCTTGCATAATCCTAGGGAAACAATGGCTTGATGAACGGAATACCACCTTCCACCCATTGCGTTGGTCTTGCCTACTTCATCCCCCACATCTCCCGGGAGCCTATGGTTTCAACAACCTTTTGTTCCCTCACCCACCGGGGCCCCATACCCGGCCACCATGCCCTCTCAACCCACTTCGAAGAATGAACAAGGTCATGAGTGAACATGAGGAAAACCCGGCCCACAAGACCAAATCCCCAAGATTGGACACCAATCCAAATCCCTTCCCACATTCAAGGAAATTCATACTCCTATCAATAAGGAAGAAGGACATCAACTCATCCCCGTCCAAACAAACACATACCTCCCCAAACCACTCAATCTCATGCAAAAGGTGGTGACCCTAGGAGAACTCATCATCAAATGGCTCAAGCAAAATCCCATCCCTCATACCTTGTACTTTCAAAACCCAACCATGGAGCATCCTTTCCAATTAGCACCCATTAACTCCTATCACACCACATTCCAATCCTACTATGAGGTAAATAGTTGGGATGATCTCATCAAGGGTTTAGAATGGCAACTAAAGTTGACTTGCTTATTGACCATAGGAGAGGCCCACCGAAGAAGACTTAGTCTCATCCGCCCATGTGTTGGTTCTGTCACCTCAGTCTACACCATTGGTTGCTACACTAGTGACCTCCTTCTCATTCTCCCCATGGATGAAGAACCCATTATGGTCCACTCCACTACCATTAAGATCCCAAGTACCTTGACCGACTGGCCCACTAAAGATCTTGGTCCAGTTACCTTGGGGAAGGATGACCCACCATGCGTGGACCATGTGGACATAGAGTTCCTTCCTCTAGGAAGCCCAGTCCATGACCCCTTTGATCCCTTCCAATGGGAGTCTAGGTACCCATGTAATACACCCACCTTACCCACAACTCCCCTTTCCCTACCCCAACCAACCATGTTGGACCAAGAACACCTCTTCCAAGACTTGGGCCACACAAAGGGAACCATCACCATAGACAACATATGCCTAGGAAGCAAAGAAGACCCCCTCTCCATAATGCCCACCTTCCTAGATCATTTTGACCCTTTCACATGGAAGTTCAAAGGCCATCCCACACCCATACACATGGAAGTCATCTTTGGGAAAGGAATGCATAAGTCTTGGCATAACACATCACTTGGCGTGATTCATAAGACGGGTCCATTCATTCACAACACCCACATGTCAAGTAGGAAGCATGAATGGACCATTTTTGGATGTAATGGTCCACCTCCATTCATCATGAGTCTTAAGGATGAGAGTTCCATATTCGGATGTAATGGGCCACCGTCATTCATCATAAGTCTTAAACATGATAGGAGCATTCACGGATGTCCGGGTCCCCCGGCACTCATCACACCCATACATGAAAGGGACACATATGGATGCCCCGGCCCTCCCTCACTTCACATTAGTCATACACATGTCAAAGGCATCTACGGATGTCTGGGTCCCCCGATATTTATCACCACTTTGCATGATAGGGCCACCTACGGGTGCCCCGGCCCACCTAGGTTGACCGAAGTCTACACTGCATCATTACATGATAGGTCTACTTTTGGTTGCCCCGGTCCCCCTTTGCATACCACACACTTCCCACCCACACCGCACCGTAGCTCAAGGCATACTCATTCAAGCAAGCATCTAGCAATGGGCGGTGAGGGTCGTAATAAGCGGGCAAAAACTCACGAGTGGCACTTCGAATTCCAAGAAGGCAACCTCACGATGGTGGTTTTGGAATGGCTCTACCTTAGGGCCACCTCCAAATCGAGGGCACGAGGACTTGGACCTTCCATGTTCCAAGTGGCTTTGGCAACCTGGCTTATGGGTTGGATTTACTCATGGGATTTTGGGATATACCTCACTTTTCATGTAACGGATCTAGCACCCTCTAAGGGCACCGCGGTAGATCCTAGTGAGCACCTTGAGCCTACCCCATCTTTGTGAGCGACACCCTCAGAGAGCTTCCACATAACAACTTGAGAGCCCGACGTGTGCACACGGAGGCAATACTGGGTAAGCAAGGTACTATCATCGGCAAGAGGGTGTGTCCAAGCCACCTTGAGGAGTTGAAGCGTCGTCCCCTGGTTGCGAACGTGAGGTTGAGTTTGGAGGTTGAAGCTTGCTCGGAGTTACGTCGGAGGACCTCTTCTCCCCCCGGTGGACTCATACTCGACGGAGTCGAGTTCTTTGCACCCCAGGAGTATGATGAGAACATCACCTCCTATTTCATCAGGCATGGTCTAGTCATTTAATTTTGAGTCCTATGTAATTTTTATTTGAGTCATTGATGTAATTTTCATTTTATTTGAGTCATTTCCCTAGGTCTAGCATTTATTTTCCTATGTTTGAGTGTCATTAGATTGTGTAATGTGCTAATTGGGCCCATTTCTTTGGGCTTGGCCCAATGAGCTCTCCTACCCCTTCGGTTATTTGTCAATGAGGCTTTTGTCAGGGTCTTTTGTAGAAATGTGGGTTTCCTATATATAGGACCCCATTTCCTCCATTTGAACTTAATCAATCAATGAATCAATCAATGAAAAATGCCATTTGAGAGTCCAAAGCCTAGTTTAGTGGAGTGATTCCAACATTTCTTGGGTGAGATGCCCTAGGGGAGAGATTCCCCACCCTTCCCTCTCTTAATCTCTCTTTTTCACTCCATTTTCTCTCTCCTCAACACCCAATTCCGAATTTGCTTCTCTCTCCTCCCTTCCCCAACCACCTCCACTAGCTACCCACCTCATTTAAGACCCTCCACTTCCCCAAGCCACCATTACTCCACTGGGCCAAGGAAAAGTAGCTCGATCAGGGTGGAATGCCACTAGACCAAGATAAGGGCAGCTTGGCTAGGGCAGAGTGCCACTGGGCCAAGGAAAGGTAGCTCGATCAGGGCAGAATGCCATTAGACCAAGAAAAGGTAGTTCGACTAGGGCGGAGCGCCACTAGCCAAAGGAAAGGGTAGCTCGATCAGGGCGGAATGTCATTAGACCAAGATAAGGGTAGCTCGGCTAGGGCGGAGTGCCACTGGGCCAAGGAAAGATAGCTCGATCAGGGCAGAATGCCACTAGACCAAGGAAAGGTAGCTCGATCAGGGAGGAATGCCACTAGACCAAGATATGGGTAGCTCGGCTGGGGCGGAGTGCCACTGGGCCAAATAAAGATAGCTCGATCAGGGCGGAATGCCACTAGACCAAGATAAGGTAGCTCGATCAAGGCGGAATGCCATTAGACCAAGAAAAGGTAGTTCGGCTAGGGCGGAGCACCACTAGCCAAAGGAAAGGGTAGCTCGATCAGGGCGGAATGTCATTAGACCAAGATAAGGGTAGCTCGGCTGGGGCAGAGTGCCACTGGGCCAAGGAAAGATAGCTCGATCAGGGCGGAATGCCACTAGACCAAGATATGGGTAGCTCGGCTGGGGCGGAGTGCCACTGGGCCAAGGAAAGATAGCTCGATCAGGGCGGAATGCCACTAGACCAAGGAAAGGTAGCTCGATTAGGGCGGAATGCCACTAGACCAAGATAAGGTAGCTCGATTAGGGTGGAATGCCACTAGACCAAGATAAGGGTAGCTCGGCTGGGGCGGAGTGCCACTGGGCCAAGGAAAGGTAGCTCGATCAGGGTGGAATGCCACTAGACCAAGATAAGGGTAGCTCGGCTGGGGCGGAGTGCCACTGGGCCAAGGAAAGGTAGCTCGATCAGGGCGGAATGCCACTAGACCAAGATATGGTAGTTCGGCTGGGGCGGAGTGCCACTGGGCCAAGGAAAGATAGCTCGATCAGGGCGGAATGCCACTAGACCAAGATATGGGTAGCTCGGCTGGGGCGGAGTGCCACTGGGCCAAGGAAAGGTATTCCGACCGATCACTCGGGGAATGTCGATTGCACCGCATGATATAGCTTTATATGCTTTCCGTTGAGGGGAGAGAACTGGATGACTCCTTTGTGGTCTACCAGGACGTAGGCACCCCCTTCATATACTCGGCGGACGATATATGGTCCGACCCAGTTTTTGACCAACTTCCCTTTGGGGTTGGAGGCCATCACTTCTCTTCTTTTGACCATCACCAGGTCTCCTTTCTTGAATTCTCGACCCTTGACCAGCTTGTCAAAAGCACGGGCCATGCGAGCTTGGTAGAGTTGGATGTTTTGTTGTGCCCGGAGGCGTTTTCCTTCGAGCTCAGCGAGCTCTTCTAATCTTCTATCTGCGTTGGTTCGTTCACCGTTGACTAGTCCATGCTGGATGGCGACTCGCAGCGAAGGAACTTCCAGTTCAATCGGCACCACAGCCTCTGAACCATAGACGAGGGAGAAAGGTGAACAGCCGGTTGGGGTTTTGTAGATAGTACGATAGGCCCTGAGTGCTTCGTACATCCTTTCTTCCCAATCTTTTTTATTAAACTTGACAGTCTTTGCCAGCAATGTGCATAGTGTCTTGTTGAAGGCTTCTGCAAGTCCATTGGCTTGAGGGTTGTAGGGGGACGATGTCCTCCAGTCAATCTTGTATTTGTCGGCCAGCCGATAAACCTTCTGGTTCCTAAAATGGCTGCCATTATCAGAGATGATTCGGCTGGGGATCCCGAACCGGAATATTACGTTCTGCCGGAAGAATCTTGCAACTAGTTCCCCCGTTACATCTCTTAGTGCTACCGCCTCTGCCCATCTGGAGAAGTAATATGTAGCTGCTAAGATATATTTGCACCCTGAGGAAGATGCTGGTAGCGGTCCTACCACGTCTGTGCCCCACTGAGCAAACGGCCAGCTTGGAAGGGTCGGATGTAATGGCACTGGAGGTCTCCTTGCCACGTTAGCATGTTCTTGACACTTCTGACAAGCTTTGGCAAACTTGCAGCAATCATCAAATATAGTGGGCCAATAGTAGCCCAATTTCTTTATCTCAATTTTCATCTTTGGGCCAGCCTGGTGTGTTCCAGCTTATCCCGCATGGACTTCTTGCATCACCTGTCCCACCTCTGTTGAAGACAAGCAACGAAGTAGGATTTTCCTTCGGGCATCTGCCATTATTCGGAACAGGGTTCCGCTTCTCATCTCGTAAGAGTCCTTGACCCTCAGGAGCTTCATTATTTATTCTTTTTCATTTGGAAGTTGTTGGTGTTGGAACCACCGTAGGAGGTGTTCTCGCCAATCGGGCTGCTGAACCTCTTCGACGACTGCCACCTCAATCTCTTGTTCGTCGGCCAAGACCTCCGTTACACTGGGGACCTGACGGCGGTTGATCACTGTTATATTCAAGCTTGTGTCTGATGGGACCGCCAATGAACTGGCCAGCTTAGCGAGGGCGTTTGCCTGAGCATTCTGGCCTCGGTTGATGTGCTTAATGCTGATGAAGTAGAATCTTGACCTCAGGCGGGTTGCCAGCTGGTGATAGGGGAGAAGCTCTTGCTTTCGCACATCGAACTCTCCTTCTAGTTATTTTATAACTAGCAGGGAGTCCCCGAATGCTTCCAGCATCTGAATTCCCATGGATAGAGTAATTTGCAACCCGATTATTAGGGCTTCATATTCCGCTTCATTATTTGTGTAATGTTTGTTTATGGAGCAGGATGTGTGCACCACTTCTCCTTCTGGGGATTTCAGGACTATGCCTGCTCCTGCCCTGACTCTAGCCGATTCAGTGGCAGAGGTGTCAATTCTGGAAGCGCCATCAAAATATAGCTGCCACAAGGAGGGTTGTACCTGAACAGCTTCCAGGGTTTCATCTTCAGGAAGCTCCGGCTCCAATGGGCAGTCCCCTGGTACCGGGTGCTCAGCGAAGAAGTCTGCAATAGCTTGACCCTTAATGGCCTTGCGCGGTACATAGGAGATGTCAAACTCCATAAGGATTACCGCCCATTTGCCCAGGCGACCTTTGAGTGCTGACTGGGACATAATATATTTTAGGGGATCCTCTTTGGATACCAGGCTGATTTCATGTGACAACATATAGTGTCGGAGTTTCTTGACTGTGAAGACTAGTGCTAGACAGATCTTCTCAATGTAAGTATATTTCTCTTCAGTCCTGACCAGTCTCCGACAGAGGTAATAGAGGGCTTGCTCTTTCCCTTCTTCATTATTCTGGGCCAGCATTGCCCCCAGAGAGTTATGTGTAGCTGCTATATACAGTATTAATGGTCATCCTTTCACTAGTGCACCCAACACTGGAGGAGTCTTCAGATAGTCTTTCAGCTTGTTGAAGGCTATCTGGCAATCTTCATCCCAATAAAAGGGAACATCTTTCATCATCAACTTGTGGAAAGGCTGGCATCGCCCTGACAAATTGGAGATGAACCGTCGGATATAGGCCAGGCGGCCCTGTAATGGTCTCAGCTCGGAGATATTCCTTGGTGGAGGTAGCTCCTGGATTGCTTTGATTTTTGCGGGGTCTATCTCGATTCCCCGGTATCGGACAATGAAGCCCAAGAATTTTCCGCTCGACACTCCGAACGCGCATTTCATGGGGTTCATTTTCAGCTCATGCTGCCTCAGCCTCTGAAAAATGATCCGGAGGTCTTGCAGATGATCTTCCTTTCTTCTGGTTTTGACCACCAGGTCATCTATGTAGCACTCGACCTTGTGGTAGAGCAACTCATCGAAGATTTTGGTCATTGCGCGCTGATAGGTTGTGCCATCATTCTTTAGTTTGAACAGCATCCTCTTACAATGATAAATGCCTTTAGGGGTTCGGAAAGCAGTATGGACCCGGTCATGCTCCGCGATCCAAATCTGATTGTAACCGGACGACCCGTCCATGAATGACAGGGCCTCATGGCCGGTTGTAGCATCTATCATGACTTTTGTTATCGGCACTAGGAAGTCATCTTTGGGGCAGGCTTTGTTTAGATCTCGGAAGTCGACACATATCCGGATCTGTCCATTCTTCTTTTTCACGAGGATGATATTCGCCAGCCATGTGGTGTACTGGTTTTCTTCAACAAATCCCACGTCAATGAGCTTGTCGACTTCAGTACAAAATTGAGTGATGAGTTCTGGCCTCATGCGCCGCGGTGGTTGCTTCACCGGTTCGGCCTCAGGGCTGATTGCCAGCTCATGTTGTGAGACAGTGGGGCTTAGACCCGGCATTTCTTTGTAAGTCCAGGCGAAGCAATCCCGGTACTCTAATAGCAGCTGGATGTACAGCTCCCGCTCTTCTGGGGATAGTTGGGCGCTGAGGAAGGTAGCGCTAGGGTCCTCCTCATTTCCCAAGTTGACTTCTATCAGTTCATCGACTGTGGCTTGGCCTCCGTCTTCTATCTCCGGAGGTGCCGGTTGGAGGTCAACGAAATCTGGAATACCGTCTTGAGGGTCGAGTACTTCGACTTCCTCGTCAGACACCACCAGAGCTTCTTGAGGTTTCCCTATTTCTTGTGCCAGCGGCTACGCGGATGGTTTTATTAGCCAATACGCTGCCGTTGCAGCTCCCAGGGATGAGAGAGCAGCTTCAGTGTTTGTAGATAAGGTTGCAGCCGCGACAGGCTGGTAGTTGTTTATTGCCGGGCTTGGACAACATCCCGGTTTTGTAGCAGAAGTTGAGGAGGTCTCGCCTTCTGGAGCAGTTATACCTTCCGTGGAAGTGGCTTTTCCTTTCTTGGTAGCTGGTTCCCCTTGATTGGAGTTGACCAAGGCTTCGTTGATTGGCAGAAAGGGTGTTGAAGTCGTCATTAGTAGGACTCCGCTGGAGGGAGAAACTCCTGCTTCTTCAATGTCTTCGGCTTCACTGCTTCTAGCCGTATCAAATTTGGCTTGAAGGGCCACTTCTTCAGGGTGGACCTACTCCCAGCATCGGCAGGGGACCGAGGTCTCTATTTCTTGATTTTCGGATCGAGCCAGTTCAACATGTTCAGCTTCCACCAGGTATTCATCAAAGGTTGCCCCCAGAGGGCTATCTTCAGTAGGATAGAAGGCAGAGATAGTGTCCACCTCGTACCGCCCACTGTAATAATATTCCTCCAGGGTGAAACCCAACCCTGGATGTTGAGAGACACATCTCATTTCCTTGTCCAGATTTGCGGGATACCACATCTTCTTGAAAGCTTCCTTGCGCTTTTGAGACTGATTGGGAGGAATGTGTTGCTTCTGAAACATCCTGGCCATCCGATCAGTTGTAAATGCCAGACCCTGGACAGGAACCGGCGGGTTGCTTAGATCTTCGGGGAGGCTGCAGTCTGTGTCTTCCCGAGTGGGATGCTCCTCAGCTGTATAGAACAAGCTGTTGGGTCCGTCTTCCTGTGTCACCTCCCAAGTCTTGAAAGGCTCGACAGTGGGGTCATCGAGGCCGATGACTAGCTTGATGAGGCCGGTTGGGACTCCGATGTAATTGTGTTGCCGATTGACCTGCACTTCATTAGCTTCGGGGTAGAATGCTGGGGGTGTTACCCTGCCGACATCCCCTGAAGATGTGATGTGGGAGACCACCTTTGGCTTGACATATCCCCGTGGCGGTGGTGGGTACCAACTGTCGCCGGATCTATTCTTAGATGCCCCCACAGGGGTCTTAGCTTCAGAAATCTTCCAGGGAGGCCCCGTATATAAGTTGGCGTCCGCCAAGTGACATTCAAACACCTCGAATGGGTGGGGGTCTGCAAATATCCTCTCCTCCTTCCCTTGGAGACTGTATTTGATGCATTGGTGGAGCGTGGAGGGCACCACCATGTTTTCATACAGCCATGGGCGGCCGAGCAGTGCCTTGTAAGAGGTGCGAGAGTCAATGACATGAAACTGCACCGTCGTAATGAAATCTACCAGGGTTAGTGTGAACTCTGCCACTCCCATCGACACTTCGCATTTTTGATTGAAGCCGGCGATACGCATATCCCCGACTTTCTCGAGATGCACGTTAAAGTGGTGCCTCTCATATATTCTATATGGCAGGATGTTGACCGCTGCACCGGGATCAACCAGAATCCTATTTAGCTCCCTTCC
Organism: Amorphophallus konjac; assembly: GCA_022559845.1. Taxonomy (NCBI): domain Eukaryota; kingdom Viridiplantae; phylum Streptophyta; class Magnoliopsida; order Alismatales; family Araceae; genus Amorphophallus; species Amorphophallus konjac. The sequence continues at coordinate 214,208,782 of CM040127.1, forward strand.
ATTCAGGTGCCCCTTCATATACAGTGGCCTGTTATGGCTGATGGTAGGCAGTAGCATGTCTTCTGGAGTGAAGGTCATACTGGCTTCCGGTACAGCTTCAACTATGCAAGTCTCGAAATGAGCAGGCATTTGCAGAGCAGTAATAATCACCTGTCGAGTCTCTTCACTCAAAGAAAGGATCTCCCAGATTGTAAATTGAGCAGGGAGCTTCTTGAGTAGCTTCATTATTCGGCTCCCGGCTCGGACATTGGAGAGCTTCATCTCTTCGGCCCATCTGGGCTTGGGGAGGTTTTGATTTGCGGGCCCTGACGGACCTGCTTCATCTTCCTCAGATTCGACGCCTTTCTGGCTGGTGCCGACTTCTGGGTCTTCTTTGTTAGTTGCTGTAGGGCAAGCTCCATCTGTATTTGGCTCTTCAGCAGATTGTGCGAGCTGCGGGTGAACGGTCCCGGGCGTAGGGTTAGCCTCCTGGCAAGGCTGTTTGCCCTTGGACATCTTCATAAATTCAAGAAATGAAGGGAACCCCTTGCCCCCACTCTTGTTGTATAGTCCTGACGGAGGAGGGATTTGGACTCCCTTGACCTCCAGCGGAGGTGTCCTGTAGGGTTGCTCCCCTCTGAACATGATATTGTGGTTGGGTGGCGGCTGGCGCCCCCATTTTCGGCCTGACCGGGTGGCATGTGCAGCAGTTGCGGCCTCGGTCTTGCCTCCCCCGGCATGGGGTGTGAAGCAAATTTCCTCTTCTTCCTCTTCTCCGGATAGGTTGAAGAGCGCTGATAGGGTATTACAGGAGACAACCTGTGTTTTATTGGCTCCAACGGCCTTTCTTCTCTTCTTCTGCTTCTTCTTATTTTTTGCTTCTGCGGGCGGGTGCCCCCAGAATAGACTGCCCTCTCTGTTGGGTGCCTCTTCAGCTTCCTCCTTTTGTTCAAGTGAGAGCTGCTCTAAGTCTTGCCACGGGACGTGGTCCCGCACCAGCAGAGATTTCAATTCGGGCTGCACATATTCATCTAGCCCTTCAATGAGGTTTTGCAGTCGGAGGATTTCAGGATTGGTTTCCTTAATCACTGGCAGCAGAGTTTGTCTCCTCCGATTATGTGTATGTATCCTGATAGCTGTAGGTGGAGTGACCCATACGGGTGCTACCACTGACGGAGCAGGCCGGGGTGTAACACCACGGATATGTGCCCCCTCTTTCGGGCGGGGTGCCCTCTTCTTCTTGTGTTTCACAGGGATCTGCTACCACCCCTGCTGTTCTTTTGCGGGCTCCAAGAAATGAGCTTCGTAGGTGTTCCGCGTGCTTGCTTCAGAGATCTCCTCGGGCAATGCCTGGTAGAGGGAGATCATGTTGACCGTTGCCCTCCTCCGAGGGGCTTCATGTGGCTGAGGAGGGTCCACTTTGTACTCTCCCAGCTCAATTTCATTCTTCTTCACCATCCCTTCGATGATGTCTTTGAAAATATAGCAGTCTTCGATTGGATGTCCCAACATCTGGTGGTAGGGACAGAATCTTGGACTGTCTTTTCTTTTTAGGTCCTCCGGCCTCCTTGGCACAGGCAAGGTGACCATGCTGTATTTTGTTACCCAGTCGAACAGAACTCGGGTCTTGTCTTTTGGAAAGGAATAGGCCTTCTTCATTTTGTCCCTCAGCGAAGGACCTTCTTTGCCGTCTGGGGCTTCTGCAGGCTGTGGGGTGACTCCCTTCTTGCCTTCACTTTTCTGTTGTTCGAACGCCTTTATATCAAGAGCGTTCGCTTCTTTAGGCGATGAGCGCCGGTCCACTGCCTTACCCTTCTGGGTCATGCTGGTAGCAGATGTAGGGGTAGGTCTGGCTGGGAAAGCTTCCACTTCGGCCACAACATTATTCAGCCAGTCGAACGACCGTATTTCCATTTCGATCATCTTTTCCAAAACCTCCCTTCTGAGATTTTGTTTGCATATTTGCACAGTGTCCTCCTGATGTGGGGGCCGCTTGCACCTCATTCCGAGGTTCCTCCACCTCTTGATATAATCGAGGGCTGTCTCATTGGCCCTCTGCCTTGTTGAATAGAGTTCGGCCACTGTGACCTCCGTCTCTGTGACATGGAATCATTCCCTGAACTTCTTCTGCATATCTGGCCAGTCGTTGATCGACCCGGCCGAGAGGCTAGAGTACCATTCAAATGTGAGCCCTGTCAGTGAGGACCCGAAGAACTTCAACAAATATGACTCATCGGTGGCCAGATCACCCATGACTGTCATGTAATATGCAATGTGCTCCTTCGGGGATCCCTTCCAGTTGAATTTGTCAAACTTAGGTAGCTTGTTGACCCCCGAGGGAAGTCGTTTAGCCGCATGGTGTTGCGGGTAGGGCACTGATGTGACACCACCTTGGGGTGATGACCACAAGATAATATGACCCTTGGACCTAAGGTTGCAAGCAAGCAAATTGGCGATGATACCACTCGAGCGGCTCACTCGCTTGGTGCACACTTGTGCCCGTGGGCAACTAAACGATAATGGAGAGGGTCCGGGGTGGGACAATGATGCTCCGGTGCTTGGCAAGCTTGGGGAGAACCCCAATTGGGCCAGGGGTGCCCACTCACGGGTGGCCGTCACACCATGGGTGTGGGTTGAAATGGCTCGCTCACAACTCGCCCGCGATGGACACTTACGTGTTCGGCAATTTGGGCCGGGCCCTCGCTCTCCGTCCGACGCAGCAAAGCAAGAATACTAAGCTAAGCAAGTGATATTGACCAGCAAGGAAAGGGGGACCGAGGCTCACCTAGCCGGCGTGAAGACGCCAACTCCGGCCGAAGACGGGGGCGAGCGGGGAGGCAAGGGTTTGCACCCGCAAGCCGCGTCAGTGTCGCTTCAAATCTGCGAAAATATTATTACATGAACTACACCTCTCGTAGGAGGGGGGCTCTTGGGGTGGGGGTTAGACTTATTACAATCAAGATTACCTCCACGCAGGGAGGGGCCTTCAGCCGGCCAAGCGGGGTGGGAAAATTATGAAGAGAACGCCGACTCTCCAAGCTTCGCCGGTTCTGCCACTCTTCAGTTTTGCTAAATAGGTTGTCGATGAAGATGCTGCCACGGACTCAACCGAGCTCCAAACTTGATGAAACCGGTGCCAAAAGTTCCCCAGCTAGCCGAGGATGATGCTTGAATTTTCTTGGAAGCTGTGGAATGCGGGGCTGATCGGACCGGTGACTGGAGCAGGACAGCAACACTCTGCCTCTGACTGATGCAGAACTAATACAGTGGATTGCAGAAGGCACTGCGGTCGCTCCCAAACTCAAAATCGAACGAAACTGGTAGTGACGTGATCATCGTCGGAGTAGCTTCGAGCAGAAATTGACGGGGCCACAATCTGAGGTCGGAGAGGAGAATGGTGGCCGGAGAAGTGAAGACAGGTCGAACCTGGACCTGAAGGGGGCAGACTGCACACTCCGGCGAAGAAATTCAGAACAAATAGCTCGGGTGGGCGATTGGCATCGTTCCTTCTGCTACTGATGGAGGACTAGACGAAGAAGAATTTTGTAGAAGGAAGCGTGAACGAATTCCTCCAAGGTTGGCCGCTGAACGGCTTCCAAGATCGCTCTGGCCTTCAGTCTGGGACAGATTGCGCAGTCGTTGAAGATGACGTTCCTCCGGACAGCTCCGAACTCGGATGCAGGCAGGAGTACCACCGTTGGAAAGAAGACTTGGAGACGATTCCAGCAATATAAGATATGCCACCGGGAGCCTTCAGGGGAAGTCGTGGATGCTATTGCAAATCACTACTTTTCTGAAACCTGCAACAGGGACAAAATAGGTGGAGGAGAGGGTGTGGGGAAGGGCATGAACAAGGGGTTATTTGGTGGATGGGGAAGGGGGGGTGCGACCTTGGGTGGTTAGGGTGGTGGGGAGATTAAAGGGCACAGCCCAAGGGAGAGGGAAATTTGAAATTTGGCCTAGGGAAGGGCTCTTTCAGTCTTGGGGAGAGGGAGGGTTGCTTGGGAGAGTGGAAAGGTGCCTAGGAGAAGGGGTTTCCACCTAGGGGTTGGAGGGGGAATTGAATGAGCGCATGGGGAAGGGGAAGGGGCCTTAATGAGGGGTGAATGGGGAGGAGAGAAAATGAATTTCGAAATTGGGGTGGGGAGGAGAGAGAGAGGGGGCACAACCCACTTAGAGAGAGTGATAGTAAGAGAGAGAGAGAGAGGGAGATATTGAGAGGGAACTAGAAGGTGTGGAAATTTTCTGGATTCAATATTCAAGCATAATTGTTACAAATGAGAGAGGGGTGGGGCTATTTATAGACCCCACACTTTTCCTAAGACCAAACTGACCCTGACAAACTAACTAATGACCAAACAGTCCAAGGGAGGGGCGCCCCTGGGCCTAGCCCAATGAATTGGGCCCATTAACCTATCAAACCAATATAATGACTTCAAGACTTAGGAAAATGACTTTCTAACCTAGGTACATGACTCAATAATGGGAAAATTACATGTTTAAGACTCAAATAAAAAATAAAAAAATTACATGACTCGACTCACAAACACATGAGGAACATAATAGCGTACACCGACGATCAATCCGAGCTTCAGAAAATGTGAAGGGGCAAGGGATGTCCCCATCATACCCCCGGGGTGGGGAAAACTCGACCCATGTCCATAGCCGAGGAACGGTGCTTCCACTCGACAAAGTGACTCGGACACACCCTTAGGCTGGCGAAGATATCTTGCTTTGCTTAGTATTGCCGCCATGTGCTGACGTCGGGCTCTCGGGCTAGTTTGTGGTGGCACTCCGAGGGTGTCTCTCACAAGGATAGGTGTAGGCTCAAGACACTCACTAGGATCCACCGCGGTACCCTTAGAGGGTGCCGGATCTGCCACGTGGGAAGTGGGATGAATCCCAAAACCCATTGGTAAGTTCAACCCGCAAGCCGGGTGCCAAGGCCACTCGGAACTTGGCAAGGTCCAAGTCCTCGTGCCCTCAAATTGGAGGTGACCCTAGAGTAGAGCCACTCCAAAATCATCATCATCATCAAGTCGCCAACGTGAAATTTCAAGTGGCGCTCACGAGTTTTTGCCCGCTTTTTGTAATTCTCACCGCTTTTTGCTTGATGCATGTTTTGATGCATATGCCATGTACTAAGATGCGGTGTGAGTGAGTAGCGCGTGGTATGCAAAGGTGGTCCAGGGCAACCACATGTAGACCTATCATGCATTGATGTTATGAAGACTTTGAATATCTTGGGAGGACCGGGGCATCCATAGGTGTCCCTTTCATGTATGAGTGTGATGAGTGACGGGGGACCCGGACATCCATGAATGCTCCTAACATGCTTGAGATTTATGATGAATGATGGTGGACCATTACAACCAAATATTGACCACTCATGTTTTCTTCTTGACATGTGGGTGATATGAATGAATGGACCTGACTTTCTAATCATGTCAAGTGGGGTGGTATGCCTAAGCACATGCATTTCAATCCTAGTGATGACTTCTATGTGCATAGGTGTGGGGTGGCCCTTGAGCTTCCATTTGTATGAGTCAAAGGGATCTAAGAAGGGAGACATCATGGAGTGGGGCCATCTATCAATCCCATTGTGTATGTTGCCTATGGTTAAGGCTTCTTTGGTGTAACCCAATTCTAGGAAGGGAAGGTTTTGGGTTATCATGGGTGGTAAGGGTAGGGTAAGGTGGGTGGTGAATAAGGTGAGTGGGTTACATTGAGATCTAGGTTCCCATAGAAAAGGGTCAAAGGGATCATGGTAAGGGTCACCTTGGTAGGGGTACTCTATGCTCTCAAGGTCCTCGACTGGTGAGTCATCCTCCTCAATAATTGGGCCAAGGTTGCTAATGGGTTGACCGATCAAAGCACTTGGGATCTTAATGGTTGGGGAGTGGACTAGGATAGGTTCTTCCTCCATGGGAAGAAGGAGGATGATCTCACTAGTAACTTGGCCATTAGTGTAGATGGAAGTGATGGAGCCAATGGAGGGATATGCTAGGCTAATGGTGTTAGTTTTGGACGGCCTCATGGCTAGCATATTGGTCAAGTGAATTTGCCAATGTAGGTAGTTCACTAAGTCTCCCAAATCTTCCACACAATAGGAAGTTTGATAAGTGACATGTGGCTGAATGGGAATGATTTGGGATTGATATCCCATGGGTAGGTGGCATGGTTGTGAACTAGGAATGGTGAGACCTTTCTTGAGCCATTGGAGTATGGACTTATCTATGGTGAGGTTTGGTGTCTCTAGAGGAGCTAGGCTAAAGGTGTGTGAATTGTTTGGCCTTTGGATTTCCTCTATGTTGGGAGGTGGATTCGGATGGGCATCCTTCTCCACTTGGGTAGGTGTGTGGGTAGTAACTTCTATTGCTAATGGAGTAGGGGGATCTATGGTGGTTGGTTTGGTGATAGCTAGCGTATGACACACCCGGGGTGGTGAACAAGCATGGGCTTGGGTTAGGATAGGAAGGGGCAGTAGAGGAGGCCTAGGTTGGGGAAAGATTGGTGTAGGAAGTGGGAGGTGGGTTGGGTGAGGGGTTTTGGGTTGATTTGTTTTGGGAGATGTGTCCCTTTTTAAGGACGATGGTGGGTTTGTGGTGGTGGTCAAGGGGGCTTGTGGGGTACGGGTTTGGTGAGGGGTTTTGGGTTTGGGGGTGGTGGCCATTATGGGCCTAGGTGGAGGGGTGGACGCGGTGTCCACTTGGTTTTTAATGGTGAGGGTTGGATAAGTGGTGGTCACCATGGAGGGAATTGGGTCGGTTAGGGGTCTCTTGTCCTTGGGATCGTTTGGGGTGGAAGTGGGGGCTAAAGGGGCTTGACTAGTGTAGGTTAGGGAAGGGGGGTTTGGTTGGGGTGTGGGGGCCCTCATGGGGTTAGGTGGGGAGGTGGAGGCCTTGGACACTTGGGTTCTAGTGGTAAGGGTTTGGACGAGTGGGGTTGGAGGAGTGGGAGTGCTCCTCGAGTTTTGGTAACCTGGGTAGGAGGGAGGAGGTCGGGGAGTGTAGACTTTCCTAAGTTCGGCTCTCATGTTCTCCCATGTGTTAATAGGCTCCAGCCTCATAACCCTCCTAAATTGTTCAATGAACCTCCACCTATCCTCGGCATGGTACACAAGTCGACTCTTGGCAAGGTAGATTTTCATGGGTTCAGTCATTGGATTCCCTTTAAAGTATTTGTCCATGTTTTCCTCCCACTCTAAATATGCACTAGGGTGGTATCCGTTAAAGATAAGGTCCTCAAATAGGACTTTGTCCAAAGGGGTGTCAATCGGACCTTTGTGGAGGGCCGAGTGAGATAGATGTGACTTACATGAAGTAGCCATGCTAGTGGACAAAAGAGATGCAACCGAAGACTCTAAATGCATATGAGCGTCCTAGGACCAACTTGATAGAGACAAGTTGTGAACTTGCTCTGATACCACTTGATGTGACACCACCTTGGGGTGATGACCACAAGACAATATGACCCTTGGACCTAAGGTTGCAAGCAAGCAAATTGGCGATGAAACCACTCGAGCGGCTCACTTGCTTGGTGCACACTTGTGCCTGTGGGCAACTAAATGATAATGGAGAGGGTCCGGGGTGGGACAATGATGCTCCGGTGCTTGGCAAGCTTGGGGAGAACCCCAATTGGGCCAGGGATGCCCACTCCAGGGTGGCCGTCACACCATGGGTGTGGGTTGAAGTGGCTCGCTCACAACTCGCCCGCGATGGACACTCATGTGTTCGGCAATTTGGGCCGGGCCCTCGCTCTCCGTCCGACACAGCAAAGCAAGAATACTAAGCTAAGCAAGTGATATTGACCAGCAAGGAAAGGGGGACCGAGGCTCACCTAGCCGGCGTGAAGACGCCAACTCCAGCTGAAGATGGGGGCGAGCGGGGAGGCAAGGGTTTGCGCCCGCAAGCCGCGTCGGTGTCGCTTCAAATCTGTGAAAATATTATTACATGAACTACACCTCTCGCAGGAGGGGGGTTCTTGGGGTGGGGGTTAGACTTATTACAACCAAGATTACCTCCACGCAGGGAGGGGCCTTCAGCCGGCCAAGCGGGGTGGGGAAATTATGAAGAGAACGCCGACTCTCCAAGCTTCGCCGGTTCTGCCACTCTTCAGATTTGCTGAATAGGTTGTAGATGAAGATGCTGCCACGGACTCAACCGAGCTCCAAATTTGATGAAACTGGTGCCAAAAGTTCCCCAGCTGGCCGAGGATGATGCTTGAATTTTTTGGGAAGCTCTGGAACGCGAGGCTGATCGGACCGGTGACTGGAGTAGGAAAGCAACACTCTACCTCTGACTGATGTAGAACTAATATAGTGGATTGCAGAAGTCACTGCGGTAGCTCCCGAACTCCAAATCGAACGAAACTAGTGGTGACGCGATCATGGTCTGAGTAGCTTCGAGCAGAAATTGACGGGGCCACAATCTGAGGTCGGAGAGGAGAATGGTGGCCGGAGAAGTGAAGATAGGTTGAACCTGGACCTGAAGGGGGCAGACTGCACACTCTAGCGAAAAAATTCAGAACAAATAGCTCGGGCAGGCGATTGGCATCGTTCATTCTGCTACTGATGGAAGACTAGACGAAGAAGAATTTTGTAGAAGGAAGCGTGATTGAATTCCTCTAAGGTTGGCCGCTGAACGGCTTCCAAAATCGCTCTGGCCTTCAGTCTGGGACAGATTGCGCAGTCGTTGAAGATGACGTTCCTATGGACAGCTCCGAACTCGGATGCAGGCAGGAGTACCACCGTTGGAAAGAAGACTTGGAGACGATTCCAGAAATATAAGATATGCCACCGGGAGCTTTCAAGGGAAGTCGTGGCTGCTACTGCAAATCACTGCTTTTCTGAAACCTGCAACAGGGACAGAATAGGTGGAGGAGAGGGTGTGGGGAAGGGCATGAACAAGGGGTTATTTGGGGGATGGGGAAGGGGGGGTGCGACCTTGGGTGGTTAGGGAGGTGGGGAGATGAAAGGGCACAGCCCAAGGGAGAGGGAAATTCAAAATTTGGCCTAGGGAAGGGCTCTTTCAGTCTTGGGGAGAGGGAGGGTTGCTTGGGAGAGTGGAAAGGTGCCTAGGAGAAGGGGTTTCCACCTAGGGGTTGGAGGGGGAATTGAATGAGTGCATGGGGAAGGGGAAGGGGCCTTAATGAGGGGTGAATGGGGAGGAGAGAGAATGAATTTCGAAATTGGGGTGGGGAGGAGAGAGAGAGGGGGGGCACAACCCACTTAGAGAGAGTGATAGTAAGAGAGAGAGAGGGAGATATTGAGAGGGAACTAGAAGGTGTGGAAATTTTCTGGATTCAATATTCAAGCATAATTGTTACAAATGAGAGAGGGGTGGGGCTATTTATAGACCCCACACTTTTCCTAAGATCAAACTAACCTTGACAAACTAACTAATGACCAAACAGTCCAAGGGAGGGGCGCCCCTGGGCCTAGCCTAATGAATTGGGCCCATTAACCTATCAAACCAACATAATGACTTCAAGACTTAGGAAAATGACTTTCTAACCTAGGTACATGACTCAATAAAGGGAAAATTACATGTTTAAGACTCAAATAAAAAATAAGAAAATTACATGACTCGACTCACAAACACATGAGGAACATAATGGCGTACACCGACGATCAATCCGAGCTTCAGAAAATGTTGAGGGGCAAGGGATGTCCCCATCAGGCACTCGATAGGCATCAAATGCGATATAGTCGCCTTCACTTTTCTCTGCAAGCTTCAGCTCGATCATCCTCTCCACCATCATCCGATTCATGACCGTGGGGTCAACTGGCTCCGGATAGAAGTGGGCCGGCTGTAGGTAGGGGGTGACCAGGGTGGTCGCCTGTGGAGGACTCATCAGCGGAGGTGTCTGGTGCGCCTGAGGGAGCACCGGAGGTAGCAGCGGCTGGAGCTGTGGTGGCCGCTGTTGCATCGTCGCCATGCTTGACTCTGACGACTGGGGCAGTGTGTAGAGTGGTGGAGGGCCGTCACGACGGACTGCTCCCCGAGATGATTCACCCTGGACTTCGGGTGGCTTGGAAGCTGAGGATTGTTCAGTTTTCTCCATCAGCTACTTCTTCAGCAAGTCTATCTCTTGCCGATATTGTTGAAGTAATATCAAGACCGATGGGTCTATAGTGGCTGTAGTGGGGATAACTTCTGCTGTATCCCCGGACGTACCCTCGGGCAGGATGTCGAGGGGGACGTCGTCTTCTTCCTCTGCCGTCACTACATTAGCTGTCAGGACGGGGGCCATGTCATCCCACTGGTGGTAGACCTGGGGCTGTTTTCCTTTAGTCATCATCAGGAGCTCCCTTGCTGCCTCTGTTCTGCGAGTACTCAGCCCCGGCCATGAGGCCAGCTGAGCCAATTCTCGGGGGTCTTCGGGAAGCTCCCCATATCGGTTGGATATACCAGCCATATTGCAGGTGAAGACCTGCATCCTTCTCCTCTGTCCATGGACCCTCCTTCTAGTTTCCTGCGGGAAGGTCAGCCTCTCGAACACAGAAACTCTTCTTCTTTCTTCCCGCTCGGGGACAGCTTCATCGGCTTCGATCTCGAAGCCGTTATCATATCCATTATCATCGACTGACGACACCATCATTCTTTCTCCCATACCCTCTTCATCTGCCATTGATGGGCAGTAATCTTAATCCGCGGCGGTTGCTTGCATCAGTCGCTGTTGCCCAAGCGAGGGGTTGCCTAACCCTCGAAAATAGTTTCTGACCAAACAGGTCATCTCTTCTTGATCTCGCTCCTGATGTAACACGGGGGATGATTGTCGACCTCCCACAGGAGGGATATAAGCCAGATGAACTCTGTCGGCGGGTTGTTGGAATCTTCATCCCGTGGCTGGGATGTTGGCTTGACGGGCAGTAGCCTAGAAACTTTTGCAGCGCGGAGGATCCGCAACCACTTCTTCTTCCTTCTTCGGGGGCAAGCCCCTTTCTCTTCTCTCTTCCGCCCCGTCATACATAGGACGGCAGTGGATGGGAGTCAGCTGGTGGGCAGGTTGGGTCCACTTGGGAACCCACACCTGTTTGACCTTCTTCGCCCTGGGGGCCGTTCTTCCTTGGCCATAGTGGCCGGTTTCTTCTCTTTCTGTCCTCCTTCCAGCGAGGGCCTGGTATGCATTGTGGACATGGATGGTGGGGATGACTCGATCCGGAGCCACCCGTGTATTGCATCTGTTGAGGAAGACGCGCATGCCGCCGACCATCATAGACTTCCCGGACTGAGATAGAGTCCCGGTGATCACAGCAGAACTCCTTTGAGCTTGGCGACGTTGACGTCCTCTAGGGTGCTTGTTGACAATATTGGGGCGGGTCCCACGTATGACGTGGTGCACCAAATAGCTAGCGGCCAGGGCCAGACTCTTGGATGAGTCGTTGTAGCAGGGAGCCTTCAGAGGCTCCATTTTTCCACGGCTTCCTCGATAGGTGCCGGGGCTTCAACTTCCAGCATATCAACAAAGGCTAACCCCAAGAAGTTGGGGAAGCCAATAGCGGCAGGGAAGCTACCGAACTCCATAGGCACCGCCAGGTACCCTTGGGCATGTCCAGCGACGATCGAAGGACCGAAGCCAACGCCAGTTAACCCATTGGTTGTCATCGTGCGCCTGTAAAGACAAACAAGCCGACGATCAGTAGCCTTTGAGAGGGCCTCGAAGCACAAGTATCTCGGCAAAGAGATGAAAGGTGACACTAGTCCCATCGGGCGTGCCAGACTTGTTTGCGTGTCTTTTTTTTATCTTATTTATTATTTCACGTGTCGATCAACCAATTAACTAACTGGTAATTAACTGACTGATTGACGACGCGGGCGTGCCAGTCACGTGAGTGACGAGTTTATTGTGCACTCGTTCTGACTTGGTCAGACAAATGTGAAGTTCGGTCGGGACCAGCAGTCCGCCATACCATAAAGGTTATGGCATTAATTACATCCCCCACGAGGAGGGAACACCTTTGATTAGTTGCCGAGATAGTGGGCTGTCGAGGCCGGAATAAAAGATGCAACGTTACTAACATGATGGAATCATGCGAGATGCGGCTATCTGTCATGCAGGAGAGGCATGGTTTATTGAATTAGAGACCTTTGGTGCATGGCAGAGGACGTAGGTCCGAAGACCATCATCGCGCATAGCGGAAACTTCCGATCGGACGTAACCCGACCTTCCGTCAACGCCATTCGATATACCCGAGGGTCTATGCAAGCTTACAGGCATGATGATGATAACTATACTGAGCATGGACACAGAAATATGATAGTAAACAATGCTTATTCACATTCATTGATCCCCGTCAGAAGAGAGGGAAACGATAGCACAAGGGTGATGATGAAAGCAAAGTGTTCACACACATGATAGTCAACATGGTAAAGAGGTTATTCGGAGCATGAACAACCCTTGCCTTACTTAATCTACCGCTGATTAGGGTAGTCAATATCAACCATGGGAGGCCAGGATTGCCCTGAGAGCGAACGAGAGATTAGAACGACATAAAAAAGTGAAACGGCGTGAGAGATAGCTTCCACGGCGCGGTAAAGCGTAGGTAAAAAGGGGTTAATCCGGTGCGGTAAAGCGTAGGTGAAACGCTAATCCGGCGCGGCCCTAAAACCCGTTAACATGGCGCGCAAGGCAAGGGGCGCGCCGGTTAAAGGCGCGCCGGGAATTGACCCAGGAAAAGAAGAAGAAACATGAGTCACAAGTTAATACGCCGCGGGGGGGGGGGGGGGGGCGCCGTATTAAGGCGCGCCAGCTAAGACCACGCCGCTTTAGCTTGTTTTTAAGCATTTCTGAAACCCTTTGAGTGTATTTGAGTTTTTATTGAAAGTTATGGAGTTATTTGGACCAACAAATCGTTTGATTGAGTCCAGAACGAGCATCTCATTACGGCTTTAGTTATGCTGAGTCTGTCCAAAATTTGACAGCATCTCCCCTGAACATGAAGAGTTGCAGGGGAGAATCAGGGTCATACTCACTCATGGAGTACGCCCCTAAACTGCCGGTATGCACAGAGGCACCCAGCAAAATCCCATCGGATAGGATACCCCGAGGACTAGCCTGCGAGGGGCACCAAGACTCCGTGGGTGAAGAGACAGAGGGACGAAGCCGCCGATGATGGGAGCAGCACCCCGAGGACTAGCCTGCGAGGGGTGGACAACCCACAGCATATGACTCATCCCGTGGAGGAATTGACCATTAGGAGAATGGAGCTCCGAGGGCTAGCCTGCGAGGAGCATACGTCTTTTGGCCTCGATTGGGTCTCAGGTTGTCGGGGCTGAGCTTATTAGGCTAGAACCCCTTTGTTACTGTCTGCTATGACCTTGAAGAAGCCTCTACCATCGAGGGGTAGAGGCCTCAATCATCCAGCAGTTTATGTGAAGCAACGGGGGATGTCCCCCTCCCCGGGTGATTGAAACGAAATAAAAGAATCTCGGAACGGTTCACATGACTATGATGCAGAGGGGGGTAGTCAATGCACAGGCGAGACGAGCCAAACATAGAGGCATATGCTCGAACAGTTACGGCGCAATGTTAAGTCGATGCATCTTACAATCCCAAGAACGACTCCCACTTCGCGAGCCACAGGGCAACAGGAAGGGAAGAGTCAATGGGAGTTAGACCCTCGACAGCACGGTGGAAAGAAGCATACGCAGAAGCATAGCTCTGTCCACTGAGGGGATGCGGAGACCCTTAAATCAGACACGAGCAAGGTCGAAAGGAAAAAAAAATCGGGGAGGGGTGTTTATGTAGCCCACGGTGCTTCGGGGTGTGATCGGGGCTTCGGGGAGACCAGAATCAGAGAAAGCGGGCGGAAGACCTTAAACATACACATTGATGTAGATAGAGAAGGAGACAGAAGTTTCAAATCATTCATTCGACCTGCTGGTCCAGACATTCATATACACATTGCCATCCCAGAAACGGGAATGGCCTCTCATTTACACGTTAAGAATCCGGCGCCGGCATCATTGCTCGGTCGCCGTTCATCATTCGCAGGGGAATATACAGTAAAAGAGAAGAAATCGCAGAGGAGGGGAGGGGTCGGCTCATATCATTGCCATCCCTCCCCTCTCTTGCTTACAGTTGGTAGACGAAAACCCCGAAAGAGGAAAATTCATGAAAAGCAGAGAGAGATAGACGCCGGCGCCCACCTGTTCTCAAAACAGAGTATCGGCCCCCTTCTCCTTCTCCGGCTCTGGAGGACTTCAACCAAAACAGAGGAAGACGGCCGTCGAAGGACGCTCGGATAGAAACTCCCCTCTTCCAAGAAAGCTCTCTCTCCCTCAAAAACTTCTCTCGAAAGACTCTCTTCTTTTTCCTTCTGTCTGCCACCTCTTTCTTTTTTCCTCTCAACTCTTTTCTTTTCTTTCAAATAGCCATCTATATATATACATGATCGAGCCCCAAGCCTCATACGGCGTGAAGAACTGCGCGCCGGGAAGGGCTTCATGGGTCTTTGCCCGCGGGAATAGCCAGGCCCTGGATGGGGTTCAGCGCGCCGGGATAAAGGGCATCAAGTGAGGGGCGCGCCAGTTTAGGGCGCGCCGGGCTAATGCTCCTCGTGCGATTCGATGAGCCCGGGGATGATTCCGGGAGTCACCGTGAACATTCATCTTGCCAATGCTTATCAAAACCTTGACGAGATGTCTTGTCGAAGCTCCTAGTTTGACGTACGGCCATTCGTGAGACTTCAAATAGCTTTGATTTGATCATACGGGCCTTCCGCTGACACGGCCTTCGGCTCTATGCTCCGTGCTGCTGGCTCGGCCTGGCTTATGCCCAAAGCTCCTTAGGGGGTTGGATAACACCAGGGATAGTTTCGCCTGAGCTGGGTGATCATTCCGCCACTAACGGGCCCATCTTGGCGGGAAACCGTACCCGTGCCTGGTGATCGGGATCTTCTGCCGTCAGAGCATTCGGGCCTCCGTCTCGGGAAGCCAGAGGGACTCCTTCATCTTCAGGAGAGCCTTTCATAAGGCGGGAAGCCACTGGGTAGACCGTCGTCCTTGATCGGACAACGGGTGTAGTGTATGCGGCACGACAGAGTCGATGCCGGTTCATTGGGCAAGCTTGATCGCACTACCGGTTGGTTGTGAGTTTGTCTCGGCTCTCCTGAGGTGAAGTCCCCGTGTCCATACGGGGTGACTCGAGGCTCTGGCAGCTTGAGAAATCTTCAATATGTTGATCTTTATCAGCTTCCGTGCTTCAGCGGGTCGGGTCATTCGTCCTTATGGCTTGGTCGCTGATGATTATATTTTGGGTGCCAACAGCAGCTGCTGAGATCGCCCAAGGGGGAAGTAGCACTGAAGCCGCAAGTGGGCACAAAGGGCGGTGGACTGAAGCAAGAGGTGGGGATGGACTCCTTGCCACAAGTGGCAGCGCAAGTAGCATCGACGCAAGCGACAGCGACAGAGACCAAGCTAGCTCCCATGCTAGGTAGAGGAGCCTCAAGAGCACCCGTGGCCGATGTTGGAGTCAAGGCAGGGGACTCCACGGCGATCAAGGGAGGCACTGGCAGCACCGTCGCATGGGGGCAGTCAAGGCACAGGGAAATGGTGTTGACATCATGGGCAATGACCCCAAGCGGTAGAGGGGCACGAGGTGGCAAAGGAGCAACCACTCTGGAGACAGCAAGCAGGGGGGCATCAAGCGGTGCAACCCCAGGCATAGGAGCAATGGCCTGCAAATAAAGAGGGCCAAGCACCACCCCAAGACCCTCAGCAGAGAGAGGCTGGCAGTTCATGGGGGGGCCAACAGCTGCCACCGAGGAGGAGAGGCCCACAGTGACAGCGTCCACTGCGCGCTCCTCAGCAGAGGTGTCGACACTTGAGCTGGTGGGAATACCACCTCCAGGGAGCGTTTGGCAGTGCAATAAAGAATGGGTGTCGACCCCTTGGGCAGGGGTGTCGACACTTGGGGTGGTGTGAATACCACGTTGCATGTCTGGGCAGCAGACAGATGACTTGGCAACATCCAAAGCAGGGCCTTCGGAGATGGTGGCTAAGGAAGCAGAGGAGGCAATGCCCAGCGCATAGAGGGCCTCCTACATAGGAGGCAATGCAAACAAACAAGTGTTGTGCCCCTGTGGTCTTGATGTTGTGCCCCTTAGGCACAAGCATGATTTGATGATAGCAATGCCATTTTGTTTTGATGATAGCAAAAAAGTGAGTGCATTTCTGTGCATTCTTTATTCTTGAGCAATCTGCATATGATAGCAACATGAATGAAGATGAAATAATGTTTTGATTGCATTGTCTATACATTTCTTTGTTTAGTCTGGACAGTAGTGGGTCGACCCCTTTCCAGATGGGTCGACTCCCCAGTTTTGCATGTTTGTACATTGCATTTGCTCATGCCTTAGAGTCTGTACATTCATGTGCACAGTTCATGCTACCAAGTCTACACATTGCTGGTGCGAGTAGTTAAGTCCATACATGGCTAAGTCTGTACATTGGATGTGTCACAGACAAAGTCTGTACTTTTGTCACCATGCACATCTGACTTGAAGTCTGTACAGCCCAAGTCTGTACAGAGTCTTATTCATTCGTGTGCTTCATGAATATCCAAGTCTGTACATCGATGCATGCTTTGAAGTTCAAAGTCTATACAGTGCACTGTTGTGGTTGTGCATCGTTTAGAACAAGTCCACACACTGCACTGTAGCTGCACGAAGTGATGTAAAGTCTACACATCGCAGCATGCATTCATTGTTAAAGTCTATACAGACTTCAGCGTCTCGTTCATGCATTGCTCATGAAGTCTGTACAGTGGACTGTGTCTTTGTGCATCATGTTAAGTCTATACATTGCACTGTTCATGCACAGAGTTTGTGTCTCATGCATCATCTATGCAAAGTCCATACATTGCATTCAGAGTCTGTACAGCGTTCGTCTCAGCCAGCGTCTCATGCTGCGTCTTAGGCAAGTCTGTACATTGCACTGTAGCTGCATTGTTTCACCTGAAGTCTGTGCATTGTCTCAGCCACCGTCTCATTCAGCGTCTCACGCTTGCAAAGTCTATACACTGGTCGGTGGATGCAAGTCTACACATTCGACTGCTCAGCCTGTGGCCAAGTCTGTACATCCTTCAGTGAACTTCGAAGTCTATACATTGAAGTCTATAAATTGTTCTTAGCTTTCCAAGTCAGTACATTGGCCTCCATGCCTCAAGTCTATACGTCGGACTGTTTGGCCAAGTCTGTACATCCTTCAGTGAACTTCGAAGTCTATACATTGAAGTCTTTAAATTGTTCTTAGCTTTCCAAGTCAGTACATTGGCCTCCATGCCTCAAGTCTATACGTCGGACTGTTTGGCCAAGACTGTACATCATTCTGTGAACTTCAAAGTCTATGCATTGGAAGCCTTTACCTACGTTGCACTTCAAAGTCTATACACTCGCTGTCTTCCATTGTTTCAAGTCTGTACAGCCTTTCCATTGGAAAGTCTATACATTGGTCGCTGAATGATCTTCAAGTCTATACAGACCTTGATTCGCTCAAGTCTGTACATCGGCCTGCTATCTTTGACAAGTCTTCACATCGTGAAGTCTATACACTCAACTCCTTCACACTTCAACAAGTCTGTACAGCAGCTGTCTTCACATAGGAAGTATGTACAGCCGTTCACCTTGTGAAGTCTAGACATTTGATGTGCATGGTCTTGAAGCATTTAGGAAGTCTGTACTTTGGTCTGCTTTGCATTGCATGAAGTTTATAAACCGCATTGCATTGCTCGAAGTCCATACACTGCACGAAGTCTGCACATTGTGTCCTGCATGCTCGTCTAGTCTATACACTGGCTAGTTTGTACAAGACTGCAAGTCTATACACTGGCTGCTGCATTCTCATGAAGTCTATACATCCGATAGTGTAAGTCTTTACATCGCCCAGTGTCATGCTTACATAGTCTGTACAACGCCTGCTTTACACACTCAAAGTCTACACATTGAATGTTAGCATGCTCGCACACACTAAGACCATACATTGAATAAAGTCTGTATAGTGTCTCACATTTACAAAGTCTGAACATCGCCTCATGCATTATCTTCAGCAAAGTCTGAACATTGCTTCAGATAGCTTCAGCCAAGTCTTACATCGACTGGCAGTCTTCATGCTAAGTATATACATTGATTGACAACGTGAAGTCTATACATGCCTTGTCCTCACATTGCAAGTCTACACACTACAGTGCCTTCATTAAAGTCTGTACATGGTTTATACTTAACCTGATAAACTGATGCCTTATTCGTTTGTCCGACAGGTGCCTCTGCTCGTGAAGCTTAAGGAGGGCACGTGATCTGAGGCTGGAAGACCTGACCAGATGATGACACGTGTGCTGAAGCAAGTCTGGATACTGCCACGTGGTCCAAAATATTTGGGCGAGAACTGTGGAGAACACGCGCCCAGGTGCTGCTGCTGCTGCTGCGTACATAAGGAAGCCTTCTTCCACAGAAGAAGACTGATTGAAGTGGCGAAGCATATACAGAGAGAATAGAAGCCAAGTAGCAGCAGAGAGCCACGATCAGAAGAGAAGAAGGAGAGTGAAGAGAGGGAGTGAGACCGGCAGAAGAAAAAGAGAAGGAGAGAGAGCTCATGAGAGATCGAGAAAGAAAAAGAGAGAAGAGAGCAGAAGAAGAAAGAAGAGAGCAGAGAAGAGAGAGAGAGTGAAAGATTTCATAGAGAAGAAATGAGAAAAGCTTGAAGATCTGTCCTCTGCCGTTTGGATCAAGTCCAAGCCAGATCTACTCCTTTGAGAGCTACATTCTTGTTCTTCATTTACAGCCTTCCGATCGCTGTGTATTTTCCATTTCTTATTTTTCCCTTTTCATTTGGTTATCCTTGTTCTTCCGATTCTCTGGATAGAGGTCGGGTTCCTCCTGTGGACTCAGGAGAAGGGAGACTTGTCTCCGGTTCTGGGCTTGTGGGTTGCAAATCCAGGGGTCCCTCCTAGTCTGGAGGAAGAGAGGTCTTCGACCTCTAGTTTCCAAGTGGCTGGGAGTCACTTGGGGTGTCCCTCCGGTTGGAGGAAGAGGGGAGGTTGTTCCCCTGGTCAAGCTGTTTGGCAGCATCTGTTGCAGACTGAGTCTGCGTTCTAGCTTGTGCTAGTGGAAGCCTCACTCCGGTTGGGAGTGAGGGGTGGATGTAGGTCTGGAGGACCGAACCACCTAAAAAATTAGCTGTGCAGTGGTTTGGTTTCTCTATATGTTTTTGCTGCCGCTAGATGATTGCATAGGGGCGCTCTAAGTATTTGGTTTCTAGTTGAGCAGAAGAGTTGATCAGTTTTCTTAGAGTGTTTTTAATCTGTCAAGAGAGCGAAATTCTAGTTGAGCTATATTTTATCTAAATCGTCTTGTTAGCATTCTGATCTTAATTTGGGCGAAGGTTTTTAAGGGGCATATTCATTCACCCCCCCCCCCTCTAAATACTGCACCGAACACAACACTTGGTATCAGAGCGGTGTCTGCTTAGAAGGTCCAGCGACCTGCAGATCCGATCTTGCAGTCTTCGGTGCTAATTTGTTTTTAGTGCATCAATATTCCTGTTGCATTGAATCTATCTGCCATCTGTTTCAATGGCTTATCCACCCGTCTTTAGTGGTTCTGATTTCAACCAATGGCACAGTGCTTTACGTGCTTATGTTAAATCTGTTGATCCAGACCTATGGAAAGTGATTTCACATGGTCCTCATAAATTACCAAAGAAAAAGTCCAAATGGACTGACAGTCACGAATCAATGTATGAGAAGAATCAGACAGCTATAAATCTGATGAAAGCAGCCACTGACAAAGCCTTTCACTCATGTTTCCTTGATTGCAGATCTGCAAGGGATATGTTGGAGATGATGAAGAGAGCCGGGAAAGGAAATCAAACAAGCTGCATGATGGCCAACAGAAGTAATCAAGGTGGCATCGATCAAGGCATCAATCAAAGTGAAGATGATAATGATGAGGAGGTAAACCCTTTTGAGAACTATACCTTGGATGATTGGGAGAATTCATATGCTGAATTATTAGAGTCTCATGAACAGTTAAGAGAATAATACAAAAAAATGAAGAAGAATAGTAGGTCAGACAGTTTCAATTCTCCATGTAAAAACTGTGCTGAACTGAAAAATGTTCATGATGCTTTTATGTCTGATATTCAAATGTTGAAGAAACAAATTTCATTGCTGAAAATTGAAGATCAAGATCATGTAAAAGAAATCTCTAAACTTGAAAAGAAGCTTAGCCTAGCTAGTCATGATTCTGTTCAGAGTAAGGATTTGCTGAAAGAACTTGAATGTGTTAAATCTGACTTAAACAAGCTGAAAAATGAGAATGACTCTCTCAGAAAGTTTTCTAAAGAAAATGAAGAACAATTAGAGAAACTTAAACGAGAGAATGATTTGCTGATTGAAAATTTTAATGCCATAAAATCTGTAAACATAGAATTACAGAAAGATTTTGAAAAACAACAAAAGGAATTGAAGGAGTTTGAAGCTAGGAGAGAAAGCATGGTTAACTCAGAAGATCAGAATCTAATAAATGAGTTAATTCAGAATGACAAGCTTAAGGAAGAAAATGAAAAGTTAAAATTACTGAACTCTTCAATATCTGAAAGACTTCTTACTTTGGAGAAAGGGAAAGTCATCTGTACAAACGACACTGAAGAGGTAGATGAGCTGAGAAAGGAAATTGAAGAATACAAAACAGCTAACAAGGTTTTGAATGAAGCTGTCAATTGTAGTGAACAAGAGATCGCTAGTTATGAAATAAACATTGCATCTCTTGAAAATGAAATTCAAGATTTGAAAAGCTCTTTGTCTAAATTTGTTGATGGACAAGAAAATCTGGACAGGTTGTTAGGAGTTAAGGCTAATACTCAAAAGGAAGGGTTAGGCTACAACAATGTCAATAAAAAGGCTTTCAAAAATAAGCTAATGACATCTTTCATAAAAGCTTCAGATGTAGCCACCACCTCAGAAAATAAACAACCAAATGTTCAAAAGAATCAGAAACAAACTGGAAAAATGGAAAAGGTCAGTCATGTGAAGAAAGGATTGAATCACATTGAAAATGTGCATGCTGTAAAACACACTGATACACCTAGACATGCACATAAAAGGGAAATCATGGAATGTCATTACTGTCACAAGATTGGCCACTTGATGCATGAATGTAATTTAATGAAATCAGATGATCTGAAAGCTAGAAAAATGCATGGTAGGGATTCGCAGGTCAAGTTTCTTGTGCCTCATAAAAAGAGTGTCACATGTTTTAATTGTGATAAAGTAGGACACACTACTGCTCATTGCTGGTTTGCAAGTGGTAAGAAAAAATCATGTTCATTTCATAAAAAATACTTTGCAAATCAGCATGTTTTTAATAAGAATAAATCTGTTTCAAAGGACCAGCACATCATCTGTTTTAACTGCAACAAAAATGGTCACAAGGCCTCTGAATGCTGGTCAGGTTCCTTTAGAAGAAATTCTCTCAATTGCTCTCACTGCGGAAAGCATGGCCACACAGTCAAGGACTGTTGGCATGCTCAAGGGAAAAATTTCATTTCTGAAAGGTTTAAATTCCCTGTAAACACAAATGCTCTCAGAAAGAACATAGTTGTTTTTAAAAGGAAAAACTTTGAATGTTTTGATTATGGAAAACAGTTTGGTCATGCAAATAATAGAAATTTCCATGCCAATGCACATAAAATTCATGTTCATAATGATGTGCATAAAAGGTACCTAAAGTCTGTTTTTTCATGCTATAACTGTTGGAAGCCAAGCCATAGAGCTGCTAACTGTTGGCTGGCTGATTTTAGTAAACAAAATTCTCTCTCTGGTAATAAGTTTCATGATAACAGTAATTGGCATAAAAAGAACTTGAAATCTGCTGCATCATGTCATCACTGTGGTCAAATAGGTCATTCAATGAATAATTGCTATTTGATGAAATCTGATGACCTACATGCTGAAAAATTATTTAGGAAACATGCTAGGAATGTCACTGTTAATTCAGGACCCAAGACCTCTTGGGTACCTGTTTGTGCAAAATAGTTTGCTTTGTAGGTGTGCCTTGGAAGCTGAAAAAAAGGGGGGGGGGTAAATAAGCCAAGGCACTCAAAAGAAAACCCCATACTGAACTTTTCAGGTAAACTTCCTGCTCTTCTTGTTTTTAGTTTTAATGCATAGCAAGTTAAATCTGTTTTTGCATTTTCATTCATCATTTGCCATGTGCATTATTTTCTGATCATGCATTTGCTGAGAGTTCTGTGCAAATATCAGATTAAAAAGGGTTGTCTGTATCTGATGCATACATAGGCTAATTGCAATTGCTTGATAATTGTGTTATGCATAAACTCTGAAATTTGTGTGTTGTAATAGCTCACTGAAATTCTGAATTGCATATAGGACTGCATATTGAATAATCATGCATGACCTCAATGGTATATAAAGGGTAAGATACCAAAAGGCAGGGAGGTCTGTCTGGAGGTTCTTACTATGTGTGAGGTGATCTTTTAGACCAAGTGCTCCGCCTCGTATCATGGGTCACTTTGCTGGTTAGGACAGTCTGAATGTGCATGAATCAAAATCATATGTTCAGTATCTCTTGGCAAACATTGCATGTCTTCAGGGGGAGTTAATTGCATGTTTTTGCATACATATAGTGCATTGCATTTCCTTATATTGAAAATGCCAAAAAGAGAGTTTGAATGCATATTGTGAGGGGGAGTCAATGCATTGCATATACGTTGTCAAATGCATACATGTGTCAGAACTCATTGCATATCCTTTCTTATTGATTTTGTTGACAAACCTTAATCATATTCTGAAAACTTTGAGCTTCACAATCTCTCTTAACAATTGGTATTTCCCCTATCAATTGGTATCATTTGGGTTCAGAATTCCATCAGTACTTCATGAAGATTTCAATGGGACTATCTCGATCATAAATCTGAAAATTTTGAACTAGAAATCTTCTATTATACGTTTTTTATGAATATCTGAAATAACTCGGGTGGTTTAAGTTTAATGTACTCAAGGGTTGACTTTAAAATCTCTTAAAAATATCTGAAGCATGTTTAATAAACCTTAACCACCTGTTTCATGCTATGTCTTGTAAAATCTTCTAAAATCTGCACTTTTGAATATACGACTTCAACTGATTAAGTACATGAAACTATTATTGATTTGAAGCAAATGAATTTTTCTGAAATGTCTAAAGGGTAATATCTGTCAGAGCAATGACATTCGTCACTGAGAAACACATGTCCAAAGGACTGTGTCATGAGGTGCCTTAGTTAACTCTGATTAAGAATTCATTGAAATTCAGGCAGAGCAATGGCATGCACACTGAGAAATACAACTCACTCATCAAGAAATGATTTGGAGTGTGTCATGATGTGTAAATGCTATCTATGTTCATATAGCATGACAGTTAGTCACTCTAAGTACTTAGGGATATTGGCCTCTGATCAAGGTATATCCTCTAGTTACAAGGTGTACACTGAACTAGACTGCTCGTAAAATTTGTAGCATGAAAAATTGTTGAACATATCTCAATATCTGAATATTGATGCTAAAATCAAATTGCTACAACCCTAGATAAAATAATATGACTTCATAATTGCTTAATCTCAATACTAGTGCATGTAATTCTGAAAGAAGTCAATAAATTTGATTGTGTAAGACAAAGGGAGGACAATCAAGATAAATATGAGGGCTTGGTTCATTTTTATTAAAACATGGTTTTAGATATCAATACAGGATTTTATTGATAAACTTTGCATACATCATGTTTAAACCATGCTGATCAATAAAATTCATTCATAAGCCCTTATAATGGAAGACTTTGAAAAATTAGGTTTTGAATTTATGAGATTGATATCTCCTTGAAAATCTTGTTGAATTATTTCTGTTTGGAGCTTATTTGTAAATCTGATTATTTGAACCTCTTCTGCTTATTGTCCTTGGTTCATTGACCTGAACTTCTCCTTGATTGCCCATGTGGTCTCCTTCTCATCCATCTCATAAGATTCCACTTATTGAGGGGGAGCTTCCATGTCATATGCATCATGCTGCATAGAAACTCTTAAAGGGGGAGAATTGTGATCTTGCATTTTGGTATCTCCATCTGCATCTGCATTCATACCTTCCCATGGTTCATCTTGATCATATCAAAGGGGGATATTTTTGCAAAAGGGGGATATTTTTATTCAATCATTGCATGCTGGCTTCTTTTGCTCTCTCAACCTTATGTCTTTTTGCTGAAGTCAAAGGGGGAGAATGTTTTGATTTGAGTTAGTGTGACTCATAGTGTTGCCATCATCAAAAAGGGGGAGATTGTTGTGCCCCTGTGGTCTTGATGTTGTGCCCCTTAGGCACAAGCATGATTTGATGATAGCAATGCCATTTTGTTTTGATGATAGCAACAAAGTGAGTGCATTTCTGTGCATTCTTTATTCTTGAGCATTCTGCATATGATAGCAACATGAATGAAGATGAAATAATGTTTTGATTGCATTGTCTATACATTTCTTTGTTTAGTCTGGACAGTAGTGGGTCGACCCCTTTCCAGATGGGTCGACTCCCCAATTTTGCATGTTTGTACATTGCATTTGCTCATGCCTTAGAGTCTGTACATTCATGTGCACAGTTCATGCTACCAAGTCTACACATTGCTGGTGCGAGTAGTTAAGTCCATACATGGCTAAGTCTGTACATTGGATGTGTCACAGACAAAGTCTGTACTTTTGTCACCATGCACATCTGACTTGAAGTCTGTACAGCCCAAGTCTGTACAGAGTCTTATTCATTCGTGTGCTTCATGAATATTCAAGTCTGTACATCGATGCATGCTTTGAAGTTCAAAGTCTATACAGTGCACTGTTGTGGTTGTGCA
Organism: Amorphophallus konjac; assembly: GCA_022559845.1. NCBI lineage: Eukaryota > Viridiplantae > Streptophyta > Magnoliopsida > Alismatales > Araceae > Amorphophallus > Amorphophallus konjac. The sequence continues at coordinate 214,233,641 of CM040127.1, forward strand.
TCGTTTAGAACAAGTCCACACACTGCACTGTAGCTGCACGAAGTGATGTAAAGTCTACACATCGCAGCATGCATTCATTGTTAAAGTCTATACAGACTTCAGCGTCTCGTTCATGCATTTCTCATGAAGTCTGTATAGTGGACTGTGTCTTTGTGCATCATGTTAAGTCTATACATTACACTGTTCATGCACAGAGTCTGTGTCTCATGCATCATCTATGCAAAGTCCATACATTGCATTCAGAGTCTATACAGCGTTCGTCTCAGCCAGCGTCTCATGCTGCGTCTTAGGCAAGTCTGTACATTGCACTGTAGCTGCATTGTTTCACCTGAAGTCTGTGCATTGTCTCAGTCACCGTCTCATTCAGCGTCTCGCGCTTGCAAAGTCTATACACTGGTCGGTGGATGCAAGTCTACACATTCGACTGCTCAGCCTGTGGCCAAGTCTGTACATCCTTCAGTGAACTTCGAAGTCTATACATTGAAGTCTGTAAATTATTCTTAGCTTTCCAAGTCAGTACATTGGCCTCCATGCCCCAAGTCTATACGTCGGACTGTTTGGCCAAGTCTGTACATCCTTCAGTGAACTTCGAAGTCTATACATTGAAGTCTGTAAATTGTTCTTAGCTTTCCAAGTCAGTACATTGGCCTCCATGCCTCAAGTCTATACGTCGGACTGTTTGGCCAAGACTGTACATCATTCTGTGAACTTCAAAGTCTATGCATTGGAAGCCTTTACCTACGTTGCACTTCAAAGTCTATACACTCGTTGTCTTCCATTGTTTCAAGTCTGTACAGCCTTTCCATTGGAAAGTCTAAACATTGGTCGCTGAATGATCTTCAAGTCTATACAGACCTTGATTCGCTCAAGTCTGTACATCAGCCTGCTATCTTTGACAAGTCTTCACATCGTGAAGTCTGTACACTCAACTCCTCCACACTTCAACAAGTCTGTACAGCAGCTGTCTTCACATAGGAAGTATGTACAGCCGTTCACCTTGTGAAGTCTAGACATTTGATGTGCATGGTCTTGAAGCATTTAGGAAGTCTGTACTTTGGTCTGCTTTGCATTGCATGAAGTCTATAAACTGCATTGCATTGCATGAAGTCCATACACTGCACGAAGTCTGCACATTGTGTGCTGCATGCTCGTCTAGTCTATACACTGGCTAGTTTGTACAAGACTGCAAGTCTATACACTGGCTGCTGCATTCTCATGAAGTCTATACATCCGATAGTGTAAGTCTTTACATCGCCCAATGTCATGCTTACATAGTCTGTACAACGCCTGCTTTACACACTCAAAGTCTACACATTGAATGTTAGCATGCTCGCACACACTAAGACCATACATTGAATAAAGTCTGTATAGTGTCTCACATTTACAAAGTCTGAACATCATGCATTATCTTCAGCAAAGTCTGAACATTGCTTCAGATAGCTTCAGCCAAGTCTTACATCGACTGGCAGTCTTCATGCTAAGTATAAACATTGATTGACAACGTGAAGTCTATACATGCCTTGTCCTCACATTGCAAGTCTACACACTGCAGTGCCTTCATTAAAGTCTGTACAGGGTTTATACTTAACCTGATAAACTGATGACTTATTCGTTTGTCCGACAGGTGCCTCTGCTCGTGAAGCTTAAGGAGGGCACGTGATCCGAGGTTGGAAGACCTGACCAGATGATGACACGTGTGCTGAAGCAAGTCTGGATACTGCCACGTGGTCCAAAATATTTGGGCGGGAACTGTGGAGAACACGCGCCCAGGTGCTGCTGCTGCTGCTGCGTACATAAGGAAGCCTTCTTCCATAGAAGAAGACTGATTGAAGTGGCGAAGCATATACAGAGAGAATAGAAGCCAAGTAGCAGCAGAGAGCCACGATCAGAAGAGAAGGAGAGTGAAGAGAGAGAGTGAGACCGGCAGAAGAAAAAGAGAAGGAGAGAGAGCTCATGAGAGATCAAGAAAGAAAAAGAGAGAAGAGAGCAGAAGAAGAAAGAAGAGAGCAGAGAAGAGAGAGAGAGTGAAAGATTTCGTAGAGAAGAAATGAGAAAAGCTTGAAGATCTGTCCTCTGGCGTTTGGATCAAGTCCAAGCCAGATCTACTCCTTTGAGAGCTACATTCTTGTTCTTCATTTACAGCCTTCCGATCGCTGTGTATTTTCCATTTCTTATTTTTCCCTTTTCATTTGGTTATCCTTGTTCTTCCGATTCTCTGGATAGAGGTCGGGTTCCTCCTGTGGACTCAGGAGAAGGGAGACTTGTCTCTGGTTCTGGGCTTGTGGGTTGCAAATCCAGGGGTCCCTCCTGGTCTGGAGGAAGAGAGGTCTTCGACCTCTAGTTTCCAAGTGGCTGGGAGTCACTTGGGGTGTCCCTCCGGTTGGAGGAAGAGGGGAGGTTGTTCCCCTGGTCAAGCTGTTTGGCAGCATCTGTTGCAGACTGAGTCTGCGTTCTAGCTTGTGCTAGTGGAAGCCTCACTCCGGTTGGGAGTGAGGGGTGGATGTAGGTCTGGAGGACCGAACCACCTAAAAAATTAGCTGTGCAGTGGTTTGATTTCTCTATATGTTTTTGCTGCCGCTAGATGATTGCATAGGGGCGCTCTAAGTATTTGGTTTCTAGTTGAGCAGAAGAGTTGATCAGTTTTCTTAGAGTGTTTTTAATCTGTCAAGAGAGTGAAATTCTAGTTGAGCTATATTTTATCTAAATCGTCTTGTTAGCATTCTGATCTTAATTTGGGCGAAGGTTTTTAAGGGGCATATTCATTCACCCCCCCCCTCTGAATACTGCACCGAACACAACAACAAGAACTTATTCAATCAAAGCAATGTTGCAAAGATATCAAACAATTTGGTTGTTTACGTTTGATTTTTTTTTGTTGAACATTGGTGAATTAAAGATTTTAGCAAAGTTTGATATGATTCACTCAAGGTAGGAACATGATTTCAATATGGTTTTCGTCAATGCCAACTAGGTTGATTCTTAGCACGTATATGCCAACTAATCCTGGGGAACTTCAAGGTACAACATGCCCGATGTCCGTGAGGGAATCCACGGGTGCGGGGACTTACGGAGGCTTGGTTCAGGAATTTTCGGTCCAATGAGACGGAATGCTCAATGGAGGGTCCTTCCTTCACCAAGAGGGGGTAGAATTTCCTAGAAAGTGTGGGGAGAGGAGGTCTCCCAAGCCAAATGCCCTAGATGCAATACTAATGCAAAAGAATGGAAATATGAATGTATAAACAGTAATATGTAAAGATAATGCAAAACAAATCACAGAATAAAGGAATTCTATGAAAACATAGAGAATGGGTGACAGTCATAGTGGGCGCCAAATCAAGAATTGGCGGCCACTGTCCTGGCAGCTCTTTCCCTTCTTCTTCTTCTTTTTTACAAAAACATGAACGCGTCCACTGTCCCAGACACATTTATTTTTTTTATTTTTTTTTAGGGAACATCACCTGTGATAGTGGGCGCTAATTCCAGGAAATAGCGCCCACTGTTTGGATGCAGATTCTTTTCCCCGAAAACAATCTCAACGACCAGAAACCTTTAAAAAATGAAGATACTAATAGACGGAAAAGGAATTACACTCACAATCACATAACATGGATCGTGGCAATCAATAGAAATATGAAAGAAAGCATGACATGATCTTTTTTTTGATGGATAGATAGATAGATAAAAGGAAATTTCCAAAAATCAAGCAAATTACCAATCACATGTGGGGGGGGTGTAAAAAAAATAAAAAGAGTGCTATGTGGAGCACAAAAAGAGGTGCACCGTGGGTGCAAAGGGGAAAGGGCACACGTGGGTGCTGAGGGGAAGGTTAATCAAAGAAAAATAATGGTGGTCCCACCGTGATCGCCAATTTCTAGATTATGGAAAATCCACTAAAAGAAAAAGAAAATTAATATATATATATATAAAGAAAGGGAAAGAGGGAGAAATAGGGAGCATGCGTGGATGCTAACAGGGGTGTGATCGCCAGAGGGGTTACCTCAAAAGATATAAACAATAAAAGAACAAGGAGGGATCACAAATATAAATACCTTAAAAGTGCGGGGAGATGTGAGTGTCACCTTCTCTTCCTATCAGCCAGTCGATGAAGAGAGTTTCTCTTGATTGATTACCCTTGCAAAATGAACAAACCAACAAAGAAAGATATGAATTGCTGTTGACTTTAAAACCCCTATGCAAAAGGGTGGATAAAAATGATGCAATGATAAAAGGGAGGGTGCAAGTGTTGCACACTTAGGAGATCTCAATATTGAGATGAAAACAAGAATAAGAGAGGGAGAGGAATATGATGCATGCAATGTTAATGATAATAAAACAAAGAGATAAGAGAAGGAGAAAGCTTATTGGTTTTCTCCAATTAGGGGCTTCAAGGGATGAAAATATCCAAGGATGTAGCCTTAGACGTGAGAGAGTCCTCACCTTGAGCCTCCGGTCCGGCAGCACCTCCCCTTAGTTGATTGATGAAGCCTTATGAACAAGGGGGACATGGGTCCTATTTATAGGGGTGAAATTCAGAGTTTAATTCAATAGAAAATAGGATAACTAATTTTATTAGGATTTAGAGGAGAATATTCATTGGCCATGTGTCCCCTCAATCTTAGAAACCATTATGATTCTTTCACAAATGGAAAAGGGGCTCAAAACAGAGAAGGAAGGTGGTTCTGATCGGATTCAGAACTCTGTATAAAATGGCACCAATTCGAAGTGCCGCCAATTCTGAGCCATTTTAGGAGGGATTAGAAATTTCCAAAATTAGAAAGGAATTGGTGTCCATGGGTTGGTCGCCAATTAGCAGTTAATATGAATTTTGGACGAAAGTAAAAGCTCAAAATAAGGCAGGAATGAATGTGTCTGGGGTCCTAGACGCGTTCAAGAATGGGCGACAGACTGGACAGACGCTGTTTCTTGAATATTTGAAAATCATAAAATTACTAAAAATTGGAAAAGGAAATCGCGTCCACCAAGATACACATGATTTAGGAAATTGTGAATTTGGTAATTATTCAATAATAGAATTAGCGGCAAGGTGATGGTTGCCCATTCAAGAATAGACGACTATGCGGAAGGGCGTTAATTCTTCAAAAAGGTGAAGTTTGGGGGAAGCTGAAGAACAGGCGTCAAGGGACCTGACGCGGTTTCAAGAACGCGTCCACTGGGCCGTACGCGTTTTCAAAAAAAAATGCCCATTTTAAAAGGCGCTAATTCAATGAAATAAAATGGATAAAGAAGACGCATCCAAGTTGCCAGACGCGTTCAAGAAAAGGCGGTCTTCTGGACGGATGCTTATTCATCAAATATTTTGAGCCAAAAATAGTAGGAAAATAAGAACCCGTCGGATGTGTTGGACGCGATTTAGAAAAGGTCGACACAGCCAGGCCGATGCGTCGACTCATAAGAAATGGCAATAATTCGAATAGGCGCTTATTATTTCTAAAAGGAATTGGCGACCAAGGGACTATCGCCAATTTAGAAAAGTTCTGAAAAATTTGAGAAAAGCCCAGGAAAAATCCAGAAAAATAGGAGAATGATGAGAAAAGCTGAATATTCAAGAGAAATGAAGAAAACCACTCAAATAAGTCAATATGAGGGTCAAATCGGGGCATCACAATGCGATAGGAGATATGCTCAAAGTGATGTCAATTTCAACGTGTCTACAGGGTCCACCGCCGGTAGGGCCTCCTTACGAAAATAAGGGCGTTGGGGGGAAGTCTCCCTCGAGGATGGCCCGGAACCTTCTGACGACCTCACGTAAGAGGAGAAGTCGCAAGATGAAGGGAAAGGCATTGAGTGCCCTGAAAGTTCCTCACGAGCCTCCTATTAATGGATGATGGGCGGTGTCTCCAGAAGATCGCAGAATGACGCTTCTCTCTCCTGTTCGATGGAAGACGAGGCGGTGAAGATTCCAAGAATCTTGCCCCATCACTGCCTCACGCTTCCCGTAAAAGTCTAACCAATGATCCGTGTTCCCTAGGAAGACTAAATGGTGGAAGGCTGCCCAAGTTCCCATAGAAGACATATCAAACACGAGAAAGACAGACAAAACAACTGTGGAACAAGGTGGAGTCTTTTCATTTAAGAGGAGGCAAGATTATAACAAAGGGCTGATCCGCTCGAATGCCCCCAAGAAAATGACAAAACAAGGAAGGAAAGGAAGAAAGATAGAAAACAGCTTCAAGCTACAGGAGCACTCTCCCCTGACGTGCTCGCCCCAGCAGCATCCTAGGCAGGTGGGACGTCTTGGGTAGCGACAAGTTCCACAAGCGTTGTCTCTTGCAGTGGAGGGTTGTCAGATAGGATGATTAGTTCCTGTCCACCTCTCGGTTGATCCTCCTGGTGCTTGGCTTCCATGCCCTATCCCTCCTCTCCCTGGCCACCCTCGGGCTCGAATGGCGAGAAAGGAAGCTACACGTCAGGCATCGGAACCCCAGCAACATCAATGACCGTCAGGAGAGTTGTCGCCCATCCTTCTTTGTAGCTGGCATCTTTTGCCGAGCCATAAACTTCGATGGCAGTAGTGTTTAGCTTGGCATCATACTCTGAAGCCTCTCGGAAGACTTGACAGCTTTTCTAGTAGACGCCTCTGCCCTGACCACGGCGATCGACGCCGCTAGCTTTGGCGTCTTTTCCACCACTGCCTCCACTTCCTTCCTCACCACAATGGCCGCGGGTTCCAGCTCTACCCCCCCCCCCCCCCCCCCCCCGTGCCTCCGCCGCTTAGCCCATCCCTTCATCTATCACCAGAAGTTCTTGAACGCTTGGACCTGCACCCTGAAGGCATCTTGGTCACGCTTGGCCTTCGCCAATGAACGTCCTCTGGACTCTAGGAGATCTTAGAGGCTGGCGTGCTCGACCTCCATTGCCCGGAGCCGGGTTTCCAATGTCACCTGTTAAATACAGCTAGATGCAAATTGCAACTTGGCTTCTCGAAAATGGACTGACCATAATCCTAGGGCTCGTGGCATCGATGTCAGGTTCCTGGCCTACATGTTGTGCAACTCTATGTCAATCCCTAGGGAGAGTGTCACTGAGTGCTCCCTCGGCTTTAGAGACCTATCAATAAATGTCTAGATCTCCATTTGGTAAACACTCACCCCTAGGGCATCCTCGACCTGGGGAGAGCTAGCGTCAGTAGCGGGCTGTGATGCCTCACCCCTTTCCACCCGTTCCTCAACAGGAACTGATGGTCTGACCCCCGACGGCAACGAGCGAGTAGGCAATGGCGGTGTTGGCGGTTGAGTCCCCAAAGGGCCAAGTCCTAGGGCTGGAGGTGATTTGGATGGCGGGGGAGGTGGAGTCTGAGCACGCGAATGCTCAGCAATCGTCTGGGCAGTGACATTCTTCTTCTTCTTCTCCTAGCGACGCTGGCGATCCAGTGCCGCCACTACTCCAAAGTCGACCCACCCGCGCTTGTCCCCAGCCATCAGTGAGAGCTCGTCCGATGCTCCTGAAGGACTCCTCAAAGTACTAGAAGCTCTTCTCTTTCTAACTGTGCGAGTGCTTGAACCGGTGCTGGGCACAAAATGAATTGCTGTAGGGGGCAACGACAGTGGAGGGCGGGAGCTCTCCACCCAAATTGCCGCTGGCAAGGGGTGACAGATGCTCTGCCTCAAAGGCAACGGCCAGCTGGGTGGTCGAGACCGCTACGACTGTTACCTGAGCAGTCGCGTCCTCGACGTGATCATGTGGGCGAGAATCGGACAACTGCAATTTCACAGTTTTGAACCTCAGCTCCAGTGGTGTTAGAAGCCCTGCAACGTGACAAAAAGAGTTAAACCCTAAGGACAAAGAAGCCGAGGAAGCAACAAGAGCCGTACCATGAGGTGATGCGGGGCTCAATCCTAGTTCCCAGAGAACAATAGGGGTTAGCTTCACGTCGACGTCATGAAGAGGGAGACAGAGGATGGCTTTAACCGCCCTAGCCTCTTCACTAGTTGGGGCCGGCAAAGTGTCACCCGTGCGAAGCTAGAGGATTCTAACAAAGCCCCAGACACTAGCCCGACCGGTGCCTCCTACTTTCGTCAGGTAGATGAAGCGCTCGGCCCAACACTTGATGTTTGATATAGTAGAACGAAAAGATACTATGGACCTATTATTTCAAGCCCGAAGGTAAAAATACGATTGTTTAGCACCAGGGCAACACTGAAGGCTGTAGAATTGATGGAAGAGGAGGACGGTAGGCGTGACCTCCGCCTGGTTACAAATATATACAAAGGCACAAAGAATGTGCCAAGAATTAGGGGAAAGTTCACCCGAAACCCTACCATAGAAGTGGAGGACTGACTCCATGAAAGGGCAGAGAGGAAGGCGGAATCCTGCCCGAAAGGCCTCGATTAAAACACTAAGACCACCGGGGAAATAACACCTGAGGTGTAATACCTTGGATTCTTCAGATCAGAATCGGAGAGCTTTCGGAGCCCTTTCGTGGATCCCTAATAGTGTTTTACAATCCACTCGGATTTTTCCCCTGTAAAACTTGTGGAACCCCATGGAGAGTGAACCGTTGAGTTTTGAGACTCCAGGATGCTATAGGTGCATTGTGCTCTTTCCGAGAATCGTGAAGACTATTTTTTCATATTTTTTTGAGTTTACAGAAATTTGTGCCAAAAATTGAATTTTAGGAAAATTGCTAATTTCCTATTTTCTTTTACTTTTAACCCTTCCTCTCTTCTCCTTCCTCTCTTCTCCTCTCCCCCGGGGTGTACGACCATGGCGGAGCTGGATGATGTGGTGACGGCGTGGAGTAGACGTGGAGCGTGAAGGCACGAGAATCGGAGCGTGGCATTGGCGCGATCCCATTCGTGGATTCGAAGCCGGCGTGGGTTGTTCGTGTGATGGTTTTCGACATTGTTTGGCCGTTTCAGCATGCGAGATCTTCAGTGGAGGTAGGGGGATGGATATCCTACTGATTTCTTGCCTTCTCTCGTGATTTGGAGCTGAACGGTATGAGTTTGAGTGAATTTTCTTGCTTTAAGGGTGAAAGCATGTTCGGGGGATGTGAGCTGAGATCGTCATTCTAGGCAATGTTTTTTAGTTTGAATGGTATCATTTGAACTCCTGGCATGTTGGGATTCGATTCTCGCTAGTTTAATTCCATTTGAGCGTGATTTGGGGCCGGTATGAGGCCGGATGCCCACATGAGTCGTTTTGGGTCGATTGGTGGCAATCGCCCGTTTTCAGCCGTTTTGTGGTTGGTTTGATCCCTACCGACTTGTGGAAGGTTGATATCGACTCTAGGGATGTTTCCCCATCATTTAGGAGCGATTGGGGCATGGAAAGACTGAGTTTTGAGCCTTCCTACAGTTTTCGCACTGCTAGGAAGTAGCGGTCAAACCAGAGACCGCTACTTGGAGAAACGGTCTAAGGAGAACCACTATCTGGCTCATAAAAAGGTTTCTATCTCAGTTTCCGGTAGCGGTCTCGTGGCTGACCGCAACTTGGTAGTGGCGGCCCTGGGCTGACCGCCACTTTCGTGTAACGGTCCAAGGGATACCATTATATGGTTTCAATTGTTTTAAGGCGGTTCAGGGTAGCGGTCTAGCTCCCAACCACAACTTGGTAGTGGCGGCCCTAGGGGGACCGCTACTTCCTAGAAATGGTCCCAGGGAGACCATTATTTCATTAAGTCGGTTCCTAGTAGCGGCCTTGCGGCTGACCATCTTATGAAGTGACGGTCAGGCAAAGGACCGCCACCAAGATGGCTTATTGTGCTTTTTCGAGAAGCTTTCAAGGTGGTTTGGAGATGGCAGTCTCGCTAGGACCGCTACCTTCAAGAGACGGACATAGGAGGACCATCACTTCCAAGAGACGGCTCTGAGCAGACCATTTCCTACCTATTCTATTCTACAAGTAGTGGCCAAGCTATGACCATCATTTCTTTGTTGCGGCCATAGGGGTGACCGGCACTTGTTCAGAGTGTTCTTTCGCGTTGGTTTGGCTTCCGATTGTTGTGGCTTTGACCCCTTGCTTATCCCATTGTTCTGTGGATGTCTTGGACGTCCTACGAGGGCTGTGACCGTGTTATAGGGTTTCTGGGAGTGCCATTGTACCGAGTGGTATTCCGTGTTATTTCAAGGGTCATTATGATTTTCAGTCAACCCGATTGTGACCCAGTGGTTGACATGTGACCTCGTGAGTGTCTTGTCTGTCCGATGAGGATCGTGAACTGGTTTTGGATGCTTATATTGTGCCCTTGTGGTCATTTGAGTCATTTGACATTCTTGGTTTTGATAATGGCTTGATTTTGATAATGGCTAAACATTATAAGTCATTGTTATTTTCCACTCTCATATGACTGACATACGTGATGTTTTGTTCATGACAGATAAGCCAATGAATGGACAAGGAATTGAGTGAAGATGGCAAAAGTGAAAGATCAATGATCGTGCCCAAGCACGAATGAAACTCCAAGAATGAAAATCCCTTCAAGAAGCAATAGGCTGGACAGCTAATAGAAGATCAAGCTAGCTTCAACAAGAGTCAACACTTAGCACGAAATGAGTCGGCACTTCACATAGCCAAGGTCGATGCACAAAGAGGCATAACCAAGAGAACCCAAAATTAAAGACTCAGTTGACACCTTCAAGACTGTCAAGGTTGATGCCACAGATGAGAACGGGCTGCTAAAGGAGTTAAGTGACTGAGATAAACGGGTTAAGGGACTAAAAGATCAAAATCTGGAACTTGCCCAGATTTCGGTCAACCGCCAGCCTAGGGCGGTCGACCGAAAATACCAGAACCAAAATTACTACATGTTTTCTCAGTAGCGGTCGACTGCCACCTACCTCCGGTCGACCGCCTGCCCCGAGCTAATAATTGTTGACTTCGATTTTCTCTCCGAGTGAAGCCATTCTCCATGGATTTCTTTAATCCTAAAGTCACCCAATCACCCACAAAACGTGGATCTGATCTGGAGGATGTCCAAGGACCATTCAAATGGTATAAAACAAACACATGAGGGGTTAGAAACCCTAATGCTTCAAGAGGGATCAAGGGAGATCAAGAGAGGCTAGAGGAGGTCCAAGGAAGAAGAGGTACTGTAGCCGTGAATAGTACTCCGTGCAGAAGTTCTTCATCCATTCCAAGGTGATTCAAGGTTATATCTCAAGCAAGCAACCTCTAAGGAAGCTAGAAGCAAGTAAGGTTCTCAAGGGTGATCAAAGCTACATCCATAGTCTTCTTCATCAACTAGAGGAGATCCAAGGAAGACCATTTTACAAGGAAGAAGAAGCCATTGTTGCTGAATCAAGAGGAGAGCTTTGTGAAGAATAAAGAAGTCTCTGTTGGTGATCTACATCAATTGAAGAATCAGATTCAAGCTCCAGCAATCTCAGATAAGATCTATTTCATTCTGGCATATCTCTATATCTTGTTTGAGCATTTTCATCTTATTCTTTTTCCACTTTGTTTAAACCATTAAAACTGAAGATCGTCCCTACCAGTGGTTAGTAGGAAGGCAATCGAAAGTTGTCCGATCTACGGTGTTGACGTCGCTACCGGTGGTTAGTAGGAAGGCAATCGGAAGTTCTCCGATCTGCGGTGTTGACGTCCCTACCGGTGGTTAGTAGAAAGACAATCGGAGGTTTCTCCGATATGTGATTTGGTGCGTTGCACTAGTGAATCCTCACCTGGTTTGGTGAGGGGTGGACGTAGGACTGGGGATTCAGTCCGAACCACCTTAAAATCCTTTGCGTTGTGGTTTGCTTGTGGGATTGCCATGTGCTAGATGCATGCTTAGGGTTAATCTTTATATTACGTATTCATCTTGCTAAGCAAATCATTGTGTGCTACGCAAAGCTAGTTATATTCCGCTGTAATTCTTTTTATCTAGCTTTAAAGTGGGGTGTTCTACAAAAAGAGGGGCAGATCTATTCACCCCTCCCCTCTAGATCTGCCATCCACTACTCAAGAAGTGGTATCAGAGCGAGGCTCTGCCATTCCCAGATCCTACGATCTACAGGGAAAGATCCTGGTGTATTTTATTTAGATGGCTTCATATGCTACACATGCTTCAATGGTTTCTCCGCACATTTATGATGGTTCTACTAAATCTAAAATGTGTGAAGAATTTTCTAACCTCATGACTAGTGAATTTGAGATGAGCCTAATGGAAGAACTTCAATTTTTTTCTCAATTTGCAGGTCAACCAAGGAGAAGATGGATGCTTCATAACTCAAGCCAAATACATCAAAGAGCTGTTGAAAAGATTCAACATGACAAGCTGTAAAATAATTGTAACTCCTATAAGCACCACAACATCATTGGATTCGGATGAAAATGAAATTAGTGGAAGCAAAAATCTATAGAGGTATGATCAACTCCTTACTTTATTTGACTACATCCTGACCGGATATCCAGTTTAGTGTTTGCCTCTGTGCCAAATTTCAAGCTAGTCCTAGAGAATCCTACTTGACTGCCATCAAACGTATCCTTAGATATCTTACCGGCACTCAAGATTTGGGATTGTGGTATCTGTCATCATGTGATTTATCTCTTATATCTTATTCTGATGCAGACTACACTGGATGCAAGCTGGATCGCAAGAGTACTAGTGGCTACTGCCAGTTTCTGGGCGGGTGTTTAGTTTCTTGGGCCTCCAAGAAATAACACTCGGTTGCTCTCTCAACCGCAGAGGTAAAATATGTTGTTGCGGGGAGCTGTGGCACCCAAGTGTTGTGGATTAAACACCAACTCCAAGACTACTTAGTGGATCTTGGTTGTGTCCCGATTCTGTGTGATAACACCAGTGCTATCAACCTTGCAAAAAATTCAGTCTAACACTCTAGGACCAAGCATATTGAGATTAGGCATCACTTCATTAGAGATGAGGTCGTTAAGAAAAACTTAGAGCTGCATTTTGTTGATACTCTAAATCAAATTGCTAATATCTTCACCAAGCCCTTGTGTAATGACAGGTTTACAACACTCAGAAGGGAGCTTGGTCTTTGCCGACCTCAGGCCAATAAACATTGAAATGATGATCTTGTTCAATTTAGTTGCGTGTTTTTGCATATTGGTGTACATGCATTGTTTATATGTAACTATGTCATTTTGCATATGGTGTAGCATTGCATGTAGTCTTGATGCACAATAAAGTTGAATCCATGTTCACGATGCATTGCATGGTTTGTGTAGCATTATTCTTGCATGGCTATGGTATATTAAATATTTATATATGAAAAGGCAGGCTATGCTTGTCTAGAAGCAGTCAACATGCGTGAGGTTTCACCTTCGCAAAGTACCATGCGTCACTGTCGCATATAGGCCATATAGTAAGGGGGAGTTGTCTCTTTGAAGCATTCATGCATATGTTTTAAGCATTCATACATATGTTTCATCTTCATTCTGTTTTCATTAATAAGTGTACAACCATGTGTTGGGTCATGCATTTCATCTCTGCCAACTTCATGTTTCACCAGGTCAACCCCTGCATAGTACAAGTCAACCTCTCCTTGACAATTCTCATTGCACTTGATTGCAAACATAACTCATTAAGTGTATCCACTGCATATCCTTAGGGGGAGTCTTGCTACTTCTCCTAATCTCTTGCAATCTGAACTACAATGGCTTCCAGTTTGAATATGTGATTATGAGACAGATAGAACAATGGTGTAAGAGCTTTCTATTATATGAATTGATGATTGTCCATCAAATGAAAATGGTTCAGATTTAATGATTTCCTTAAACTTCTGATATATTCTTTGAAATCATCTATGTTCTGTGGTTTTAATAGACTTTGACTAGAGATTGCATGTTGTGCCTTGAATGACTATCCTGAAATCTGAAAATTCAAACATCATAGCAACATTGGTTGAGATGATAAATCTTAGTATTGTTGTTAAACTCCTTGATGAGTTGGAATTCCTGAAAATCAATTTGACAGAGCAATGATATTGTTGCACGGAGAAATATGTCACGTCCTAAAACAAGTGACGAATGATATGTCATGATGTGCCCCTGTTATCTCTATCTTAATTAATTTGGACTCTAGACAGAGCACGCATAATTGCTGAGAAATATATCTTCTCATCAAAGAAATGAGATTGGATATGTCATGATGTGACTTTGCTATCTCTGTTCATTCTGAAACATAACAATCATTCTTATCAAATACCTAAGAATACTGGCGTATAAACAACATGTATTCTTACGGATAGGAGGCATGTACTAGACTCGATTGCTCGTACAATATGAGTCTTGTGCCTTCAAATGCAAAAGATTTTGAAAATAGTGTTGTAATCATAAAATTTCATGCTTTAGTTATGCTTGTTTAACCTCAATACTAGTTTATGCTATTCCCGATAAAGTTCTTGAATATGGATGTGTACGACAAAGGAAGGTTCAACACTGCCATGATATGCTATTCTGGTTCATTTCTATTAAAACATGGATGTAGATGCTTTTCGAACTCTATTGTTGATCTCGGATTTCATTAGCTTTGAACCATGTATATTGCTCACGGCATATTTCTGGTTTGCATATAATGGCTTGCTCTTCACTCCTATTCAGCTCTGATCACTAAGACTTTTATCAACGACTCTACCTTACCCCTCCTTTTTGCTGTTTTCAAAGGGGGATAATTTTGTGAGTTACCTTTGTGAGTTGTCAAAGGGAGAATATCCTTTGTGATTGTGAGTTGTCAAAGGGGGAAAATCCTTTGTGAGTTGTCAAAGGGAGAATATCCTTTGTGATTGTGAGTTGTCAAAGGGGGAGAAATCACTTTGTGATTGTGAATTGTCAAAGGGAGAATATCCGTTGTGATTGTGAGTGTCAAAGGGGGAGAAATCACTTTGTGATCATGCATACATATTGGGAGAAATCTCTTTGTGATCATGCATACATATTTCATTCACATGCTCTGCTCATCCATGCATAGCATAATCATCATCCTGTATCTTGAGCCGCATGTATTATCAAATTTGCCATCTTGGACATTTCTGCCAAATAATGACTCACAGTGTTGCCATCATCAAAAGGGGAGAGAATGTTGTGCCCCTGTGGTCATTTGAGTCATTTGACATTCTTGGTTTTGATAATGGCTTGATTTTGATAATGGCTAAACACTATAAGTCATTGTTGTTTTCCACTCTCATATGACTGACATATATGATGTCTTGTTCATGATAGATAAGCCAATGAATGGACAAGGAATTGAGTGGAGATGGCAAAAGTGAAAGATCAATGATCGCGCCCAAGCACAAATGAAACTCCAAGAATGAAAATCCCTTCAAAAAGTAATAGGCTGGACAGCTAACAGAAGATCAAGCAAGCTTCAAGAAGAGTCAACACTTAGCACGAAATGAGTCGACACTTCACATAGCCAAGGTCGATGCACAAAGAAGCATAACCAAGAGAACCCAAGGTTAAAGACTCAGTTGACACCTTCAAGACTATCAAGGTTGATGCCACAGATGAGAACGAGCTGCTAAAGGAGTTAAGTGACTGAGATAAACGGGTTAAGGGACTAAAAGATCAAAATCTGGAACTTGCCCAGATTTCGGTCGACCGCCAACCCAGGGGCGGTCGATCGGAATTTCCAGCAGCTCATTGTCTGCAGGATTCTCAGTGGCGGTCGACCGCCAACCTAGGGCGGTCGACCGAAAATACCAGAACCAAAATTTCTACATGTTTTCTCAGTAGCGATCGACCGCCACCTACCTCCGGTCGACCACCAGTCCCGAGCCAACAATTGTTGACTTCAATTTTCTCTCCGAGTGAAGCCATTCTCCATGGATTTCTTTAATCCTAAAGTCATCCAATCACCCACAAAATGTGGATCTGGTCTGGAGGATGTCCAAGGACCATTCAAATGGTATAAAACAAACACATGAGGGGTTAGAAACCCTAATGCTTCAAGAGGGATCAAGGGAGATCAAGAGAGGCTAGAGGAGGTCCAAGGAAGAAGAGGTACTGTAGCCGTGAATAGTACTCCGTGCAGAAGTTCTTCATCCATTCCAAGGTGATTCAAGGTTATATCTCAAGCAAGCAACCTCCAAGGAAGCTAGAAGCAAGCAAGGTTCTCAAGGGTGATCAAAGCTACATCCATAGTCTTCTTCATCAACTAGAGGAGATCCAAGGAAGACCATTTTACAAGGAAGAAGAAGCCATTGTTGCTGAATCAAGAGGAGAGTTTTGTGAAGAAGAAAGAAGTCTTTATTGGTGATCTACATCGATTGAAGAATCAGATTCAAGCTCCAGCAATCTCAAACAAGATCTATTTCATTCTAGCATATCTCTATATCTTGTTTGACCATTTTCATCTTATTCTCTTCCCTACCAGTGGTTAGTAAGAAGGCAATCGAAAGTTATCCGATCTACGGTGTTGACATCCCTACCAGTGGTTAGTAGGATGGCAATCGGAAGTTCTCCGATCTGCGGTGTTGATGTCCCTATCGGTGGTTAGTAGGAAGGCAATCGGAGGTTTATCCGATCTACGGTTTGGTGCGTTGCACTAGTGAATCCTCACCTGGTTTGGTGAGGGGTGGACGTAGGACTGGAGATTCAATCTGAACCACCTTAAAATCCTTTGCGTTGTAGTTTGCTTGTGCGATTGCTATGTGCTAGATGCATGCTTAGGGTTAATCTTTATATTACTTATACATCTTGCTAAGCAAATCGTTGTGTGCTATGCAAAGCTAGTTATATTCCGTTGTAATTCTTTTTATCTAGCTTTAAAGAGGGGTGTTCTGCGAAAAGAGGGGCAAATCTATTCACCCCTCCCCTCTAGATCCGCCATCCACTACTTAACAGCTTGGAGGTATTGTCTGACCTCAACTTGCGTGTCCATGTGGTTTGAGGGCTTCAGTGATCCCTCATGTTTCGTGTTTCGTGTTATGCGAAATTGTGAGTCCGATGAGCAGCCTAGGAGGCTGTGGACTTTCATTAATGTGTGGATCCGGCTATTGTGTGCCGTCTTCCATGTGTTTTACCATGATTTAGCTTAGGGACAAGGCTGATTGGTGGCGTGTTACTGCTTTGTGCGACGATCTTGACCCGAGTCTTGTGACTCAAGGATCGTTGTAAGTAGGTCTAGTTGTCTGTCCTGAGTCTGGCGACAGTTCTATTTACTACCTTATGCTCCGTAGTATGTGCAATAGGTACATGCTTATCTTGTCTGTACTTCTGTGGTTCTGTTTGAGAGTCTATGTGTCTAGTGACCCTCCACTAGTCGTAGACTGACGACACTTCCGTGTGTTGGCCCACCTGGGACTGGTGGCGGGGCGAGTTCTCGGTAGAGACGGTTTATAGGCTGGTTGTCGTGGGCCCCTTTGTCTAGCCGTGAGAGTCCAGCGGGTGGGGGAAACCAGCTAGAGGCCTGGCTCAAGACATTGAGCATGTGTGTGCACATGTGGTTAGGGGCATTTGGACGGATGCGGATGGGCATGAGCGTGACTAGTCACTTGTTACTATTGTTCCTTGGTACTTCTTCGGTGTCTCAGTTACCGCGTTTGAGGCGAGTGAGAGACGCTTGAGGTGCAGTGTAAGACTTCAGTGGATGCATCTGACTTTTCTACTAGTGAGGAGGTGCTTCTGTCACATGACATGGGATTTGGAATTCGTGATGATGATTCGTGCCTTGCGTGGTTCTCGTGCAACGTGATCTCTAGACATGTGGTTTCATTTGAGATACTCGTGGGTTGGTTTACGTCGGCGGTGACATAATTCCTCAAGTAGTTTTGGTGTCTTTGTGACACTAAGGTCTAGGGCGCCGATAGAGATTTACCGTGATTCTACCCGTGGACGGTGTAGGGTGCACGACAGCAGAGTCATGACCATACCTTTGGCCGTGTAGGTCTTTTGAATGGCCTTTGTCGGTTTCTGTAGGCCTTCGCGATATGACTTTCGTGATTTGACAATGGATAGGTGACTCCCGACTTTATGAGATCAGGGTTCGCCTTTCTGTTGCTGTTTGGAGTAGCTTAGAGGGCCAAGGTTCTATCAGCTGCCATGTTTCTGTCAGTACGGCTTTCCTCTTTACTTTTGATGTTACTACTCCTGTTCCTGCTTTTGTAGTTGCTTTTGTTAGCACTGCTATTACTACGTTTGTTTCATGGTGGGAATCTGCGGGACCCCTACTGCGCTAGTGAGACGAGGCTCATCCCTGACTTTTTAGGTGTAGCTATTCTTCCACATGTTTGGAGGTGCAGTGCGGTGGCTCTTGGTTGCCAGCTTTACCAATGTCGGGCTTCCCCCTACTCGAGAGTACATTCTCTTTCCTATTGTACTGTACTTTAATTGGACTGGACTCTGTTGTAGCTTGCTAGCTCTATAGCTTTAATTTGTTAATAGAAATTGTAATTTTATTTCTACTATTTTAGCAATCCTGATCATAGTAATTAATTGTTTACTATTTTATCTGGAAGTTCAATGTACTTACACACACCTTTCTATCGCTTCGGAGCTTTCTCGCTCTTGGGAGGCCTCTCAGAATCCAAGTGGTATCGGGTTTACCCAGTATCCGGAGTCTGGGTTGTCACAGTTAGTATCAGAGCGTGTGTTTGTGAAAGTACATGGGACTTCGAGATATTGCAGTGCTCAGAGTCCATGAAGTCCAGTACAATTGGCAGCTAACATAGGTTCCGTGTTTCTTTGCCGCTTTGCTTTTCGCGTGAGATCTTGCGTATGCTATGTTTGCGCTGTGACATGGTTTTTGTTTTCGTCAGAATATTGGAGTGTGACCCAAGGATTGTGATAGAGCACCATCCTTCTTCATGGTGTTTGTCTCGTTTCTGCTGCGCTGGACAGAGTTTGCCAGCATGCGTGAGTTGCTGGTGCGGCATTCGAGATTTTTCGTGGCCTGATCTGGTGGCTGATGGGAATTTATCATTGTTGTGATTGCCGTGCATGTTCTCTGAGGAGATTAATGTTGTTTTGGCCTTCCTAGCGTGAGGTTTGTTCTACCCCTGAGGTGTTAAGGTTATGTTGAGATGGTTGTTGGTTGCCCTGCTTGAGAGAGTGCTCGGGCGAGCCTAGGATTTCCTTCCTGGTGAGCTACTGTTAGTCGAGCTTGGCTTTTCTCATCCTGTCTTGTGGCATTGTTTCGAGGTAAGATTTGGGAGTGTTGTCTACATGAAGCCTTAGTCATATGTGTAGACACGCCATTTTTGACATTGCTGTGAGTGAATCTTGTATTACGCTATGGTGCCACACAGCGGCTCGCACATTTGAATTATTCGAGTTGTTTCCTATTCCTTTGTTGTTCCCCTGGGTTTCAATAAATTTAATCTGATCATGTAATTTTATCTGATCTCACAAAAAAAGAGAAACAAAAGAAAAAAAAAGAAAATAAATAAATAAATATATATATATATATAACAAAACAAAGGGGGGTTAATGGGCTTGTATATATATATCTATATGCGCGCACGCACACACACACACACATATATATATATAAGATAACCAAAGAAAAGAAACAAAAAATAAAAATAAAACACAAGGGAGTTAATGGGCTTATATATATATATATATATATATGCATATGTATAAAATAAAAAAATTATAATCACAACTCTTCTCTTAACTCTCCCCGGTTCTCTTGGACCTTGCCCACCTCTCTCATTTAACACACACGTACCCACTCATCCCCTCTCACCTCATCCCCTTCTACTCTCTACACAGCCACGGGAGAGAATGATTTCACGTTCCCATCTCATTCTTTCCTCTCTTTTCCTCTCACGCTCCCATTCTCTCTACCCAACTAACCCCCCATCTCACTCCTCTCCCGGCCAACACTCCTCTCCACGGCAGAGCCCATCTCATTCCCTCTTCCTCTCAAGCCCCTCTTGCACTCCCATACTCTTCTCCCAACCCTTCTCTCTAACTCTCTCTTCTATCCCCAAAAGCCGAAGTAGAGAACCCATTTTTGGACCCGCTCTCAATCTTTTCCTATCCCACGGCCCTCTCCCTCTCGCCGGTGACCACTGCACCCTCACCGCCACCGCCGTCGCCCAGCACCTCGTCCCAGCCAGACAGCCACCCCACTTCCTCTCTCTTTACACCCACTGCCGCAGCCACCTTCCCTCTCATCCCCAGACCCCCCGTCGACCTCACCGCCGACCACCTTCCCTCCGCCAGTGACCTCCCGTCGACCGCCACCACCCCCTCTCATACTCTCCCTCTGCACGGCTGCAGAACACGCTCCTTACGTCGACAACTCACACATCACCCTCTGCCACGGCAGAACCGATTCCTCCCCCCCTCCATTCACTCCCTCCCATAGATCCTATTCCCCTCCTCTCATTCTTCTCACTCTCTCCAGCTCCTCTCTCGGATTCTCTCCTTTGCCCACTTCCCTTCCCACCGCGAGACCCTCCTCTCTAACTCACGACCTCGTCGGACACCACCCACACCTACGCACCCTCTACCCTCCGGCCACCGCGAGCCCCTCCCCCACTCCGCCTCTCCTCACCACGCCACCCCCCTCTCTTTTCTCTCCCAGACCTTCACGTAGCGGACTCCTCTCTCCCATCACCTCTGACCCCAGCCGGCCTCTCTCACTCCTCTTCACACACAACACCCACCTCCCACCGGCGACCCCCATCCCACTTCTCATCCCATCGCAACCAACTCCCCACCACCGTCTGCTCCTCCCTCCTCACACCCTCTGCTAACCCCCATCGCAAGGCCCTCTATCCCCACTACGTCACTACCCCGCCGGCCACCTCCCACGCCGCCGTTCCCCACCTCCGTCGCCCACCTCCGGCCGCACCCCACCTCCGCTCCCCTCTCCCTTCTCACCGCAGATCCCCTCATTGCAACCCACCACCTCTCCCTTCTCACCGCCGCGACCACTGCCACTATCGATCACCTCATCCCACGCCCCTTGCCCCACGTCGACGCCTACACCCTTCATCGCGGCCAGCCCTCCTCCTCTCTCCCTCACTGCACCCTCACCACCACCGGACCACCCCCCTCGCCATGACCGCCCTCACTTCCCTCACTCTCTCTCTTCTCTTCTGCATGCACACCCCAGCCACCCCACGTCGCCGAAAACCATAACCTCCCATCTCTCTTCTCTCTTGCTACGATCGCACTCTCTCACCCTCTCTCCCACTCTTCTCTCTAACAGTGACTACCACCCCCATCCCTGTCTCTCTCTAGCACTCTCCACTCCCTCCTACACATAGTAATGGCAGCTGTTGCCAGCCATCTTCCACCGACACCACTCCCCTCTCACAGCCACAGCTCACCCTTCATACCGCCATCCCACACCCTCTCAGCCACCTCTCTCCCCCTCTCAACACCTCGCTGAGGCCACCCCTTCCGCATGCGCACCGACGCCACCGCCGCCCCCTCATCATGCGCCGCGCCATCGACGACAGCCACCCCCACTCCCCTCACGGCTGCTTCCTCCTTCCTCCCTCCCCACGCGAACGCTCT
Organism: Amorphophallus konjac; assembly: GCA_022559845.1. NCBI lineage: Eukaryota > Viridiplantae > Streptophyta > Magnoliopsida > Alismatales > Araceae > Amorphophallus > Amorphophallus konjac. The sequence continues at coordinate 214,255,037 of CM040127.1, forward strand.
CTCCATCCTCTCTTCCCACCACGGCAACCTCTCCTCTCCCATACTACACCGGCGTCCTCTCTCTCTCTAACCAGTCCACCCGCCTCCATTCTCTCCTCCCTCTCATATCTCCACTGCACCGTAGCCATAGCGCCTTCACTTCCCTCACTCTCTCTCTCCTCCCTACTCCATCGCAGCACCACCACCGGCCTCCCTTCCATCTCTCTCTAATAGCCGCAGCCGACTGCCCTCCTCTCCCATACACCAACCCCATCGCGAAGCCCTCTCTCCCTTCCCTACACACGCACGGTTCTCTCTCTCCCTTCACCACCGTCCACACCACCATCATCTCCCTTCTCTTCTCGCCATCTTCACCCTGCTAACTGCCACCGCCTCCCCTTTCCCATCCCTCTCTCTCGCGTTCCCTCTCCTCCCCATGGCAGCACCGCAGTGCCACCGCCGGCCCCCCTCTCTAACCCTCCAGCTCTCACCCACCTGCACAACCGTAGCCGCCGCATCCCCCTCGCCGGCGTCGACTCCCGTCGGCCCTCTCTCTCTGTGCGCTCACCCGTCACCCTCTGCATCACCATCGTCGTCCCACTCCCTCCACAAACGGCCACCTTCTCGCCGCATGCACGCCCACACTACCGCCGCCACGGTCGTCGTCGCAGCAGGAGCTTGTAAAAGTGTTAGAGAGAAGGTAGAGAGAGAAAGAAAGAAAGGGCTCTCTTTTCTATATTATATTCTGAGGCCCTTCTCATGTACTATTTATATAGATGTAGGTTGTTTACAAGTGGAAAGTAACAGGGCTGTACAAAATTGGCAGGGCTACTAAGATTAATCTTTGCCCTGTTTAGCCTTTGCCCTGTTTAACATTGCTAGCATAGAAGATCTCACAGGATTGGAGATCTTTGACAGTGAAACAATACGCTGGGAAGAATAAAGGATCTCTCCAATGTTATCTGTGGGAGTCCGTCTGTTTGTATTGAGTATATATAGAAATCATGATATACAACAGTTTACACAAGATATACACGAATTGGTTACGTAGCAATAGATGAGCTAGCGTAACGCTTGGGTGAATGAATGGGATATAGATGGATTCTGCTGCTATCCCGGAGGACGTTGGTTACGGTAGGAAGAGTCCTGCTTACACACCCCCTCAAGCGGAGCGGTGGGAACAACGTGCAGCTTGTCGCGCAGAGTAAGGAGGCGAGCTGGGAGCAATGGTTTTGTCAGTGCATCTGCAACCTGATCCTTGGTAGCAATGTAGCGCATGAGGAGCTGCTTTCGATGAACTAGTTGTCGAACAAAATGAAAGTCGACTTTTATGTGCTTTGTCCGTGCCTTGAAAAGAGGATTGGCGCAAGGTACATGGCCCCAATATTGTCACACCAGAGGACCGGAGCTCCCATATTGGGCACATACAGTTCTCGCAAGAGCCGGTGAAGCCAAATGAGATCTGTAGCCGCCGTAGCGAGTGTGCACAGCTCCGCCTCAGTGCTGGACCTGGAGACAGTTGATTGCTTCTTGGCGCTCCAATGAACTAGGTTGTTCCCAAGATAGACAACAATGCCGGTGGTGGAGCGGTGATCGTTCGGACAACCTGCCCAGTCGGCGTCGGCATATGCTTGGAGCTGGAAGCAAGATGCTGTTAGTTGGAGACCGTGGTCGATGGTGCCCCTGCGATAGCATAAGATCCGTTTGACAGCAACCCAGTGAGCGGTGGTGGGGGCTGCCAGGAACTGGCATACCTTGTTGATGGCAAAGGCAATGTCTGGCCGAGTGAGAACAAGATATTGGAGGGAGCCAACTATGCTTCTGTACTGGGTTGGATCCGGAAGAGGGTCTCCTTGAGCTTGTGAGAGAGATGCCGACGCTGACAGGGGACTGCCGATGGGCTTTGCTTCATGCATGTTGGCCTTATGTAGAAGGTCCGCAAGGTAGCGCTGTTGCCGTAGGATAATCCTAGAGGGTGAGCGCTGTACCTCAATTCCTAAGAAGTAGTGAAGATGGCCCAAATCTTTGATGGCAAAGGAGCGACCGAGGTCGTCGAGTAGATGACGCATGGCGGAGTGGTTGCTACCTGTGAGAATGATATCGTCGACATAGACTAGAAGAAACATGATGGTGTGGTTGGCCCGATATATGAACAGGGAAGGGTCACATGAGGAAGTTGTGAACCCATAAGCCAACAGATGGTCATAGAGGCGATAGAACCATGCACGTGGTGCTTGTTTGAGGCCATAAAGAGACCGGTGGAGCTTACATACCATGTTGGGAGCATGCGGATCAGTGAACCCTAGTGGTTGTTGCATGTAAATTGTTTCTTGGAGCATGCCATGGAGGAAGGCATTGTGGACATCCAGTTGTCGGATTGGCCAGCCTTTAGACACAGCGACAGCAAGAACTGTGCGAATTGTTGTGGGTTTAATGACTAAAGGTGTCTGTGTAATCCACGCCGGGTTGTTGATGAAATCCTTTGGCAACCAAACGTGCTTTGTATCGTGCGAGGGATCCGTCAGCATATCTTTTGATCCTGTAGACCCATTTGCAGCCTATTACATTTGCTCCTGGCGGTGGCTGAACCAGGGACCAGGTCCCATTTTTTAATAATGCAGCAAACTCTTCACTCATTGCTTGGCGCCATATAAGAAAGCGATTGGCAATGGTGAAGGAGGAGGGTTCGATGTTGTCAACATTGGCAGTGTAAAGGTGTTTAGAGTGAGGTTGGGCTATGGCAGTGGTGTTGGCGAGGATGTCAGCAAGGCTTCTAGATTTCCTGGGCGGTGTGGGGGAATCGGTGGGTCCAGGATGGGTGCATGATGGTGAACTGTGTAGTGGAGGTGGTGTGGTGCTGGAGGTGGGTGAGGAGGCAGGAGTGGTATTGGTGGAAGTGGATTGGAGCATTGTGCGTGGAGCAGGTTGGGCTGGACCAATGGGAGAGGCTGGGAGCATTTCCTGTAATGGGTAGGAGGGAATCTTCGTGATGGTGGATAGCTGGTGGACCATACCAGGAAAGGTGACAATGGTGCCATTGGAAGAGGGAGAGGGCGCCAGAGAAGTGGTGGCAGTGGTGGAAAAGGGGAATTGAGATTCATCAAAGATGACATTGCGAGAGACATAAACGCGACCGGATTTGGGGTCCAGACACCGATAGCCCTTATGAGAAGCGCTATAGCCAATGAACACACATTTGGTAGAGCGGTTAGAGAATTTGTGAGACTGATATGGCCGCAACAGCGGGTAACAGGCGCATCCAAAGGTGCGCAAAAGCTGATAATCAGGGGACTTACCAAATAATTTCTGAAAGGGGGATAGATTGTTCAGAAGAGGTGTTGGCAGTCGATTGATGAGATAGACTGCACACAGAGCCGCATCTTCCCAGTATTTAAAAGGGAGACTAGCATGACTAAGGAGAGCAAGGGTGGTTTCGATAATATGCCGGTGTTTTCGTTCGACAATCCCATTTTGTTGATGGGTATGTGGGCAAGCAACACGATGAGTGATACCAGACATATTGAGAAAGCGATAGACAGACCGAAATTCGCCTCCCAATCACTTTGAAAGTAGCAAATTTTAGTGCCAAATAAATTTTCAGAATGGCGCTTGAAGTGCATGAACCGAGAGAGGACATCACTTTTATTTGCAATTGGGTAGAGCCATGTGAAGCGAGAGTAATGATCAATAAAGGAGACATAGTAGCGATTACCATTAACGGAGAAGTGAGGGGAGGGACCCCAAACATCTGAAACAACTAATTCAAGAGGTGAAGAAGAAAGAAAAGAAGACGCCGGGAAGGGGAGCTGATGACACTTTGCCTGAGAGCAGGCGGAGCAGACATAGTGCTCAAACTTATTACATGGAAGACCTAAGGTGGATAAAATCTTCTTGACAACTTGGAGAGTGGGGTGGCCAAGTCGCGCATGCCAAGCAGCTGAAGACGTCTGGGCAGCAGCAAAACAATGCTTGGAGTGGTGGGTGGTGGCAACAGAAGAGAAGTGGTAAAGTCCATCAGCTTTGGGGCCGCGAAGTAGTTCCTTCCCCGTATTGAGATCCTTCACACAGAAATGGGTTGGAAAGAATTCACAGGAAACTGAATTATCAGTGGTGAGTTTAGAGATGGAGATAATATTTTTTGATAAGGAGGGAACATGAAGGGTTTACCGAAGATGAAGAGAGCGGTGCGAGGTGGGTAGTGTGAGCTGGCCAGTGTGCTGGATATGCAAACCTTTGCCATTGCCAATGAAGACTTGATCGCCCCCTTGGTATTCTTGAGGATGTTCCAGATTGGTGATGTCGGGCGTCATGTGGTGGGAAGCGCCACTGTCAGGATACCAGTTGGCATCAAAGTAGCTTGTCGTTGATGCCGTATTAGCTTGGTAGTAGGGCTGAGATGCTTTGCTGTGCTGCGGAGCATGGTAGGAGACGTCAAAGCGCTTGTGATAGTTGACGGCGTCGTGGCCCATAAATCCATAGAGCTGGCACGGATCATTGTCGTTAACGACAGGTTGAGGAGGTGGGCGAGACCGGGTGTTGTTGCGGGAGTTGTTGTAGGAGCCTCCGCCGCCGCGCCCCCTGCCGTGAGATCGCCCACCGCGGCCATTATGGTTGCTGCGGCCACCACAGGAAGTGGACTGGGTAACATTTGCTGAGGGAGCAACGCTATCAGTGAGAGCCGGCTGAGATCGTAGAAGGTTCTCCTGGTTGAGAAGCATGCCATGAATGTCATCATAAGAGAGAGCTTCATGATCAGGGCGTGTCATGACAGAGGTGACAAACGCCTCATAACCAGGGCCAAGGCCTCCCAAGATGGAAAGTAGTAAGTCTGTGGAGGAAACAGGTTCGGAGATGATGGCCAAGTTGTCAGCAATCTCCTTGGCCCGCTTGAGGTAGTCGGTGACGGAGGCGTCGCCTTTCTTCAATGTCTGCAGTTGGAGACGGAGGTTTAACACCCAGAGTCGGGAGGTAGAGCCATACGCCTGCGCAAGGTGAGTCCAACCTTCTGCAGAGGTAGATGAGCCCACGATGTGGGGTAGGATGGCCTCCGAAGTGGAGGAATAGATCCAACTCAGTAAGAGTTGATCATTAACACACCAGGCTTTAGCATCGGGGTTAAGAATGACCGTGCTGTCATTGGCGGGATCCTTCTTAAGGAGGGGAGGACATGACCAAGAGCCATCAATGAGGCCAGTCATCCGATAAGTGTTGAGGAGAGGAAGGAATTGTGCCTTCTAAACGGCATAATTATCACCCGAGAGTTTGATGGGAAGGAAGTGGGTGACATTCGGGAGAGAAGTTATGGTGGAAGGGAAGGTAGAATTTAACGGGGACAAGGTGGGTTGCACAGAGGGTAGGATGGGTGTGTCCATGCTGTTAAACGGGAGGGAAGTTTGCTGAGAAGAGGAAGCATGCTGAGAAGAGGGTGGAGACGAGGTGGCCATTTGCGGTATCGCAGGTGGCTCTGATACCATGAAACAATACACTGGTAAGAATAAAGGATCTCTCCACTGTTATCTGTGGGAGTCCATCTGTTTGTATTGAGTATATATAGAAATCATGATATACAACAGTTTACACAAGATATACACGAATTGGTTACGTAGCAATAGATGAGCTAGCGTAACGCTCGGGTGAATGAATGGGGTATAGATGGATTCTGCTGCTATCCCGGAGGACGTTGTGATGGGGATATCACCTCCCATGCCCACGTTCACAGCTCGTCTACTCGCCCCGGTTGCATCCGGTATGGTCTAGTTATTTAATTTGAGTCCTATGTAATTTTTATTTGAGTCATTTGATGTATTTTCCCTTTTATTTGAGTCTTGTACCTAGGTTAATGAGTCATTTAATTAGGTTAAGTGTCATTAGATTGTTTAGAATGGTTATTGGGCCCAATTCTTTGGGCTAGGCCCAGGGGCGCCCCTACCCCGTTGGTCTTTGGTCATTGTAGTAAGAGTCAGGGACTTTTGTAGAAATGTGGGTTGCCTATATATAGGACCCCAATCCCCCCATTTCAACTTAATGAAACAATGAATGAAAATTTCCATTTGAGAGTTCAAATTTCCTATTGGAGAGATTCCATTAGTTGGGTGAGAAACCCTTGGGAGTGATTCCCACCTATCCCCCCTCTTTCTCTCTACCTCTCTCTCTCTAATAAGTCATTTTCTCTCTCCTCCACTTTCTATCTCTAAAACCTGCGCCCCTTTCTCTCTCCTCCCCTCCCAACCACCTTTCTCTCTCTTCCCCCCCTCCAATAACTCATCCCCAACTCCCCACCAACCCACCTTAACTCCACCCCAGCCCCAAGGGAGATTCCACCACTCCCCACTCCACCCTCCAACCACCAACCACCCACTCCCCTTCCCCAAGCACCCTCTCATCTCCCAAGGGAGAATTCCCACTCCCCAAGCCCCCTTTTACCTTCCCCACACACCTCTTCTCATCCCCCAAGACCAAAATTTAATCCCACCCTTAAACCCATTTTCACATACCCTTTCCCTCTCACCCACCTTCCCAAATTCGTAGCTCCTCCTCCCACCACCTGTTAGACCCCCTTCCAGACCCCATTCTTCCCTTCCCCCACCTTGGAACACCCCCTCCTAGACCCCCTCACAGCCCGGGCTTTCCCCACACTCATCCACCCCCATTTCCCCTCCCATATACCCCATTCCCCCCCGTCATCTTCAACCTATAGTTCCCAGTTGCAGATCTACAGAAGAGTAGCAGATTGCAGAGGTGACCACAGTTTCCTCCAGACGTTTCTGAATGATCAAGAGCCATCGTTGAAAGCGTCTCCCAGTCCTCTTCGTAACGGTGGTGGTCCCATTCTGTTCTGAGTTCGTGATCACCCAGGGGAGTAATTCTTCCCCGACTGCGCAAAGCCTCCCTGGCAGGAGACCAGAGTCGGAGTAGAAGCCTGACTGCGACGATCTTGCTTAGAATCTGATTGAGAGTTCTTCTTCAAAACGCTTCTACTACGAGTCTTCTGTCTTCTCCAAAAAGCATAGCTCAATTTGGCATCCGGAACCAGGAGTTATCAATTTTCTCCCCCGGGTGCGTGGTTCTGCTTTCCCACAGTCAGCATCGACCTCTCATCAGAGTTCAGGGCCCACCGGTCTTCTCCGACAACGTTTTGCTTCCATGCTAGTTTTGCTTCGAAGAGGACCCGTCAACTGTTCCAACGGCTTTGGCGGCAACTGATTCTGAGTTCGGGAGCGGTCGTGGCATCCTCTTCTTCCTACTATTGGAAACCTGAAGCTGTGAGAACCGAGGGTCTGCCACCTTGTTCAAGCCCCAACCCCGACCAGCAGCGGTTTCCAAAGAATTCAAAAAAATTCAAGCATCATCCCGATCCAGCTACGAAGAATCTCCAAGTGGTCTCGTCTTCGGAAAAATTCTGGAGTGGCCACAGCATCATGATAACCATCAGTCAGTCTTGAAGCACAGACAGCAGACAGAACCGACGTCAGCTTCTTTGTTGATCGCTAGTTCGGTGTCACCCCTCCCCGCTTGGCCGGCTGAAGGTCCCTCCCTGTGTGGAGGTAGTTTTGGATGTAATATCAGTTAACCCCCACCCCTAGATCCCCCCCTATCATGGGGTGTAGTGTTGTAACAATTTGAGCAGGTCAAGCTACCCCGGCGCGGCGTGTGGGGAACCCACGCTTCCCCGCTCGCCCACGTCTCCGAGCGGGACCGGTTTCTTCAAACCGGTCGAGTAAGTGCTCCACTCTTAGCTCCATTCAGTGCTTGTTCTTTTTAATATTAGTTCATAAACTCCACTGGCCGTGAATGAGAGCCCGATCCTTAAGCTCCTTTGCTATAAGTGATCACCGTGGGAAAAGAGTGGAACCCGTGCCTTGGCACCTCGTCGGCTCCCTTGAATTGGGCAGCCATACCCTTGGGGAGACAAACCTTGGCCTTGCTGGCCCTCTACCAGCAAGGGCCCAGCCCACACAACCTCTACTGGGCATTGCCAAGTTACCCCGGGTCTTGGTGAGCATCGGGTGAGCGGTCGCCAATATCGGTCCGTTTGATTGCAAATTGTGCTTGTTCATTTTGGTCCAAGGGTGTGTAACATCAAATTGGTATCAGAGCAAGTTCTAGACTTGTCTCTACTAAGTCTTGTCCTAGGGCCATTGCATGCATCACCCTTGTCCACTATCATGACTACCTCATACTTGGCATATTCGCCACTCTTAGGCCCATTAGAAGCCTTTGTGTTTGATGGATCCCGCCCTAGCATATATCTAGAATGGGAAAAGTCCATAGACCAACACTTTGGGAGGTTTACCCTGTCAGGGCTTGTCCAAGTCAACTATGCCAAGAGTTTGCTTTGGCGTCAATCTAGGAAAGAATGAGAGAACATTGTAGGTTTGAGAGAAGCCAAAGGGGAAGCACCCATTGAATCTTGGGATGAAATGAGGGCCGATCTTAGAAAGATCTACGCACCCCAACCCAAACCTCTTCAACCAACCGATCTTTCACCCCCGACCCCAACTCCAACCCAAGAACTTCTCCGACAAAGTCCAACCCAAGTCCACCCATGTTCACCACCCCGAGAGTACCATGCACTAACCATTATCACTCCACCCACCATAGACTATCATACCCCATTATCCTTGGAAGTTGTGGCCCACACACATACCCAAGTGGAGATGGATGCCAATCCGGATCCACCTCCCACCATAGAGAATGATGCGGGACGAGACACGGACACGGCAAGCTCGCGATCGTCCCTTGATGAGGGAAGCGTCGGACGTGCACGGTTGAGAAACCAGCAAGAGCTAGGGTGGTCGGCTCGCACTTTCGTGCCCGGATCGGGTCACGGGACGGCTTCGCTCTCTCTCGCAGCAGTGATATTATAAATTGAAAGCGAGCTAGGTATCCCTACACATTCTCTCTAGCAGCGGCATATAAAGCATATAAAGAATTAAGCTAATGCCAAGTGTAAGGGTGAAGGCGATACCTCCACGCTCTCGGCGTGGCGAAGATGGGACCCGGCCGGAACTCGTACCCCCGGGAACTTAATACATTATGGTTACAGCAATGCAATTAAGCCCACTCCACGCAGGGAGGTAAAGGGTGACACAAGTGGGCCCGGGAGAACCAGTTTCGGGTTGACGGGCGGTTCCGGACGATGCTTCGGCTTCACGCGTACTCGTGTTAGTGGGGGGGCCCACGTGTTGACCGGAGGGGTCGTGTGGGGCCTGATGACTCCTCTACTGTGGAGACACTTGGGAAGCGTTCCCCTGGGATGGCGAGCTGCTGGAACGACCGCCGGACGCCGGGCGGCCCTCGGACGACGCTCGCGGGGAACTCGGTCACAAACCTGAAAGTTCTGTTTGCAGGCGCGCGACTCGGAGAAAACTGCTGCTGCGATCAGCCCCGTCGTCAGAACGCGACGAAATTAGAGCCGTTGGAAAGAGGACTCAAAATACTTCGACGTAGGGGTCTTAAAAAAAAATCAGATTGTATTTCTGATTGTTGAATTTACAATCTTGCTGAATTCAGGCCAGAACTGCAGGGGCAGGATCTATCTTCTCTGAAGATCGACGTTGACCGGGGAGAAGACCTCCGAATCTGGAAATGATTTCTTCAAAAAGTTGAAGGTCTCTGAGAGAGGAATTTGGGACTATTTTTTGTTTTTTGATTGGATAAGAAATGGATTTTCTGGGATGTTTTTACTAGACCTGGGTCGGATCTAGGAAACTGTGGGCAGACTGTTCTTGGGAACTTGGACGGTTTTTGTAAAATACTTGGAGGGCGAACCAAAAATTAATAAAATTCCTGGTGGTAGAGGGATGTGGACAGAACTCCCATTAAATTTGGGCGTCCCAAAAAAAATCAAAAGATGGTTCGAATGGGGTAGACTCAGAGCTGATGAACAGTGAACAGAACCAGGACAGATCTGGAACTTGGACTTGGACGAAAATCAAAAAATAGCTAAAGGATGAATTTTGACGTGATTTTTTTTTTGGGGATAAGGGTTCTAGAGGGGAACCAACCCTGAAATTTTGAGCTTCAGAAGATGAAGGGAGTGATAGCAGGAATTCGGAGAAGAAGGATCTATCCTGAGTGGACAGAACACCGAAACCGTTGGCAACGACGCGTCGGCGGCGAGACGATGGCGGCGGCGATCACCGGAGCTTCTTCAGATGAGAGAGGGGATCAAGGGGGAGGGGAATTGCACTCTAGAAGGGGGCTGGAGGTGGAGGAACCAGAGAGAAGGAGGGGGAGGGGCGCAAGATCCAATGGGGGGCAAATGCCTATTTTCTCTTCATTAATTCATTCAATATGAAAAATACAACCTTATATAGGATGCCAACCAAACTCAACCTCAACCCTTGGATCTAGGGGTTTGGATTGAAGGGCTGGGATACAATGTGAATCACACATTTAATACATTAGTTTAATCTAATTTGACCATTCTTATTCAACCTTGGACTAAATCTATTCAAACACCACCTAACAAGCCTAATAAGGCCAAAAGAGGGGGCGCCCCCTTCATGGGCCTCTCTTGGGCCTAGGCTGGTCCAAGGGCAGCCAACCCAACCCATTAACTCAAGTCTAGACTTGGGCCTTCCAAATCTTGGTGGCCCATGAGAGGGAGTGGCCCAATTGGGCCTTAAATGACTAATATGGTCCATAAGGGTGGCACTTGGTCCAATATGAACTAGGCTTTCTAATGGACTCTACTAATGGCAATCTAACCTTGGACTTGACATAACAAATGGCCCATTGGCTTGATATAAGCCTTACAAGGAGCCCAAAAGAAAGAAAATACACAATTACAATCTCATACAAGCCATAACTCACAAATACACTCCACCCGTGTAATGAAATCGCCTTTGATGCCCCATCAATTCTCCCCGGGTGGGAGGAACTCGACCCCGTCGAGTAGGGGTATGGCTGCTCTGGTACTCCGGCGGATCTGTCACCGTGCCAAGTAACGTGGGTATGCTCCACTCCAAATGATCGGCACCTGCTCATTCCATATATACTCGATATGCGCACTGCTATGGCTAAAGGTGGTCACTCCGAAGGGGCACTCTCAAAAGGGAGGAAACAGCTCGAAGACTCACTAGGAATCACCGCTGAGTCCCTATAGGTGACTGATCCGGGTATAGAAGTAAAACCGATCCCATACTCATCAAGTGAGTCCACTCGCCTCTTACTCGTAAGAGACCGACAACGAGCTTGCACAAGACACATGCAGACTCACCATGCGCTGACACACGAATGCAAACTACGCAAACAATCGACTCAAAATCACCACACAAACAAACCACATAAAGAAAACACACCGACTCATGCATGACTCTAGACTATGGTGGTAGCATCAAGCCCACTAGGTGGCGGTATCCTGGGCGGCCGAAGGGTCGCCCAGCTCTTCCCCCATGGCATAGTACTCATCGGCCAGTGCCTCATCGGCCTCGTAATCGACACACTCAAGCTCGGGAGGTGCGGATCCTCCAACACCTAAGGCTAGGGTGGTGCGAGCGGGACACTCACTGGCGATGTGGCCATACCCGTGACAGTGGAAACACTGTATTCGCGACCGACTACTCTCTCCTATAAAAGGGGCCTTACCCTTATCATCCCGTCGGGTAGGGGGTGTAGGCAGTAATGGGGGAGATGTAGGTGTTTTGGACAATAGTGGAGGGGGTGCCGGTGCCAGAGGACGGGCTATAGGAGCCGGGGAACGGGCAACGGGTGCCGGTGGTTGGGGTGGAAATAGATCCCGAGGTGGAGGAGGACGGGGCCGTGGAGCGAAGTGCTCCTGACGGGTGGACTCCTGAGGTCGAGCCATGGGAGGCCGCTGATGCGGGCCTATGGAGTGACGGGGCTCGGTACTACGGAGAGGGGTGGGGCCCAACCGATGGCTAGACTCGAACTCTCCCTCAAATTGCTCCATCTCGAGAGCAACCTGGTATGCCTCTTCCAACGTCTTGGCATTACGGCGGAAAAGCTCATACTGATAGTGTGGCCGCAAACCACGTCGAAAGCGAGAAACGGGCATGGTACTCTCCTCCGTGACACCACATCGTAGAAAGTACTCATCAAACTCCACGATGTATTCGGAGACGGACCGGTCTCCCTGGCTAAGACTTTGCCATCTATCGATGAGTCGCTGGCGGTATGTGGGAGGAAGGTACTTTTGCCGAAGTTTATTCTTCATCTCGGCCCATGTGTCGATCGGGGGTTCTAGCCGCTGAAGTAGCAGGCTCTCCACATTCTTCCAATAAGTTTGTGCCTGCCCCATAAGTTTCATGGTGGCAAATCGGACCCTTCGACGCTCTGACATATCATACCATTCAAAATAACGGTCCATGCCAAACTCCCAATCTAGGTAGACTTTCGGATCCAAAGACCCGTAAAAAGCGGGAGGATCCGCTCGCACGGTCTTAAGGACCCGATCATCATCCTCATCTCGTTGTGGCTGAAAACCACGACGGCGTTGACCATACCCCTCGTAGGCATTGTCGGACCCATAGTCCTAGAGACCAAGGTCACGGTGTGGTAGTTGGGGAACCCGAGGAGGGGCGGGTGGAGGAACCAGTGGTGGCTGGTTTTGGGCCGCGGGAGCGGCCTGGACTTGGGCCATGGGAGCGGGTTGGACTTGGGCCCCCGCGGGAGGAGGTGCGGGTGGACCTTGGGCTTCCCCAGGAGGGTCCCCGTGTGACATCCTATCTAACCGCCCAACGAGGTCTTGGACCGACCTATCGGAGGTCTCCATGCGTCCCTCCATGGCCCTAAGGCGACCATCCATATTCTCGGAGAAGGTCCGAAAGTTAGCATCTGATTGGTCCAACCTAGCCATAATGGCCATCATCGCCTCTTGTAGGGAGTGGAAGTCTCCCGAGGTATCCCGTGGGTTGGCCATAAGTGGTGGTGGTGGGGGTGAGTACTGAGTACCCCGACGAGTGGGCATGCAAACACACCGACTAGAAGACACCGACTAAAGCAAAACACACTAATGCAAATGATGCGCCTAGACTTAACCAAAACTCGATACGTGGTGGAGGCAATCGATCCGAAGATCACTCGCGCAAATGTGTGGCCTTCCCGATAGGCGTAGCCTAACGTTCGGACAACACCTTTTGATATACCGAGTAAAGGGATGTATGCGACCTAAAAACGACTCTTTTTGTTGTTTTGAAAATATGATGATCCTAGACTCGACTTAAACCGACTAATGACTCGATGTAAATGACACTCTTTTTTTTTCTTTTTGACACCCTAGACTCAAACTCGCTCTGATACCAAATTGATGCTGGACGAGACACGGACACGGCAAGCTCGCGATCGTCCCTTGATGAGGGAAGCGTCGGACGTGCACGGTTGAGAAACCGGCAAGAGCTAGGGTGGTCGGCTCGCACTTTCGTGCCCGGATCGGGTCACGGGACGGCTTCGCTCTCTCTCGCAGCAGTGATATTATAAATTGAAAGCAAGCTAGGTATCCCTACACATGCTCTCTAGCAGCGGCATATAAAGCATATAAAGAATTAAGCTAATGCCAAGTGTAAGGGTGAAGGCGATACCTCCACGCTCTCGGCGTGGCGAAGATGGGACCCGGCCGGAACTCGTACCCCCGGGAACTTAATACATTATGGTTACAGCAATGCAATTAAGCCCACTCCACGCAGCGAGGTAAAGGGTGACACAACTGGGCCCGGGAGAACCAGTTTCGGGTTGACGGGCGGTTCCGGACGATGCTTCGGCTTCACGCGTACTCGTGTTAGTGGGGGGGCCCACGTGTTGACCGGAGGGGTCGTGTGGGGCCTGATGACTCCTCTATTGTGGAGACACTTGGGAAGCGTTCCCCTGGGATGGCGAGCTGCTGGAACAACCGCCGGACGCCGGACGCCCCTCGGACGACGCTCGCGGGGAACTCGGCCACAAACCTGAAAGTTCTGTTTGCAGGCGCGCGACTCGGAGAAAACTGCTGCTGCGATCAGCCCCGTCGTCGGAACGTGACGAAATTAGAGCCGTTGGAAAGAGGACTCAAAATACTTCGACGTAGGGGTCTTCAAAAAAAATAATCAGATCTGTATTTCTGATTGTTGAATTTACAATCTTGCTGAATTCGGGCCAGAACTGCAGGGGCAGGATCTATCTTCTATGAAGATCGACGTTGACCGGGGAGAAGACCTCCGAATCTAGAAATGATTTCTTCAGAAAAGTTGAAGGTCTCTGAGAGAGGAATCCGGGACTATTATTTTTTTTTTGATTGGATAAGAAATGGATTTTCTGGGATGTTTTTACTAGACCTGGGTCGGATCTGGGAAACTGTGGGCAGACTATTCTTGGGAACTTGGACGATTTTTGTAAAATACTTGGAGGGCGAACCAAAAATTAATAAAATTCCTGGTGGTAGAGGGATTTGGACAGAACTCCCATTATATTTGGACGTCCCAAAAAAAATCAAAAGATGGTTCGAATGGGGTAGACTCAGAGCTGATGAACAGTGAACAGAACCAGGACAGATCTGGAACTTGGACTTGGACGAAAATCAAAAAATAGCTAAAGGATGAATTTTGACGTGATTTTTTTTGTGGGGATAAGGATTCTAGAGGGGAACCAACCCTGAAATTTTGAGCTTCAGAAGATGAAGGGAGTGATAGCAGGAATTCGGAGAAGAAGGATCTATCCTGAGTGGACAGAACACCGAAACCGTTGGCAACGACGCGTCGGCGGCGAGACGATGGCGGCGGCGATCACCGGAGCTTCTTCAGATGATAGAGGGGATCAAGGGGGAGGGGAATTGCACTCTAGAAGGGGGCTGGAGGTGGAGGAACTAGAGAGAAGGAGGGGGAGGGGCGCAAGATCCAATGGGGGGCAAATGCCTATTTTCTCTTCATTAATTCATTCAATATGAAAAATACAACCTTATATAGGATGCCAACCAAACTCAACCTCAACCCTTGGATCTAGGGGTTTGGATTGAAGGGCTGGGATACAATGTGAATCACACATTTAATACATTAGTTTAATCTAATTTGACCATTCTTATTCAACCTTGGACTAAATCTATTCAAACACCACCTAACAAGCCTAATAAGGCCAAAAGAGGGGGCGCCCCCTTCATGGGCCTCTCTTGGGCCTAGGCTGGTCCAAGGGCAGCCAACCCAACCCATTAACTCAAGTCTAGACTTGGGCCTTCCAAATCTTGGTGGCCCATGAGAGGGAGTGGCCCAATTGGGCCTTAAATGACTAATATGGTCCATAAGGGTGGCACTTGGTCCAATATGAACTAGGCTTTCTAATGGACTCTACTAATGGCAATCTAACCTTGGACTTGACATAACAAATGGCCCATTGGCTTGATATAAGCCTTACAAGGAGCCCAAAAGAAAGAAAATACACAATTACAATCTCATACAAGCCATAACTCACAAATACACTCCACCCGTGTAATGAAATCGCCTTTGATGCCCCATCAGAGAACATCCTAGACCCCCCACTTCCACCCACCTCTCCTAGTCCGGGTCCTCATGAGCCGCACACTCTCGCCATGAATGAGTCCATACTCCAATGGCTCAAGCGGGGCCCCACCGTTCCTAGCTCACCACCCTACCTTTGACCCTTGGGATATCAAGCCCACATTGTGCCCACCCGGTCTTCCCATGTCACACTTCAAACCTCCTATCTTGTGGAAGACTTAGGGGACTTAGGGGACTGCTTACAATGGCAAGTCTAACTAACCAATATGCTAGCCATAGGACCATTGGAGTCTAGCACCATTTTCCTAGCATACCCCACCACCGGTTCCATCACCTCTATCTACACTAGTGGCCATTATACGAGTGAAATCCTCCTCTTTCTCCTCAAGGATGAGAAACCCATCTTGGCCCACTCCCCACCCATTGAGGTTCCAATTGATTTGATTGGCCAACCCACTAGAGACCTTGGCCCAATTACCTTGGAGGATGATGACTCACCATTTGGGAACCTTGGGGACATGGAGTTCCTCTCTCTAGGTAGCCCTTACCATGATCCCTTTGACCTCTTCCAATGGGAGTACGGATACCCATGTGGCCCAACCACCTTACCTACCACCCACCTTTCCCTACTCTAACCCACCGTGATGGATCAAACCCACCCCTTCCTAGACTTGAGTTACACCATGGGAGCCATGACTATGGACAATATACTCCTAGGGATCAAGGAAGTGCCCCACTTCATGATATCCACCTTCCTAGACCCCTTTGATCCATTCCAATGGAAGTCCAAAAGCCCACACATAGGAGACCTCTTTGGCACAAGAGTGCATAAGTCTTGGCGTACAACACCACTTGGCATGATTCATAAGTCGGGTCCACTCGTTCATATCACCCACATGTCAAGAAGGATGCATGATTGGTTCATATTTAGGTGTGTTGACCCTCCCTCATTTAACATTGGTCATACACATGTCAAAAGTATCTACGGATGTCCGGGTCCCCCGACATTCATCACCACTTTGCATGATAGGTTCACCTACGGGTGTCCCGGCCCACCTAGGCCCACCAAAGTCTACATGACAGCATTGCATGATAAGTCCACATATGGTTGCCCCGACCCGCCTAATTCCATCAAAGTCTTCTTGACATCAAAGCATGATTGGTCTACTTTTGGTTGCCCAGGTCCACTCATCACCCCTAGAATGTCAGCATTCACAAAATTGCATGAAAACCTTAGCAAGCACATCAGCAAAAAGAATGAGACTTATAAAAGGCAGGCCGACTCTCATCGACATCACCAAGAATTCCACGTGGGTGACTTTGTGATGGTGAGGATAGAGAGACTCTCCCCAGGAGCCATCTCGAAATTGAGGCCTCGTGGGGCTGGTCCCTTCCAGGTTCTGAGACGCCTTGGCACTAATGCCTATGAGTTAGATCTTCCCGAGGAGTATGGAGTGAGTCCCACATTCAATCCACAGTGGTACCCAGTGAGAATATTGAGCATATTCCTCCTATTGAGAGAGCACCCACCTGTGAGGAGAGACCACCAGCCAAGAGAGCCCAGCGTGAGCGCATTGAACGAATATTGGATGAACAGGTCACTACCACTAGGAGCAAGATATACGAGCGCTATCTCGGCAGGTGGATAGATCGGTCTCATTCGTATGACTTGAGGGCAGTACCACTTCTACACCCTCCGAGGAGGGAAGGACACTTACTCGACGGAGTCGAGTTTTCCGCACCCCGAGAGTATGATGGGGATATCACCTCCCATGCCCACGTTCACAGCTCGTCTCCTCGCCCCGGTTGCATCCGGCATGGTCTAGTTATTTAATTTGAGTCCTATGTAATTTTTATTTGAGTCATTTGATGTATTTTCCCTTTTATTTGAGTCTTGTACCTAGGTTAATGAGTCATTTACCTAGGTTAAGTGTCATTAGATTGTTTAGAATGGTTATTGGGCCCAATTCTTTGGGCTAGGCCCAGGGGCGCCCCTACCCCCTTGGTCTTTGGTCATTGTAGTAAGAGTCAGGGACTTTTGTAGAAATGTGGGTTGCCTATATATAGGACCCCATTCCCTCCATTTCAACTTAATGAAACAATGAATGAAAATTGCCATTTGAGAGTTCAAATTTCCTATTGGAGAGATTCCATTAGTTGGGTGAGAAACCCTTGGGAGTGATTCCCACCTATCCCCCCTCTTTCTCTCTACCTCTCTCTCTCTAATAAGTCATTTTCTCTCTCCTCCACTTTCTCTCTCTAAAACCTGCGCCCCTTTCTCTCTCCTCCCCTCCCAACCACCTTTCTCTCTCTTCCCCCCCTCCAATAACTCATCCCCAACTCCCCACCAACCCACCTTAACTCCACCCCAGCCCCAAGGGAGATTCCACCACTCCCCACTCCACCCTCCAACCACCAACCACCCACTCCCCTTCCCCAAGCACCCTCTCATCTCCCAAGGGAGAATTCCCACTCCCCAAGCCCCCTTTTACCTTCCCCACACACCTCTTCTCATCCCCCAAGACCAAAATTTAATCCCACCCTTAAACCCATTTTCACATACCCTTTCCCTCTCACCCACCTTCCCAAATTCGTAGCTCCTCCTCCCACCACCTGTTAGACCCCCTTCCAGACCCCATTCTTCCCTTCCCCCACCTTGGAACACCCCCTCCTAGACCCCCTCATAGCCCGGGCTTTCCCCACACTCATCCACCCCCATTTCCCCTTCCATATACCCCATTCCCCCCCGTCATCTTCAACCTACAGTTCCCAGTTGCAGATCTACAGAAGAGTAGCAGCTTGCAGAGGCGACCACATTTCTGAAGGATCAAGAGCCATCGTTGAAAGCGACTCCCAGTCCTCTTCGCAACGGTGGTGGTCCCATCCTGTTCTGAGTTCGTGATCGCCCAGGGGAGTCATTCTTCCCCGACTGCGCAAAGCCTCCCTGTCAGGAGACCAGAGTCGGAGTAGAAGCCAGACTATGACGACCCTGCTTAGAATCTGATTGAGAATTATTCTTCAAAATGATTCTACTACGAGTCTTCTGTCTTCTCCAAAAAGTAGAGCTCAATTTGGCGTCCGGAACCTGGAGTTATCAATTTTCTCCCTCGGGTGCGTGGTTCTGCTTTCCCATAGTCAGCACCAACCTCTCATCAGAGTTCAGGGCCCACCAGTCTTCTCCGACAACGTTTCGCTTCCATGCCAGTTTTGCTTGGAAGAGGACCCGTCCACGGTTCCAACGGCTTTGGCGGCACCTGATTCTGAGTTCAGGAGCGGCCGTGGCATCCTCTTCTTCCTGCTGTTGGAAACCTGAAGCTGTGAGAACCGAGGGTCTGCCACCCTGTTCAAGCCCCAACCCCGACCAGCAGCGGTTTCCAAAGAATTCAAAAAAATTCAAGCATCATACCGATCCAGCTACAAAGAATCTCCAAGTGGTCTTGTCTTCGGAAAAATTCTGGAGTGGCCACAGCATCGTGATAACCATCAGTCAGTCCTGAAGCACAGACAGCAGACAGAACCGACATCGGCTTCTTTGTTGATCGCTAGTTCGGTGTCACCCCTCCCCGCTTGGCCGGCTGAAGGCCCATCCCTGTGTGGAGGTAGGTTTGGATGTAATATCAGTTAACCCCCACCCCTAGATCCCCCCCCCCTTGCATGGGGTGTAGTGTTGTAACAATTTGAGCAGGTCAAGCTACCCCGGCGCGGCGTGTGGGGAACTCACGCTTCCCCGCTCGCCCACGTCTCCGAGCGGGACCGGTTTCTTCAAACCGGTCGAGTAAGTGCTCCACTCTTAGCTCCATTCAGTGCTTGTTCTTTCTAATATTAGTTCATAAACTCCGCTAACCGTGAATGAGAGCCTGATCCTTAAGCTCCTTTGCTATAAGTGATCACCGTGGGAAAAGAGTGGAACCCGTGCCTTGGCACCTCGTCGACTCCCTTGAATTGGGCAGCCATACCCTTGGGGAGACAAACCTTGGCCTTGCTGGCCCTCTACCAGCAAGGGCCCAGCCCACACAACCTCCACTTGGCATTGCCAAGTTACCCCGGGTCTTGGTGAGCATCGGGTGAGCGGTTGCCAATATCGGTCCGTTTGATTGCAAATTGTGCTTGTTCATTTTGGTCCAAGGGTGTGTCACATCACGTTGGTTACGGTAGGAAGAGTCCTGCTTACAAACAGTAAGACATGCTGGGAATCTGCAACACCTTTCTCATCCGTGGAAAGTGCCTTCTCATCCGTGGAAGGGGAGGTTGTGCATGTCTCCATTACAATGGAATCCTTGGAGGACTCTCTCTGGCGGACAGCTCCGGAAGGATTGGTGCCGTTATCACGCCCCCACAAAGTCAATGGGGATTGGAAACATTGAGCTTGGAACATAGATCGGTGAACCGCTGCCGGGCCAACGGTTTAGTGAAGATATCGGCTCGTTGGTCCTTTGTGGAAACATAAGCAACAACCAAGTCCTTAGCGGCGATGCGTTCTTGAACAAAATGGAAATCGTTCTCCACGTGTTTGGTGCGGGCATGGAAGACGGGGTTGGCTGCCAAGTATGTGGCCCCAATGTTGTCACACCAGATGACAGGAGGCGGCGTGTGGAACCCAAGCTATCTTAGGAGGGATAGCAGCCATAGCAACTCGACAGTGGCATTAGCCACGACTTTGTATTCTGCCTCTGTACTAGAGCGAGAGACTGTTAACTATTTCTTAGAGCTCCATGAGATCAGATTCTGCCCAAGGAAGATGGCATAGCCACTTGTGGAACGCCGATCGTGAGGAGAGCCCGCCCAGTCGGCATCGCTAAAGGCATGGAGATGGCAAGATGAATTCTTATGTAGAAATAAGCCATAGGTAGAGGTGCCTTGCAGGTACCGCAGAATGCGTTTAACATGAGCCCAGTCGGCAGAGGTGGGTTGATGCATGCGTTGACACGCCCGGTTTACCGCAAATGTGATATCCGATCGGGTGAGAGTGGCATATTGAAGAGCACCAACGACGTTGCGGTATAGAGGGACGTCATCAAAGGAAGTGACTGGTTGGTCAGTGCCTGCCAATGTGTTGGTCATGGGTGTGGAAATTGGCCGCGCATGAGCCATCCGAGTTCGCTGAAGAATGGCAGAGATGTATTTGGTTTGTGTGAGTAGGTATCCAGAAGACTGTGGTAGCATCTCGATGCCCAAGAAGAAGTGTGCAGATCCAAGGTCGCGCACAGCAAAGGCCTGCGCGAGGGAGGAGATGAGAGCACTGACGCCCCCGGGATCATTGCCGGTTATAAGTATATCATCCACATACACCGGGACGTAGATCCGGGATGGCCCGTGACAACGAAAGAAGAGAGATGTGTCTATCTTGGACCCAGTAAACTATTGTGTAAGGAGCCAAGTGCTGAGGCGTTTGAACCATGCACGTGGGGCCTGGCGTAGACCATAGAGAGAGCGTCGAAGTTGGCAGACATGGTGCGGTAGTTGAGGGTGAGCAAAGCCAGGGGGTTGCTCCATAAACACGGTCTCCTCCAGGTCGACGTGCAAGAAGGCATTGGAGACGTCGATTTGACGAAGAGGCCAACCGGAGCTAACATCAATAGCCAAAAGAAGCATGACTATGGTGATTTTGACAACAGGGATGAATGTGTCAAAGCAGTCCACCCTTGGTTGTTGTAGGTATCCTTTGGCGACAAGCCGTGCTTTGTGTCGTTCGATGGTTCCATCCGCACGGTGTTTGACTTTGAAGACCCACTTGCATTCGAGAACATTCATTCGAGCATCACGTGGGACAAGGTCCCATGTGCCGTTGCGGCTTGTGAGAAGCACGTGGGCTCCATGGGTACTACTGCAAGGAAGGTCTCTGGCGGAGGACTGGAGGATCCAACAGGGGAGATAGGGGCAAGGGGCACTTGGGGGTTAGTGGCATATAATTCACGCAATGAGCGCATGCGATGGGGAGGGCCCGTGGATGAGGAGGGGGACGGGCCGCAGGCTTGTGGCGGCCCCTCATCATAAGGAGGGGAGGTGGGCAGCTCCTGTGAAGCCCGTGGAGAACCAAGAGAGGGGGTACGTGGAGACGTTGGAGCAGTTGTAGGATGAAGCGGCGTGCTTGGAGGCGGCATCGAGCATTGTAGTTGGCTGGTTGGTGTGCAGATGGGGCGGCTGGCACCCATAGGGGTTGGGTAGCAAGATGGCCAGCAGGTGCTGGTCCAAGAATACCTGCCATTCACGGAAGACCTGCGCCTGCAAAAGGAAAGATATCTTCTCGGAAAGCCACGTCACGCGAAATATAGATGTGTCCAGTCAGGGGGTTGAGACAGCGGTACCCCAAATGGTTTGGGCTATAACCAAGGAAAACATAATGCTCAGAACGAGGGCTTAGTTTGGTTCGAGCATAAGGGCGAAGTCAGGGGTAACACTCACACCCAAAGACTCGAAGGAGGTGGTAATCTGGGTGAGTGTGGAAGAGTGTATGATATGGGGTTTACATATGAAGGAGTGGCGTTGGGAGACGATTGATAAGATAGACAGCGGTCATGACCGCCTCATCCCAAAATTGGTGAGGTATAGAGGCATGGAGCATCATAGCCAACGCGGATTCGATGATATGGCAGTGTTTCCATTTTGCTGCGCCATTCTGCTGAGGTGTATAGGGGCAGGAAACCCGGTGTAAGATACCAGCAGAGTCAAGGTGAGGACGAAGAGCTTGGAACTCCCCACCCCAATCGGAATGAAACGCTTTGATCTTCCTACCAAATAAGCATTCCACATGACGTTGAAAGCGTAGAAAGGTAGTATGCACATCAGATTTGAGGCGTAAAGGAAAGAGCCACATGAAGCGACTAAAGTCATCAATGAAGATAACATAATAACGATAACCAGAATGAGATACCACTGGGGCAGGACCCCAAACATCGGAATGTATGAGATCTAAAACTACCGCTGAATGTGAGTCTGATGCATAAAAGGGAAGTCTATGAGACTTAGCTTGCATACAAGCATGACACAGATGAGATGTAGTAGATATAGATGGAAGACCTAAAGTAGAGATAACATGGTTGACAGTCTTCAACACTGGGTGGCCTAAGCGGGCATGCCACACCGGGGTAGAAGATAGTTCGCCAGCAAGTGCAATAGCAGAGGACGCAGAGGATGAGGACGCAACAGATTGGCGCGGTGGCAGAGAGAGACGATAAAGGCCATTATCAAGTTTTCCGCGTGTCAAAACCGTCCCCGAGCGTCGATCCTTCACAAGGCAGAAGGTTGGATGAAATTCAAAAATGACATCATTTTCTTTAGTGAGGCGATGAACAGATAGAAGATTACGGGTCATGGCAGGAACATGCAAGATATTACGTAAGAGAAGAGGGTGAGAAAGGGAGGGAAGTGTTGCATTTCCATGGTTATGGATGCGCAAACCTGTGCCATTGTGATAAGGAGAGGCCGTCAAAAGCTGGCTGTAATTGGGCGTCACGTGATGTGTGGCACCAGAATCTGGGTACCAAGCCGCAGACGGGGTGAGGTGTCCAGAGGCTGCATTAAAGGCATGAATGGGCGGTCCCTGAAGCAAAGGTGATGTCGTCGTCGTCGTCGTGGGATGCTATTGAGTTTGACGGCGAGGGCCACCGACAAAGCGCTGATTGAAGTGCTCGGGGCACTCATGAGCATAGTGGTGGCCAGAGGCCCAACAGATTTGACAGAATGGACTACGTCCTCGTCCGCGGCCCTTGCCGCGTCCACGGCCAGGGCGACTGCCCCCGCGAGTGTTGCCACGGCAAGACTGGTCATCAGAGGGAGAGCCGCGACCAGCTACAGCTGAGTTGGCAGAGGGAAATGCCGCTTCTTCGGACTACTCACAATGCTGCATGAAACTCTCATGGGCAAGAAGCATCGCATGCAAGTCTTCTAGAGTGATATCATGAATGCGGGTGGGGACAGAAGGAATAAAAGTATTGTACGCAAGACTGAGGCCCGCAAGGACTTGCATAACTAAATCTTGCTCACGAACTGGTTCACCAATGATAGCAAGGTTGTCAGCAATACCCTTGACGTTTTGCATGTAATCAGTGATGGAAGAAGAACCTCGACGGAGAGATTGAAGCTGAGTCCGCAATTGGAGAACCCGCGCACCAGAGTGAGATGCTAAGGCATGAGCAATGGATGTCCAGGCTTCTTGGGCGGTCTCACAGTCGGGAACAAGGGTAGCCACTACGTCAGACATAGAAGCCAGCGGCCAAGACGTGACAAGTGCATCGCGTCATTGCCATGCCATGTAGTTGGGGTTGGGGCGGCTGGGAAGACCTGGCTCGTTGATGGTTGCAGATGGACGAGTGTCTGACCCGTCGATGATGCCCAAGTATCCATGAGCGCCAAGTGCAGCAGAGAACTGTCGGCACCAACGAACATAGTTTTCATGAGTTAGCTTGATGGTTAGGAGGGACATCACACCAGGCACAGCAGGGGGGTTTATGAAGAGGGAGAGATCATTCGAAGTTAAGGTGGAGAGGGGAAGATCAGATGCATCATGAGGAGCAGAGAGAGGGCTGGTGGAAGGTGTTTGGGCCATCATAGCAGGGAGATCAGGGCTGTGAAGCAGGAGGCTCTAATACCATGTTGAATCCATAAAACCGCGGTGTTGAGATACACAGGTCCAGGGTCATAAGCACATGAACCACAACTCATTTAACCAATACGAGACCATTGCCCGGGGGACTATGCCCAAATTCCAACACTCCCCCTCACGGTCAAGATGAGCCGTGGACATTAATTGGGTGGAGGTGGCAAGATAAGAAATATATGGAGTTGGGCCAAGACCATGCTCTGATACCATGTAAAAGTGTTAGAGAGAAGGTAGAGAGAGAGAGGAAGAAAGGGCTCTCTTTTCTATATTATATTCTGAGGCCCTTCTCGTGTACTGTTTATATAGATGTATGTTGTTTACAAGTGGAAAGTAACAGGGCTGTACAGAATTGGCAGGGCTGCTAAGATTAATCTTTGCCCTATTTAGCCTTTGCCCTGTTTAACATTGCTAAGCATAGAAGATCTCACAGGATTGGAGATCTTTGATAGTAAGACATGCTGGGAATCTGCAGCGCCTTTCTCATCCGTGGAAGGTGCCTTCTCATCCATGGAAGGGGAGGTTGTGCATGTCTCCATTACAATGGAATCCTTGGAGGACTCTCTCTGGCGGACAGCTCCGGAAGGATTGGTGCCGTTATCAGAGCTCTCCTTCTCTCTCCAAACCACCACCGCCGGCCACCCTCTTAGCCTCTCTCTCTCTCTCTCTAACTCATGCCCACTCACCTCCTGCGGCCGCCCCCTCTCTCTCTTGCCTTCTTCACACTCATACACACCCACCTTCCGCCTCTTACTCTCTCCCTCTCTCTTCTCGCCATCCCCCTCTCTCTCACGGTCTCCCTCCCCATATTTCTTTCCCTCTCTAACTCTCTCCCTCTCTCCATCTCTCTCTTCTCTCTCTCTACTCCACATACACATACGTGGGTGTTAATACATATATATATATATATATATATATATATATATATATATATATATTATTTATTTTCATGATTAAACTTTTATCCCTACCTATTTCTATTTTTATTATTTCTTTAAGTCCTTTGTACCCCCCTCTACCCTCTATCTTCACATACATCTTGTCTAAATATCTCTCTGAAAAATTAAAAAAACTCTCTCTCTCTCTCTTCTCTCTTACCCGTCTCTTATTCTCTCTCTATCTTTCTCTTCTCTCTACCTCTCTCTACTCCATGCACATATGTGGGACTTTAATATGTACATACACATATATTTTTATTTATTTAAATGACTAAGCTTTTATCCCTACCCCTCGCTATTTTTATTATTTATTTTAAGTCCTTTTTACCCCCCCCCCCTCTATCTTCTATCTTCACATGTATCATCTTGTACAAATATCTCTCTAAAAAACAAAATAAAAAAGGGGCTCTCTTTCTCTCCCATTCACTCGGGGCTCGGGAAGTTCCAAAGGAAGGTTTTGCTGAGATTCAGCGTGTTCGCGCGAATGAGAGAAGGCTACTCCATCCCGCACACTCGTGTCGTGCTCAAGCAGTCGAAGCTCCCCCTTGGAGCTCGCCACTGGCGTCACCGATACACCTTTTCTCAACCCGTCTCTCTTCCTCGTTTAACTCTTGTAGCATCTGCATGCATCATTCATCTTTGATTGTAGTCATCTTCTGAGTGCAACTCTAGCACAAGCGTCCATTCATCATATCATCTGTCTATCCCTTTGCATCCTCAAAAGGGGTTTAAAACAACACCGACCAGGTGTGTTTTGCCCATGAATTCATCATTATTATCACAAGGGACTGATACTTCACTGCTGTTGTTCTAAGCCATTGCTTTATTTTCTTTTGCAAGGGTAACCATCAAAGGAAAGCCTTCTCCTTCGGCCGGCTGAAGGAAGAGGAAGAAGGAACCTGCTGGATCTCCTCTCTCCGAGGCGTCGCACGATCACTTCCCTTCATTTTTGGGGCCTCTAACCCATGGCGATCACACCATCCCAACGCCCGAACTCTTCGGCTTCTTCGTTCCCATAAGAAAAATCGCGGGGAGTCAAATCCCGTGGTGGTTGCACTTTGATTCTTATCCTCACCCGCACGGAGGATCATTCCCCACAGCGGTTTTTCATTTCTAATATCTTATTCCTGTCCTCACCCGCGCGGAGGATCATTCCCCGTGGCGGTTCCCCTCCCTTATTTAATTTCAGTAATTTAATTTCTGTACATTAAGTCCTAACAATTTAATTTCTATACACTAACTCCTAACATTTTACTTTCTATATTCTAACACTAACTTTTTCTTTCTGTATTCTAACATTGACTTTTACTTTCTGTATTCTAACACTGACTTTTACCTTTTGCATTCTAATACTGACTTTTACTTTCTGTACTCTAACATTGACTTTTTTCTGTACTCTAACACTCACTTTTATTTCTGCACTCTAACTCTAACACTTAATTTCTGTACACTAACTCTAACATTTAATTTTTGTACATTAACTCTAACCCTAACACTAACCCAATAAGACCCGTGGCGAGTTACATCCCGCGGTGGTCCTTTTATTTCAGTAATTTACTTTCAGCATTTAATTTTTGCACACTCCCATCCCCAATAAATCCCGCGGAGAGTGTCACCTCTCGCGGCGGTTTAATTCCTATACCCCGCGGAGAATAGGTTCTTGCAGTGGTTTAATTTCTGTCATCTCTATTTCTATCAAATTGTACCATTTCCATTCTGCGTGTTTTCCCGTTCGAACCTGGTAGAGACAATCCTCTCCGGGAGTCTTTCTCCGCATTCTCTTTAAGCGCGCGTGTTTTCTTCCACCGTCTTCACACCGCGTGACGTCCATCCACACCTCTTGGAGATCACGGTGAGACCTCTTTTGCTTTCTTTTTGGTTACCCGTGTGATTTCGGCGCCTGCGTGTGCCCCTCCACTTGGCGCCCACATGTGCCCCTCCACTTGGCACCCACATGTGCCCCTCCCTACTGCGCCCACATGCGCTACAGTTGTGCTCCAAGCAGCACCTTTTATTTTCATCTCTCGTTCACCACGTGCACTCCCCAGTCCCCTATGATTTCCTGAGAGGTTTACGGCATTTCAGAAAGGAGAATCGGCTCTAAGTAGTTCATCATCTTAGTTGATTGTCATGTCAGAGTGTGTTTATGTTGTGGAAATCTTGTCTTGCCTTTCCCTCCGTCATTTATGAAAAAGTGGGCTTCAACCTGAGAACGTGTCTGATGCCCCAAGCCCGTGCTCAGCATCTTCGCCCTTAGCAACTGTCAGTCTTTGTGTGGACGCGTCTTGACAAGTGGACGTGCTCTTTCAAAGGCATCTCCCATTGTGGACATGCTCCTTTGATTCAAAATAAAAAAAAAGGAAAAAAGAAAAAAATTCAATCTTGTTCTGTCCTGTACAATTTCTGTTCTTTTTCATGATGTGAAAAATGGTTAATTCTATTATGTCCCGTATAATTCCTGTTCTTCTTGTTTTGTTTGTGTTTTACATATCTCTGTTATACAGCACCGCATTGCATGCATCTTCCCCTTTATTGTCTATTTCTAGGAATTCACCCTCTCTCGGTGAAGGAAGGACTCTCCGTTCGGGAATTCCTCTCGACGCACTCGGATTTCCTCCATCGGGACCTCCGTAAGTCACCGACAGCGAAGGATTCCCTCTTCGTTTACTAGGCTGGTTGTACCACAGAAGTTCCCCAGAGTTTAGTTACCCATTCATGGTGAGACGAGTGACCTTAGCTGGCACGGCGGTGGCCGAAATTCTAACTAGGGTCCTACCTTTTGTGTGAACTTCTAGTTTGTGAAAACAAAAAAAATAAAAAATAAAAGTAAAAAATAGGACGTAAAGCATCAACTTGTGTGTTAATCTCTGTCATTTGTTTGTTTGTGTATGTTATTACGTTCCGAAAAAGTGTTACGGATGGCTGAATACAATTGCGATGCTTTCGAGGCCGAGGCCTTCAACTATGAGCCCCAAATGCATGACCCAGGTCACAACTCTTATGGAGAGTATAACACGGGCCAGGGCTACTAGGGCGAGCCAGTGGTCAGTGCCATGGACTCTGGTCCGTCTTATGAGTCCTCACATGGAGTACAGGCCACTGCCAGGGGAGCTTCCCCCTCCATTAGTGCTCCCTATGCCTTAGATGTCCTAGCTCATCACATCGACTCCCTTACCCCTCAACAACTTGAAGCCATCCAGGCTGTCATTAAGAGGGGATCTACCTCTCCCTCTCCCCTGGGTCATCCATGTGCCATAGGTGGTCCTCATGCTGCTCCTTTTAAGGACCACATGGGCCAACCACCTCCCTCATTTCAGCATCCCTCACGGCCCAAAAATCTAGCTGTCCCTCATACCCCGGTTCGACCGGGTCATTCCATTGGCAAACCTCACTCCGTTTCTCCTTCACGGCCAGGTGGTCCTCATGCTGCTCCTTTCAAGGACCACATGGGACAACCACCTCCCTCATTTTAGCATCCCTCACGGCCCCAAAATCTTGCTATCCCCCGCACCCCGGTTCGACCGGGTCATTCCATGGGCAAACCTCACTCACATTCTCCTTCACGGCCTCCATGTCAAGCCGCCCCTCCAAGGTTTCAAGACCGACTCTATACTTCACAAGTCACATGTAAGACCCGTGTCTTAAACGGATTCTTAGTGGTTCGGATCTAGATTTTATTCTGTGAATTTAGGCCATTTTTGTGGATTTTTAGGCTATTTTCTGGTAATTAATCGAATTAGTTAAAGTATTTATATGATTGAATTGGGCATATTCACGATTTTGGTTCTTTGGGGGTTAAAATGTAATTTGAGTTAAATTTTCAAAAAAAACATTTTTATAAAAATTTTATCACTCTCTCTCTCCCCCATCGAACTCTCTCTCTCCCTCACTCGTTCTCTCTCTCCTCTCTCCCTCTCACGATCTCTCCTCTCCCTCTCTCTCGGATTCGGTCCAGACGGGCCCCGATCGAGGCACGGGAGGTACCGACGGGACGGGCTCGACGCGAGGATCGCGTGGACGCCAACTTTGTATCGATCTACGGTACGTGGAGGCGTGTGGGGTCGAGAGTAGCCGCGGCGTCCCTACATCCGTTCGGCACCGAATCGCCGTCTTCGTCGCGATCGAGGTAGGGGGATGGACTCCTCACCTCGCTAGGATCATTTTGACGCCACATGCATGCACATGCACGGCCGTTTTCCTCGTTTTCCATGCAAAACCCCATGTTAGCCTATTTATGCTTAATTTCGTGAAATCAATTGTTATAGGCTTCATTTTCAATTTTAATGGCATGTGTAGTTGTAGAATCGTTCTGTGGGCTTGGCAGGTTAGCTTTTCCTTTTTTTTTCGTTCGTTTGGAGCCCTCCGGGCGGATTTCCGACCCGGTGTGGTTGTTGCCCGCCGTGACGCCGATTGTGCGGTCGTCCTTGGACCGTTCATCACATGAGCGGTCGAGACCAAACCATTTATCCCCGGTTGTGCGACCTATAGCAGGACCGTTTAAGCCCTAGTGCGCCTATACTCTAGCCGTTTATCCTTGGGACCATAGGAAGACACATTAGAACGGCCCAACTTAGACCGCCCAAACCCTTTTGAGCGGCCAGACCCTAACCGCCTATCTAGTTGAGCTGCTTAGCCCCAACCGCGTGTCTTAAGTCGGTTCGTAGTAGAGCGGCCGGTGGGGAACCGCTCATCTCCTCGTGCGGTCTATCGCATGACCGTCCATCCTCGAGCGGTCGGGTGTCAACCGCCCAACTCCTGTTGTAATTAGTTGTAGCATATTTAGTTAATTTATGCTGTTATTCGCCATGTCTAAAGTATTTTATAAAATGTGGCATTATTTTGCATCCCGATAGAATTGCTTTCTCTTTCCTTGTGATGGAACCACTAGTCGTAGCCCAGCGACCGAGCGTGTCGTCCCACCCGGGAGAGGTGAAGGGGTGTTCCCAATGAACGGTTTGTAAGCTAGTTACCGTGGGCCCCTGCGGTTACCGTTGCGTCCAACGGGGGGTGGGAGGGGAAACTAGCTAGAGGCCTGGCTCTAGGTAAGAGTCAGTGTGTGCACACATGGTCGGAGACTTGGACTGGCACTGACAAGTGTCGCTCTGACTAGTACTTGGTTTGAACCTGTTACGCCTCTCGCTTGTCGCGTTCCAGACTTGCGAGTTGTCGAGACGCAGTGTAAGTCGTCGGTGGATGCATCTGGTCTTGTCCTTCTAGTGGGTTGTTCCGTCTCTCACTTCACTTGGTTAGCGGTGGTTTATTCTATTTGTAGATTTAGTTCCTGACGCTAATTCCTGTTGTTATTTATTTATTTATTAAATTGTGCATCTGCCTGTTCATTGTTTAAATGCATGCTCTAATTGCTTTTATATTTACCTGCTTGCCTGTTTAGTGTGAGGTAGGGATCCATGTGAGCCCTAATGAGTCTGGCCGTGACTCACCCTTTCCTCTTTCAGGTGAGCCGCCCCAGTCGTCTGCTGGTCCTTCCAGTGGTTGTACCGACCGTCGTTAGAGTGCCAGCTGTTGTCGGTTTGTCTTTTTGTTCTGTTGAGCCGGGGTATGCCCCATGTAGTTGTGCAGTGGACCTCTTTTTATCTGTAAACCTGGACTATTGTATATATTTTACCACTCTGATATTTTAAATTGCTTCCGCACTTATTTACTACTTGCTGTCCTAATTAATATTGCGCGCCTGTGGTCCCAATTTGTTATGCAACTCCTCAGAAAACTCCTTTAACCCTTCAGGGGCCTCATCAGCCTCTTGGGTGGCTTCCCCAGTTCTTGGTATCGGTGTATCGATGTTATCGGTATATCGGTATCCGGAGCTCTGGGTCATCACAGTTGGTATCAGAGCAGTGTTAGGGATTTGTCTTAGGAATTGGAACTCGCGCTGGTCCAGAACAAGTCCACTAAGTCGTCCATTGCTGGCTTAGGATGTTTCTCGTGATTACTAATGGTTTTCCGTTATCGTGTGTTTTCTGGATGCAAGATGTTGCCTCGTGGATGGAAGAAGGCTCGGGCTCCTCGGGAGGAGAGTGGCACTTCCTCTGCCCCAGCTGTGCCAGCTTTTGTCAACCCTGCTCCGCGTGAAGAAGTGCCCGGTGGCCGTGGTAGAGCGTTAAAGGAATTTCTACTGTTCCAACCACCGACTTTCGAGGGTCAATCAGATCCGGAGGCAGCTAGGTTGTGGCTTGATGCCACTGAGTGCGCGTTCCAATCGATGGAGTGCGCGGAGGATGAGAGAGTCATGTTGGCTACTTATCAGCTTCAAGGTACAGCACGCACGTGGTGGACTACAGAGTGGGAGGTTGCCTTCCGTTCCCGTCCGCTTCGGCAAATCACCTGGGCAGAGTTCGTTGCTGCTTTCGAGCGTGCTTACACTCCAGCCTGCCTTAAGTTAGCAAATATGTATCAGTTTCTGGAGCGGACGCAAGGTGACATGACTGTGTTGCAGTACCGAGATAAGTTCATCAAATTGGGCAGGTACGCACCCCATATTTTTGCTGATGAAGCTATAAAGACTCAGCAGTTTCTGCGCGGACTGAAAGCAGAATTGAGCCTGCCGTTGTTCACTACCCGAGTGTCTGAGTTGGATTCGGTGTACCAGGCAGCTGTTGCAGTGGAGATGGAAATGGCTAGGACTCGAGGGCTTTCTCAGGCAAGAATGGTGCAACCGACTGTGTAGTTTCAGCCGACTTACCAGCCGTCTGTCCCAAGAGTTCCTTCTGTCGTTCCTGCTATCAGCGGTGTTTTTTCTTCTTCTGACTCCCATTTCCGGCAATTCAAGAATAAGAAGTCAAAGTGGAAGTTTGAGCATTCAGCGTCTCCCGATTCAAGTCAGCTGTCCGTTCCTTCTATCGACCGCGCCAAGATTTTTCCGGTGGTCAGCAGCGTCCGTGTCCGAGGTGTGGTGGCAGTCATCCAGGCGTGTCGTGTTCTCTACCGATCATCAGTTTTCGCTGTGATCAGCCGGGTCACGTAGTTCGAGACTATCTGTTGAGGCCGAAACCGGTGCAGTTCTCGCAGGTTACCCAGCCGCAGCAGCCCCAGTTTCATCTTCCTCCGCCGCCTCAACCTCAGCTGTCTTATCTGCCTGCTCTAGTTCCTTCCCAGTAGTCTTCTGCAGCCGACCGTCCTCTGAGAGGCATGGTCACTCACATCACTCGTGCAGAAGCTGTGGCAGCTAATCTGGTAGAAGGTACGGTTTCGATTTTCGGTCGTCTAGCTCATGTTCTTTTCGATTCTGGTGCTACTCATTCTTTTGTGTCTGAGGATTTTATTGCTTGCATTGAGGAATCGATGACCGAAGTGTCCTGTGAGTTGCTCGTTGAGTTACCCTTTGGAGATTTCATGTCCACTCAAGTATGCCAGGAAGATTCCCCTATTGTCGTCAGCAATCGGCAGATGCCTGTGAAGCTTTATGCATTGCAATTGGCCGAATATGATGCTATTCTAGGCATGGACAGGCTGGAATTGTATGGTGTCGTGGTTTACTGCAGATACAAACGCGTCTATTTTATGACACGTGGAAAACCAGCCTTCTATTTCCAAGGTATCCATTTCTGTTCCTTTCGTTTGTTTATTCCTACCGTTAGGTGTAATCTTCTTCCAGTTTCCTCCTTGTCCTTCCGTTTAATTTCGGGGACGAAATTCCTTTTAGGGGGGAGGGACTGTAAGACCCGTGTCTTAAATGGATTCTTAATGATTCAGATCTAGATTTTATTCTGTGAATTTAGGCCATTTTTGTGGATTTTTAGGCTATTTTCTGGTAATTAATCGAATTAGTTAAAGTATTTATATGATTGAATTGGGCATATTCACAATTTTGATTCTTTGGGGGTTAAAATGTAATTTGAGTTAAATTTTCAAAAAAAAATATTTTTATAAAAATTTTAGCACACACTCTCTCCCCCATCGAACTATCTCTCTCCCTCACTCGTTCTCTCTCTTCCTCTCTCCCTCTCACGATATCTCCTCTCCCTCTCTCTCGGATTCGGTCCGGACTGGCCCCGATCGAGGCACGGGAGGTACCGACGGGATGGGCTCGACGCGAGGATCGCGTGGACGCCAGCTTTGTCTCGATCCACGGTACGTGGAGGCGTGTGGGGCCGAGAGTAGCCGTGGCGTCCCTTTGTCCGTTCGGCACCGAATCGCCGTCTTCGTCGCGATCGAGGTAGGGGGATGGACTCCTCACCTCGCTAGGATCATTTTGACGCCACATGCACGCACATGCATGACCGTTTTCCTCATTTTTCCTACAAAACCCCATGTAAGCCTATTTATGCTTAATTTTGTGAAATCAATTGTTATAGGCTTCATTTTCAATTTTAATGGCATGTGTAGTTGTAGAATCGTTCTGTGGGCTTGGCAGGTTAGCTTTTCCTTTTTTTTTTGTTCGTTTGTAGCCCTCCGGGCGGATTTTCGACCCGGTGTGGTTGTTGCCCGCCGTGACGCCGTTTATGCGGTCGTCCTTGGACCGTTCATCACATGAGCGGTCGAGACCAAACCATTTATCACATGTTGTACGGCCTATAGCAGGACCGTTTAAGCCCTAGTGCGGCTATACTCTAGCCATTTATCCTTGGGACCATAGGAAGACACATTAGAATGGCCCAACTTAGACCGCCAAAACCCTTTTGAGCGGCCAGACCCTAACCGCCTATCTAGTTGAGCGGCTTAGCCCCAACCACGTTGTTGACACCCGTTTTATACCCAATAAGTCGGGTCATCTCCTTATTTCATTCTATATGATGCTCCGAGTTGTTCATTCCTTCATTGAGTCTCTTGGTTAGTTGAAGCCTATTTCTTGGGTCTTAATTCCTGGATTAAGATGTGGCTCCCGGTGGCATTTCGTTGGATGAATCTTAGCAAACCCTTCACTCTATTTTTGAACCTCAATGCTAATAACGGTCCCAGTCAGGCGCGTTGCTTCCTTCTGACAGATAGAACCTGGACTGTTACTCTTTGAAGAGTCCGAAGGCTTAAGGCCTCGTCCTCAAAGCTTATCCTTTTAATTCAACGTTGATAATAACGGTCTGTCATCCAGCCGTCGTTTCATTCTGACGCCCGATGCCTTGGCCGTCGCTTCCTTGAAGAGTCCAGCTTGTTGGGTCTTCTTCCCGTTGATCTTATCTCTTTGGGATAAGGTTGAAAGTAATGGATGAAGCTTGGTGCGTTACTTCCAAGTGGCGGTCTATCGTGCAGCCGTTACTTCCTTCCGAGAGTCCTGGCAGTTCAGGCCTTTTCTATGCTACTCCGTGGTCGAGATAAGGATTTGGATTGACGTTATCTCTTTCAAATCCGATCCTCAGGACCCTCCGTTTGTTTCTATGGACTCTTGGTGATATTATTTTCAAGGATTTGCTAAGAGTTATCTCTTTATCTTGCTGAATTATCCTCTGCTCGACCTAAGAGTTTGAGGGTCTATAAATAGAACCCTTGACTTCATGGCCAAAAAGGGAGGAGATTTGAATTCACGACGAAGTGCTGTCGAACTCAGGAGCCATCTTCATCCAAGAGGAACTGCTTCCCACATCCATCCATCTCATAATCAAGGGAGTACTTTGGTTTTGTCTTTCAAGTTCATCATTGCATGCTTGAGTCCTTTTTTGGTTTTTCCCCAAACAAAGCATTGTCCCTCCTCTTCCTCCACGTTTTTCACTGTTCTCTAAGCATACAAACATCCTCCCAAACTTTTAAAACACCCAGAGGGGTTAAAAAAACCCAAAACTCCCCGGTAATCCCCTCTCCTTTTGATGTTCTCAAGCTCTTTAATAATTGATGCTATGCTTGTGAAAAGGGCTAATTGAGGTTGTCTTGTCTTGTCTTTCTACTTCTTTGGCAGGTTTACAGGTTCATTAGCACGAGGCCCAAGTCTTCTAGCCGGCTGGAAGAGTTGGAGTTAAAAGAATTCAAGCTTTACTACTGCAGGTTATATGACGGTCTGGAGCAGGCGCGTCACTGTCTTCTGGCGGTCTATCGTGAGGCCGTCGCTTTCAAGCGACGCACGGGGTTCTGGCCGTTACTTCCAAGTTGATCTGCAGGCTTTCCTTGATTTTCTCTCCCGTGGGCGGGTGCTTCATCCACCTATTTCCAAGGTATATTCAGGTCTTTGACTTGTGTTTACTTTGGTGGCGATCACATCTTTTCTTGGTATTGGGCATTAACTGTCTTCTTCATTGACAATCTTTATTTTCCTTGCTTGCTCCACCTTCACGGTGTGTTTTTATTTATTCCTTGCTCCACGCCCCGGCGTGTGTTTTCCTTTTCCTTAGCGTAATTTGATTGAGGTAGCATGCCCATGCTAGAGCTAGCTATGATTGCCTAGGTTCATGTTCACATGTTCACAGGTTTGAGTAGATCTTTGATTGCTTGTTTGTCATCTTGCCATATTACTTTGCAAACCTCAAAAGTAAGATAAAAGATAGGCAAATAAATATCAACAGATAATTTTTTGGCGATCACGGTGGGACAAGCTTGTGCCAATCGTGCTCTTGATTCTTGTTTAAAACCTGCCATCATCTGCTTGTTGAGTTGCCCTTTGTTTCCCCTTTGATTACTGCATATTCTGGTTTTCTGAGTCCTCTGACGGCCCTGTGTCCCCGCGTCACAATCATCTGACGCAGGGGCATTAGGCCGCCGCTTTCGTTCTGCTGTGCGAGCTTTCACGGGCTTTCCGGTTACTTCTGTTAATTTTTGGTTCCCTGGCTCATCTGACGGTCTCATCCCCCTGCGTTATATATTATCTGGCGGTCTGGCCTTCGACCGTTATTGTTCTCTGACGCAGGGTCCTTCGACCGTTATTCTCCTGGCAGGTACGCATCCGAGGTGCATTGATTTCCGTAGTTTTTGCTGTGATTTATTGCTTGGGTGATACTTGACCCTCCTCTTTCTTTGCTCACATCTGCATATCATGGTGTGCACTATTGATTGTTAGATTGTTAGGCTAGACTTTGCATGCACTCCGGTGCACATAGGGTCATTCATCTTTTCATACATTAGATTGCATTTTCCTACCTTGTTGTGAGGACCTCTCGTCTCCATATTCCTTGTGGCCGACTA
Organism: Amorphophallus konjac; assembly: GCA_022559845.1. Lineage (NCBI taxonomy): Eukaryota > Viridiplantae > Streptophyta > Magnoliopsida > Alismatales > Araceae > Amorphophallus > Amorphophallus konjac. The sequence continues at coordinate 214,291,057 of CM040127.1, forward strand.
GGAAATCACAGCAGGGACTTCCATAAGTCCCCGCGAGCCGTGGATTCCCACACGGACGCCGGGCTGGTTGTACCTTTCCCACCCCGTGTCTAGGGTTGCATAAGTGATTGAGTGGTTACACTTAGAGTCAAACCAAGTCCCATATCCATCTCCTATTAGGAACCCATTGTTGAGAATACATATCGATCAATTCACTAAAGTTCCAAAGGAGAAATCATAAGAATCTTGTCGCATCATTCTAAACAACTTGCTTGATTTTTGAGTGTCTTCATCCTTTATCACTTGCATCTTGTCAGAATCACCTAAGTTTGATTGCTTATTGTGTGTTTTGTGTTGGTTGTTTTTGCGTTTTGTCAAGGTTGTCCATTGCATGTGGAGTTGTTTTCGTCCGTCTGAATCGTCTCCTCGAGTCGCTCCCTCCTTCACGTTCTATTCCAATCCCCTCTTCGAATCTACCATGGCATCCTTCAATCCTCCGCGCTCCCAAGAGGACTCTCTTCCTCAAGGGCTCCTTGAGAACCCCCTTAGGGTTGCCACCTTTCCCTCCGGAGAAGAGACTGCCCCTCTCCCGTCCTTCACATCTGTGGGAGGTAGTCAAGGTACCACTTCTCTTTCTACTCCTTCTGCGGGCTCCGTCCTTCACATGATGGCTCAATTGGACCCGACCCAACTTCAAGTCCTATATCAAGCTATGCAAGGGTCCAACGCTTCTCCCTCCGCCGCTGTTCAAGGTCAATCTAATCCTTCCATTATCGGGCCGTCTGTTCAGCCCACTCCGATTGACCTCACCCCGGTCCAACCCCGGACCATCACTTTCGCCGGCCTGGAGATGGGCCAATCTTCCAATTCAGCCCATCAGTCTTTTGATAAAGGGAAATCGCCTATCCCTTCTTTTGTCCAGGTGGATCATCACAATTCTGGTTCGGTGGCTTCACAGCTTCTCATGAACCCTTCTGATTTCTTACACCCTCAGCAAGGGGTGGCCCAAACTCACCCCCATCCGGGTATATCTCAGGCTCAATATCCTTCTTACGGGCCCCCTATTTCCACTGTCTATCCTTCTACTCATGCCTATGGGCCTCCCCTTTCTGCTACAGTCATTCCATCCGCTCTTCAAATACAATCGGCGTCCTTCACTACCCCTGCTCCCTCCCAAGAGCAGGACTTGCTTAACAAGTGGGCCGCCATGCAGCAACAACTCGACTTCCTCCAGAAAAGGGTTGGCCCACAATCCTTGGCCGATATTCCTATTCCGAGCTTCCAGAACATTCGGTTCCCTCCGCAATCAGAGCTCCCCAACTATCGCAAGTACGATGGGAACAGCAATCCCTTTATCCATGTGAGGGATTTTCTATATGAATCGACGCAGTTCCAGTATGATGATCGCCTCATGGCGTACTTGTTCCGCCGATCCTTAGATGGAGTTGCTCTGGAATGGTTTTATTCTCTGCCACTAGAAGAGGCCGAAAGTTTCAAGGTAGTTAAGGACAAATTCATTCAGCGGTTTCAAGACAGGGTCGGGCCAGAATATTCATTTACAGACCTAGTAGCCGAAAAGATGTAACCGGAAGAAGAGTTCGCCACCTATGCAGACAGGTGGAGGCAGATGGCCGCCAGAGTGCCTGGCCATATTCCGGAGGAAGAGAAGGTCAAATTACTGATCTCCAATGCCACGCCGACTTTCCGCAACATCCTGGCAATGAATGATATAGCTAACATGCATCAACTCTACAGCCGGGTGCGCTTCATACAGACTCAATTCAAGGACTCCCCTATCCATTCTCTTTTCAAAAACCAAAAGCCCAAGTACCACAAGAAACCACAAGGGCCGGTTACCAAAGGAGTTCAAACAAACGAGCAAGTACATGCCGTTGCTTTTCCCTTTCAAGCCGCACCCTTCCGCTACAACCAAAACCCCCGCAATCCACAAAACCCCTCTCCACAAAACTTCCAGGCCACTCCATAAAACCCTCCCCCCGCCTTCACCATTCCTCAAAACACCTTCACCATTCCACAACAACCACCGCCACCATCACAATACCATAACGTCCCTCCACCCAACGGCTACAACAACAACAACCCTAATAGCAAGCGCTCGGCTCCCAGGAGAGCCCAGTATCCTCCATTGCCAGAGACACTTACAGATATTTTCTCGGCACTTATGTCAGTAAATGCAATCCAACTTCCTCCGGAACGGCCTGTTTGGAACCCGGCGGTTGATCAGACTAAATATTGCATGTTCCATAGGCAGCCAGGCCATACCATAGAAGGATGTTTTCAGTTCCGGGATCTGGTATATGACCTTCATGAAGGATAGAGAATCGACTAGGTCGAAATGCATAGGGCCATTGTGGAGATTAAAGAGAAGAGAAGGCAGCCGCAGGGGCAGCAAGTGCAGCAGCATCAAGCACCACAGCAGCAGCAGCCACCACAACAGCAGCCGCCACAGCAAGTACAAGACCTAGGCATCCTTCAGAACCCGATGACGAATCATCCACCCGCTCCTCAGCAGCAGCCACCGGCACCAGCACAAGTAAATGTGGTTCAACCACCGGCCCCCAACGCCGGGTGGTCTGTTGATGATGATGGCGCCACACCGCTGTTGACACCCGTTTTATACCCAATAAGTCGGGTCATCTCCTTATTTATTCAATATGGTGCTCCGAGTTGTTCACTCTTCATTGAATTTCTTTTAATCAGTTGAAGCCGGTTTTCTGGGTCTCAATTCCTGGATTAGACCTGGTTCCCGGTGGCACTTCGTTCAAAAGCTTGGCAATCCCTCCATTCTATTTTCTTGAAAATCAATGACAATAACGGTCTGGACTAGGCGCGTCATTTCATAATAACGCATGAAGCCTAGGCCATTACTCTTTGAAGAGTCCCAAGATTTAGGGCCTCGTTGTCCTTTGATAATAACGGTCTACTCCCTAGCCGTTGTTTACTTATGACGCCCTATGCCCTGGCCGTTACTTACTTGCAGAGTCCTATTGTTTAGATCTTCTTCCCGTCGATCTTATCCTTTGGATAAGATTGAATATGACGGTCATGCCTTGGAGCGTTATTTCCAAGTGGCGGTCTATCGTAAGGCCGTTACTTCCTTCAGAGAGTCCTGACAGTTCAGGCCTTTTCTCTGCTACTCCGTGGACGAGATAGGGTTTTGGATTGGCATTATCTCCTTCAATTCTAATCCTCAGGACCTCTCGTTTGTTTCTTTGGACTCTTGTTGATTTTATCCTCAAGGATTTGCTAAGGATTATCCTCCTTTCTTGGCTGATTTATCTTCAACTCGACCTGAGAGTTTGAGGGAGTCTATAAGTAGAACTCTTGATTTCATAACCCAAGAGAGGAAGGTTTGATTCACGACGAAGTGCTGCCAAATTCAGGAGTCATCTACATCCAGGAGGAGCTGCTTCCCACGTCCATCTTCCAAGTCAAGGGAGTATTTTGGGTTTTAGTTTGTCAAGATCATCATCATTGCATGCTCAAGTTTCCCTTGGTTTTATTAATCAAAAGCATTGTCCCTCCTCTTCCTCCACGTTTTCACTATTGCTAAGCATACACATATCCTCCTAAACTTAAAAAACGCCCAGAGGGGTTAAAAACCAACAACTCCCCGGTAATCTCCTCTCCTTTTGATGTTCTCAAGCTTTTTAGGGATTGATGCTATACTTATGTTGAGGGCTAATTGAGGTTGTGTTGTTTTGCTTTCTACATCCTTGGCAGGTTTTACAGGATCACTAGCACGAGGCCCAAGCCTTCTAGCCGGCTGGAAGGGTTGGAGTTCAAAGAGTTCATATCTTTTCACTGCAGGTTATCTGACGGTCAGGTGCAGGAGCGTTATTTCCTTTTGGCGGTCTATCGCACGACCGTTACTTCCAAGCGACGCACAGGGTTTGGACCGTTATTTGCAAGTTGATCTGCAGGCTTTCCTTGGTTTTCTCTCCCGTGGGCGGGTGTTTCATCCACCTATTTCCAAGGTATATTCGAGTCTTTGACTTGTGTTTACTTTGGTGGCGATCACGACTTTCCTTAGTGTTGGGCACTAGCTGTCTTTTTCATCAAATCTATTTATTCTCCTTGATTGTTCCACCCCTAGCGGTGTGTTTATTTATCTTTGCTCCACGCCTCGACGTGTGTTTTCGTTTTTCCCTTAGCGTAATTTGATTGAGATAGCGTGCCCATGCTAGAGTCAGATTTGATTGCCTAGGTTCATGTTCACATGTGCATAGGTTGAGCTAATCTTTGGTAGTTTATTTATCATCTTGCCATATCATTTTTCAAAACCCTCACAATCAACTACTAAAAAAGAAAGAAGATAAGAAGAGATAGGTAAACAAACAATCAACAGATAATTTTTTGGCGATCACGGTGGGACAGCTAGTGCCAATCGTGCTTCTGATTCCTGTTTAAACTTGCCATCATCTGTTTGCTCAGTTGTCTTTTGATCCCTTTGTTTTCCCCCCCTTTCTGGTTTTCTGAAACATACGACGGCCCTGTCTCGGCCCGTTACAGTGGTCTGACGCAGGGACATCTGGCCGTCGCTTATCTTTGTGGTGTGAGCTTTCACGGGTTTTCCTGTTACTTCAGTTTGTTTTTGGTTGCCTGGCTCATACGACGGTCTGGAAGCCCTGCGTTACATTATTTATGGCGGTCTGGTCTCTGACCGTTATTCGGCTCTGACGCAAGGGCCTTCGTCCGTCATTCTCCTGGCAGGTACGCATCCGAGGTGCAGTTATTTCCGCAGTTTTTGGCTGTGATTTATTGCTTGGGTGCTGCTTGATTTCTGCCATAATTCCATTCATATCTTCATATCATTATGTGCACCATTGTTTGCTAGATTCTAGGCTAGACTTTGCATGCACTCCGGTGCACATAGGGTCATCCATCTTTTCATATATTAGACTGCATTTTCCTACCTTGTTGTGAGGACCTCTCGTCTCCATATTCGTTGGGGCCGACTAGGAAATCACAGCAGGGACCTCCATAAGTCCCCGCGAGTCGTGGATTCCCACACGGACGCTGGGCCGGTTGTACCTTCCCCCCTTGTGTCTAGGGTTGCATAAGTGAAGGAGTGGTCACACTTAAAGTCAAGCCAAGTCCATATCCACCTCCTATTAGGAACCCATTTGGAGAGAGCACATATCAATCAATTCACTAAAGTTCCAAAGGAGAAACCATAAAGAAACTTTGTTTGCATCATCTTAAGCAACTTGGTTGGCTTTTGAGTATCTTCATTCCCTATCACTTATATCTTGTTTGAGTCACCTAGGTGCGGTTGCTCATTGTGTGTTTGTTGTGTTTGTTGTTTTGCATTTATCAAGGTTGTCCGTTGCATGTGGAGTTGTTTTCGTTCGTCCGAATCATATCCTCGAATCGCTTCCTCCTTCACGTTCTATTCCAATCCCCTCTTCGAGTCTACCATGGCATCCTGCAATCCTCCTCGCTCCCAAGAAGATTCCCTTCCTCAAGGGCTCCTTGAGAACCCCCCGAGGGTTATTTCTTTCTCCGCTGGAGAGGGGACCGCCCCTCTCTCATCCTCCACTCCCGTAGAAGGTGGTCAGGTCATCCCTTCTTTATCCAGTCCTTCCGCGGGCTCTGTCCTCCATATGATGGCCCAGTTAGATCCGACCCAACTCCAGGTCCTCTATCAGGCCATGCAAGGGTCCAATCCTCCTCCCTCCGCTACCGTCCAGGGGCACTCTAATTCTTCCATTATTAGGCCGTCTGTTCAGCCCACCCCGATTGAGCTCACCCCGGTCCAGCCCCGGACCATCACCTTTGGTGGCATGGAGATGGGTCAATCCTCCAATTCGACCCATCAATCTTTTGATAAGGGGAAATCGCCTATCCCCTCTCTTCCAATGGATTATCACCCCTCTGCTCCGGCGGCCCCACAGGTCCTCGTGGGCCCATCCGATTTCTTGCCCCAACAGCACGGGGTGGCCCAATTTCACTCCAATCCGGGTCTATCTCAGGCCTAGTATTCTTCTTACGGCCCCCCTAATTCCACTAGTTATCCTTCTGCTCCTTCCTATGGGCTCCCGCCCTCGGCAACCGCCATTCCTTCTGCTCACCAGATACAATCAACTCCCTTCACTGCCCCTGCTCCCTCTCGAGAGCAGGATTTGCTTAATAAGTGGGCCGCCATGCAGCAACAGCTTGACTTTCTCCAGAAGAAGGTGGGCCCACAATCCTTGGCTGATATTCCCGTCCCAAGCTTCCAGAACATCCGTTTCCCTCCGCAGTCTGAGCTCCCCAACTACCGTAAGTATGATGGGAACAGCAATCCCTTCATCCATGTGAGGGATTTTCTGTATGAATCGGCGCAGTTCCAATATGATGATCGCCTTATGGCGTACCTATTCCGCCTATCATTGGATGGCGTTGCTCTGGAATGGTTTTATTCTCTGCCCCTAGAAGAGGCCGAGAGCTTCAAAGTGGTCAAGGACAAGTTTATTCAGCGGTTCCAAGACCAGGTCGGCCCGGAATATTCATTCACAGATCTGGTGGTCGAGAAAATGAAGTCGGATGAGGAATTCGCAACTTATGCAGATAGATGGAGGCAGATGGCCGCCAGGGTGCCCGGCCATATTCCAGAGGAAGAAAAAGTTAAACTGCTAATTTCAAATGCTACGCCCACCTTCAAGAACATCCTGGCAATGAACAATATAGCCAATATGCATCAACTGTATAGCCGGGCGCGATTTATACAAACTCAGTTTAAGGACTCCCCTATCCATTCTCTTTTTGAAAACCAAAAGCCCAAGTACCATAAGAAACCACAGGGGCCGGTTATCGAAGGAGTCCAGACAAATGAGCAAGTACAAGCTATTGCTTTTCCCTACCAAGCCGCACCATTCCGCTACAACCAAAGCCCCCGCAATCCGCAAAACTCCGCTCCGCAACACTTTCAAAACACTCCACAAAACCCTCCGCCTACCTTCACCATCCCGCAAAACACCTTCACCGCACCACAACAACCACCACCATCACCGCAATACCATAACGTCCCTCCACCCGGCGGCTACAACAATAATAATCCCAACAGCAAGCGCCCGGCTCCCAGAAGATCCCAGTATCCTCCATTGCCAGAGACACTTACCGACATATTCTCAGCGCTCATGGCAGTAAATGCAATTCAACTTCCTCCAGAAAAGACTGTCTGGAACCCAGCTGTTGATCAAACTAAGTATTGCATGTTCCATCGGCAGCCGGGTCACACTATAGAAGGATGTTTTCACTTCCGAGATCTCGTGTACGACTTACACGAAGGACAGAGAATAGACTGGGCCGAGATGCATAGGGCCATTATGGAGATCAAAGAGAAGAGAAGGCAGCCGCAGGGGCAGCAAGTGCAGCAGCATCCAGCACCGCAGCCGCAGCAGCCGCCACAACAGCAGCCACCGCAGCAAGCACAAGATCTGGGCATCCATCAGAATCCGATGCCAAACCATCAACCCGCTCCTCCGCAGCAGCCGCCAGCACCAGCACAAGTTAATGTAGTCCAACCACCGGCCTCCAACGCTGGGTGGTCATTTGATGATGATGGCGCCGCACCACAGGTCATGGCCTTCCACCACAAACCTTCCTTCATCCTCCCTACCCAACCAACACCCTCTCCACTCATCCCACCATTCACACCCGCTCCGCTCACCAGCCCGTCGTATCCTTCGCCAACCCCCGTCACCGTCATCACACCACCATCCAATCCCGCACCTATCCTTACCCATCCATTCACCCTGCCTTCGCCAGCACCCACATCCATCACCACCCTACCACCCACCAATCCTTCACCTATCATCCGCGCATCCCCCATTAACTTCACCAACCCTCCGCTTTACCAAACTGCCTCCCCCACGCCACCTATTCCACTCATTCGCCCCGCAGGGCCCATCATACTATCCCCCGATGCCGCGGCAAATTGTGCTCTAAGGAGCGGGAAGATGTTCCATCGGAACTACGCCACTACTAGCAATCCCCAGTCTTCCCAACCGGTGGCCGAACAAGAGGAAGCTGAACCGTTACCGGGGACTCAATATGATTTACTGCATCATCTAGATCGGGTACCCACCAAGATATCTGTGCTGGAGTTAATCAAAAGGTCCACTCTCCATCAAGATGCACTGAGGGATTTTTTGCAGAAGGTCATGGTTAGTGAAGACATGGCAGTCGACAGTCTACCAACGGCACTAGCAACTATCTCTAAAGGGCCGGCAATCACATTCTCTGAGACCGAGCTTGCACCTCCGGGGGCCCGGCAAATGCCGCTCTGCATAACAATTACTTTGAACAAAGTCGACGTTGAAGCAGCACTGGTCGACACTGGGGCCTCAATTAATGTCTGCCCCCTCAGCACTCTCCGAGCCTGCAATATATCTGAGGAGTTACTACGGTCTACCCCCACCACTATAGCAGCATACGACAACTCAAGGCGGGCATGTCACGGGGTAGTCACTATTCAGGCTGAGCTCGGGCCTCTTTCCATGGCTGTAGAATTCTATGTACTTGATATCGACCCTATGTTCAAGGCTATCTTGGGTCGTCCCTGGATTGACACACTTGGCGCCGTGCCCTCTACTGCGCACCAATGCATTAAATTCCCTTTTCAAGGGAGGGTCGTCAAAGTTAAAAGTTTATCCACGGTACAGTCAGTGAAGGCCATCTCTGAACAGATTCTTCCTACTCTCTGGCCAAGCAGCCGGCCCGTGCTATCAGTGCTGGACCTAAACTTTCCTTGGGCGTACACCACTCCTAGGCCCGTCACTACCCCGGTCAATATCAAGGCAAAGCCGCAGATTCGAGATTCAAAGGGGTGGAACATTATATTGAAACTGGGCTATCAACCGGGGAGAGGCCTCGGTGCACAGCTGCAAGGGATGACCAAGCCCATACCAAAAGGAAGAAAAATGGGCAGACGAGGTCTCGGTTACAAGGAGACAGCATTATCAATGATGGGTGACTCTGGGCCGCTTACCTGGGATTACCGTCAGCATTTTGTCAGAGGGCCCCCACAGTCGGGCACGTTAGCTGCGAAGCCAGTCCAGTCAGAAACCGACACGGTTTGTCCAGTCGCCAGTCCACCCCCGTTGCCAAGGGGGCTAAGTGACGATGTGATCGACTACAGCTGGGCTCTCCAGGGGCTGTTTTGTGAAAGAGGCAGCCAGAAGCCACAGAAGGATCAGCTCATGCAGTGGAGGCCGAAGAAGCGGCCTGGTAATGGTTCAAAGAAAGAAGGGAGCTCGCTGATTGCCCTTTCTCTATCTCCCTCTCATTTTCAGTGCATGATCCAGCTGAAGGGGTTTGTACCCCGTCCTCCTCCGATTATGATCAATCCATCCTTCAGTGATCCATTCCAGATTCCGATCAATCCTCCTGCTTATGGGCCTCGCTGCCCCATTAATCTGCCTGCTTTCCCCATCCCTCCGTTTTTTAACTCTCAAATCCACGAGATGTGGGGTTCCTCCTCTTGTGATCTTTTCTTCGATTGCATCTTTCCTGAGCTGTTCCCTATGCAGCTCCCGCCTCCTCCGTCGTGCTACGTGGTCTCCACTGATCTCCAAAAAAAAACGTCAAATTTGAAACGGAGATTTCAGTGGAAGATTATGCTATCCTGTCTCCATCCTCCTCCTCCCAGGGGCACGAGTCCCCTGCTCCTTCCCTTCCATTAAGCTTCCTCTCTCCCAGGTCAGAGTTAGGGTCTAGCGAGTCTAGAGAAGTAGAGTCAGTTAGGTCTAAAGAAGTAGGGTCTTGTTCTAGGTCGTTCAACCCTTCCCCTCCTGAGCCACGCTCGCTTGCGCATCCTTCCCGATCTATTCCTGATAGGTTCTTGCAAGATCTAGCTCAGCGGTGTCATGCTCTTTTGAAGTGCCCAGAATTCGTCGCCACGGCAATTGTGATGGAAGATGAAGAGGAAATAGAAGGGGAATGGAGCGACGACGGATTAGGCGTCTATGAGGTTCTGGATGAGAAGGATCCAATAGATGAAGACAGCAACGTAGATGACATTGCCGATTTATATGCACAAGGATTAAAGAGATTCGACCAGCCGTCGACGGCAGTGGAAGAACCTACCAAGGAAATCAACTTGGGAACAGAAGAAGACCCAAGGCCTATCATTATTTCAGCTGATCTCCCTTCACAGGTAGAAGAGGATCTATTTAAGGTTCTAAGGGAGTACAACGATTCTTTCGCCTGGTCTTACGAGGACATGCCAGGTCTTGACCCCTCCTTAGTGGAACATCGACTCGTGCTTAAACCAGGGGCAACACCTGTTAAACAAAGGTCAAGAAGATTTCACCCCCACATGGCCTTGAGGATCAAAGAAGAGGTCGACAAGCTATACAAGGCCAAGTTCGTCAGAGTAGTCTTATATCCCCAGTGGGTGGCGAACATAGTCCCTGTTCTCAAGAAGGATGGAAAAGTGCGCATATGCATTGATTTCAGGGACCTAAACAAAGCATGTCCCAAAGATGATTTCCCGCTACCTCATATAGATGTTCTAGTGGATAACACTGCCGGGTACGAAGCTCTGTCATTTATGGATGGGTACTCGGGCTACAATCAGATCCATCTCGCTCCTGAAGATCAAGAGAAAACTTCCTTCACCACGCCCTGGGGCACGTACTGCTATGTAGTTATGCCTTTTGGATTAAAGAACGCAGGCGCCACCTATCAAAGGGCGATGATGGCTATCTTCCACGACATGATGCACGTCTATATGGAAGCTTATGTGGATGACATTTTGGTGAAGTCAAGATCAAAAGAAGAACACCCCTCTATTTTGGCTAAAGTGCTGCAGAGAGCCAGGGAGTACAAGCTAAAGATGAATCCGAAGAAGTGCGTATTCGGAGTCTCCTCGGGGAAGCTGCTAGGTTTCATAGTGAGCAAACGGGGGATCCAGATTGATCCTAACAAAGCACAGGCCGTCATGGATATGCCTCCGCCGAAGAACATTACGGAACTTCGAGGACTGATTGGTAGATTGTAATTCATTAGAAGATTCATATCCCAGCATTCTCAAAGGTGCCGTCCGTTTTATGAATTGCTCAAGGCAGGGGTCAAGTTCGAATGGAATCAAGATTGTCAAAAGGCCTATGAGGACCTCAAGGAATATCTATCCAATCCCCCGGTTTTGCAACCTCCTGTCCCTGAGAAACCCCTGATCCTATACATCTCGGTCATTGAGGACTCCCTAGGGGCGGTTTTAGCACAAGTGGATGATGAAGGAAAAGAGCGGGATGCGTACTATCTTTCTCGGTTGTTTAATCCAGCTGAATCCAGGTACGCCGCTATGGAGAAGACTTGTGCCGCCTTAGTGTGGGTAGTTCAGAAGCTTAAACATTACTTTCTCGCCCACCCAGTTAGGTTGATCTCTAGAATGGACCCGATCCGTTATCTCTTAGAAAAGCCCGTTCTTTCTAGTAGGTTAGCTCGCTGGCAGAGCTTCCTCTCTCAATTCGATATCACCTTTGTCGTTCAGAAGGCAGTCAAAGGATATGCCATCGCTGAGCATCTTGCACATCTCCCTATTCCTCACACCGACTCTATTCAAGACGATTTCCTTGATGAGCATCTCTCTGTCCTTTCTCAGCATCCCTTCTGGTCTCTGCATTTTGATGGTGCGCTTAACTCACAGGGCCAAGGGATCGGTGCTGTCCTGCTTACTCCTGAGGGAGTAACCATCCCCTTCGCTTATCAACTTCGATTTCCTGCTACCAACAACATCGCTGAGTATGAGGCTCTCCTGGCCGGCTTGAAGCACGCCTATCTCTTAGGCGCGCGTTATTTAAACATCATAGGAGACTCTCAGCTCGTCTTACGGCAAGTTCTGTCCACTTACCGTACCCGTGACCCCAAGCTCAAACCCTACCAAGATTTGGTCACGCTCATCGCTAAGCGATTCCGCAAGCTAATCTATATCCATACTCCCCGTTCTCTGAACATTCTGGCGGATGCATTGGCATCTCTGGCCTCCTCCTTATCCTTCCCTCTCAGTCGTAGTACTGAGACCGTCGTCGTCCAGAGGATGGACGCACCCTCTCTCCAGGATCCTTGGTTCACCAACCTTAGGAAGTCTGCAAAAGTGAGAGCTGAAAAGGAAGATCTTAAGGAGGTATCATTAGCAGAACTAGAGGAAATTTTGGATGAGGAAGAATTACCTTGGTACCATGAAATCGAGTTATTTTGCAAAGAAGGGGCATTCCCAGAAGGGGCAAGAGCTGAGCAGCGCAAAGCAATAAGAAGAGCCGCCGCAAAGTACACTATCATTGCAGGAGAACTATACAGGCGCGCTACTAACGGAATGCTCATGAGATGCCTAGATGATGTGGAAGCTTGGAAAGTAGTAGAAGCAGCACATTCTAGCGAGTGTGGAGGTCATGTCAATGGCCAGTCTCTAGCAAAGAAGATTCTTAGGCAGGGCTACTATTGGCCCACTCTGGAGGAAGATTGCTCCCTCTATGTCCGGAGGTGTCTTAAATGCCAACTCCATGCTGATAAAATCCACTCTCCAGCTTCATCTCTTCATCCTATGACTACTCCTTGGCCATTCTCTATGTGGGCTTTCGACGTCGTCGGCCCACTCGGTGATCCTAATTCTCAGATCAAGCAGAAATACTTCATTCTCACAGCAACTGAGTACTTCACCAAATGGGCCGAAGCCGAGGCGTACGCAGAGATCAAAGCTACAACGGTGTGCCGCTTCATCATGAAGAATATCATCTCGCGGTTCGGAGTGCCAAGCAGCATCATCACCGACAATGGGCCCCAGTTTGTCTCCCTGGAGCTTAAAGACCTCTGTAAGAAATTCAAAATTACATTGCATCATTCATCACCATATTACCCTCAAGGCAACGGTCAAGCCGAAGCCACTAATAAAACTCTTCTTAAAATCATTAAGAAAACATGTGAAGCACACAAATTTTCTGATTGGCCTGAAAGATTGGTGGAAGCTCTGTGGGCTTACCGCACCTCCGTCCGTACTCCTACAGGACAAACTCCCTATTCTCTAACCTACGGGATGGAGGCGGTGCTCCCATATGAGATCTTAATCCCTTCACTCAGAGTACAGCTCGATAAGGAACTTAATCTCGATGAACGTCGAGAGGCGTTGCTGATCCAACTGGAACTCCTAGATGAGAAGAGGATGAATGCGGCCGATCACGTATCTGTTTATCAAAAGAGAGTTTCGCGTTATTTTCAAAAGAAGGTAATTGAACGAAAATTTTGCAAGGGTGAAATGGTTTTGAAACGCAAATTCATTCGGTCTGCAGGTCCTAGGTCTAAATTGCAACCTAACTGGGAAGGACCGTTTGTAATAAAAGAAGCTTATTCAGGGAATGCTTATCGTCTAATCAACGCGGAAGGTGAGGAGCTCTCTCACCCGTGGAATGGGTTGTATCTTAAGCGTTTCTTTCCTTAAAAATCTAAACCATGTACTTTTCCGGCAATAAGAAATGCCTCCCTATCTTCAAGAGAGAGTCTTGAGTAAGGCAAACACACACTACACGACGCCCCTGGTCGGGTTCCTTGCTTAAAAAGACACCGTTTTTCCTCGGCCATGCTTTGGGGGAAAGACAAAGTCCCTGTACGTTTCATTCTTCGGCTGCATCCAGGGGCAAGGAGTAAATAAGAAGGAGACAACCGATCCAAACTCCCTAACGAGAAGAGGTCTCAAATAGGGGCAAGTCCGTTATGACCTGACTCCACAAGAAAGTAAAGAAAAGAAAAGCAAAGGAGTGCTCTTTACCATGAAATCAAAAAAACATCATCTCAAGGTCTGTGAATGAATTCTCAAAAGCTCCAAAAGAAACGAAATTAGGCATGACAAGAGTGGCAGTACAGTTCCCCGCGGGACGTTATGAGCCCGGTCGCATGCATACCTAAGTGGATAAAGGTTCGATGACGGACATAAAAAAGCCCCGGCACAACAGACCAAATCTCTAATAAGGTTGTACGGTGAGGGAATCAAGTTCTAAAAACTTCCATATCTGGCCTAAGCTTACCCCCATATTCCTTTTTCTTTTTAGGACTGAGACGAGTACCCTAGGTATGGCTTTGGTAAAAATACCGTCACGATGATCAGGTCTCGGCCAGGGGTTGTCACACTATTTGCACGCCGGTCTCGAGACTCAAGCTAAAAACAAGGGAGGTCTCGTGTTGCTAGAAAGGCACTGGTGTTTCAAAATCCAAAAACATCAAATATGTTTCAAAATCCAAAAACATCAAATATGTTTCAAAATCTAAAAACAATCAAATATTTTCAAAATCCAAAAAACATCAAATATTTCAAAAAAAATCCAAACAAATCAAATCTTTTCAAAAGCGTTCAATACTTCCATCATCTGCATAACATGCATCGCATTTTCATTATATTTTCACCTATTTAATAAGGCTCCACCCCTTGACCAAATATCAAGAAACGGTCATTATCTAACTTGCTTCGAAGCAAGGGGTTGAGTCTAAGAACGGATCTAACTTGTTCCATGTCTAAGTGTGTGCAGAGTACAGGGGCAAGCCCAAAGGTAAAAGCTCACAAACTATGCAGGTTCAGGTGTGTAACGCGCCAGCATCAGACCGTTAAAGTCATGTAACGGGCCCATCTCGGACCGTCACTTCCTTCAGGCGTGGGCCTTCTTCCTTTCAATTAAACCATCATCATGACGGTCTGGGAACATACCGTTACTTTGAAATAACGGCCCAAGATCCATCCGTCACCTCCTTCAGAGATTGAGTTCCTGTTACTTCCCTTATGACGGCCTACTTCAGACCGTCGTTTCCAAATAACGCCCCAGAGTACATCCGTTACTCCCCCCAGAAACTCTGATTATTCACATCAATCTAATCTTCCAAAGCATACAACTCAAGTTCTTTCAATTGAGGCACTCTCATCTCATTCAAGCAAGCTTAATAAAATGTAATTCATGATAAACCAAGTTCTGAGTGGCAATCTCATAACATCTTTCATAAACAAAGGAAAATCAAAGTACATTCAACTTCTTATCCGCAAGAGGGCGGATTCTTCTCAACTCTTTCAAGTAATCTCGGCGTGTTTCGTCATTTTCTTCAACTTCTGCCTGCCACGGGCGCACCTTGCTGATCTCCCACATGGTCAGCGCGTTCCGGATCGCTCTTTCATCTTCCTCGGTCCCCATCTTCCTAGGTAGGAGGGGAGGGTAGTGCGATAGTGCAGAAACACTGATTCGAGGTAATCCGATCTGAAGGTGGCATCGGTGCGGGTTGTAGATCGCCATGGTAGTGTTTCCAACCAGCTGGAGGTCCAAGCCTTGACGCCGCGGTATTTTAAGAAGAATGCTTCGAAGAATGCTTGGTCGCATGATGAACCTTTCAAGAGGCAAAGCATTGAAGAAGAGGCGCCATTCATCACGCGTTTTCTTATCCGCCGTCCTGCATTCAACATGAGAAGAATATCCAAAAGCCCCTCCAATGAAGAAGAGGGGGTGGCTCCCAAAGATCCGGCTCGCCGAAGTTATATCTTCCTTGGGAAGGAATTTGATTCTCACTCCTATCCAACACTCAAGGAGTATCATGGAACCGAACAAAGGCCCTCCAAGGCAAGCCGAGCTTAGTCCTTCATAGAGGTATGAGAGGACCGCTTGAGAAATAGACATACCCCGCCACAGTCCGCTAATAATGCTAAGATTTTGGATATCTAAGAGGTGGTCGGTTGTGGAGAAAAGGAAGACCCCGCACAAGCAAACCGCTGCCGCCTTGGCTATTGCTTCGTGTCTCTCCCACTTGTTTTTACAGTGAGACACTATCCATTGTGCCATAGGGATCAAGTGAATGTGGCGCGGGCTGATCATGGTCCGCACGTCCTTTGGGTTATGAATGAAGTCGCTTAAGATCAAGGACGGATCAATAGGTTCTATTGTATAGCAAACCCGATCCTCATCCCCCACCTTAGTCTTAGGAAGGGATAGGTAGGTCTCTACCTCCTCCAATAGGACGGTTGCTTCAAAGGAAGGGAAGATGAAGGTATGAGTTTGTGGATGCCATAGTTCCACAAGGGCTGAAAGGCATGGCCAGTCTAAAGACAATTTCTGAAAGTTTTTGCCTAGAACCAAGAGGGGTTGGAGGTGCCACGCTTTGAGGATTGATACCACCTCTAAAGAGAGTGCCTTTACCATGGGAGCCACCCACTTCAGGTTGGAGTAACACCTTGGGCCAGGAAGAGGCTTGAAGAAGAAAAGAAGAAGGAAGGTTATGAAGAAAATTAAAGTGCAGCAAAAAAAATCTGAACTTTGGATGAAGTCATGCAAGCTTACCACCCTTTGGACATTAGAGCTTAGATGCTTGGGGATTGAGGTTAGCCGTTGGAGCTCTCCATGTTCCTTCGTTGCAGCTTTAGGGCCGGTGTGGGCTTTCTCCTCCATAGCCATCACCTCGAAGCTCCTCTTCATCATGTTTTCTGCCCTTTAGAGAGGGCTCTTCAAACCCTAGAACAGAGGTTTTAGCAAAACTGCGATTTTGATTAAGGTTTTAAGTTGCCAAGGCTTGTATTTAACGTTGGAAGGGTAAGACCCGGGCTAGAAGGCTTTATCTTCAATTAGGATAAGTCCTAGCGGTGATTTAAGTGGCTAAACCTCGGGTTTTAGTTATCTCGGCTCAATCCGATTCGGATTGCGACCCAGACTCTAACGGTCCATCGCATGGCCGTCACTCCACTCTAACGCGCCATCACTCGACCGTCGCATTCTCTGTGGGTTTCAGTTCCCCGGATCATGTTCTGTGGAGAGTAACGGCCGTAGGGTCTACCGTCGCTTTCTGTAACGCTCTATCCCTGAGCCGTCACATTCTCAGCCACTTGGTTCTTTCTCTTCTGGGCTAAAACGCTTCCTAACGGTCTTACTTCTGACCGTCTCTTGATTCTGACGCATCCCCTTCGGACCGTCACATTTTCCTGCTAGTTGCCCTGCCCAACTAACGTTATGCCATGATCAACGGTCTGAGCCTTGGCCGTTATCTGTCTCTGACGCACCATCCATTGGCCGTCGTTTATCCTGAAGCCCCATAGCCCGTGTGGGCCTCTGATGATTAACGGTCTCTCATCAGAGCGTCGCTTGATTATGACGGTCAGATCTTGGACCGTCACTTTCTCTGCTGCTGGGTTCAAGCTATTCCTTTAATCCTTGACTAGACCTGGCGGTCTTTCACATTTATACACCTCATCTTCTTCCCATTTTCATACATACATTCCGGCATACATCTCATTCATTCATCCACATTTCATCCATCCTGTACATCTCATTCATCCATTGACGCTCGCATCAAATTAAAACAGAAAAATGAAAAAGATAATTTCATTCCATTTTTAACCAAAGATTCTATACAAATAAAAAGAAAACATAAGAAAAGGCATCATTCGGCCGGCTTATCCGCTGGGCCACCCTCATCCTCCCCATCCTCTGGTCTCCTCGGAGGTGGCGGTGCTATGGAAGCACTCTCCTCCTGCTGTCCTCTCTCCGCCCTCTCATTTCTCTGTTGGCCGGCGGAACTAACTAGGAAATCCCCAACCGAGCCACTAGGGGCAGCACTCCTATGAGCCCCGCTCCGGGAAGAACTCTGCTCTGGTGCCCGGCCTAGCATCCGGACCGTCTGCTCCATGGTCTGCAGCCTGATCTTCAGTGTGAAGATCTGGCGTCGCGTCTCCCGTGCCTCGGTTCGATAGCGATCAAGATCTGCGGTCCCAAGGCGAAGGTCCTTCACCTCGGCCTGCGCCCGTGGTAAATCTGCCCGAAGTCGCTCCATCTCCACGTCGTCCGCATGACGAGGGGTCTCCGCTCTCAGTCGGGCTATCTCTGCCCGCACGAGCTCCGTCTCTGCTCGAGCTCGATCAGTCTCGGCCCGGCTCCTATCTCCCTCTGCCCCTGCCTCTGCCGCCACGCGAGGGCGCACCTGGTCAATCACCCTGCCCAGATGCTCTTCCGGCAACTCTCCTACGGTGATTGCCGCTCCCCTCAATCCCAAACTTTCCTGCAGCACCGATCTCGCGAGCTGGGAAGAGGACTGACCCGGCCTGATCAGGTCCAACCCCAGCAGTTGCTGCGCTATCTCCCGGTAGTCCCCGTATGTCCATCTTGTCACTGCGGAGCCGTGGACTCTTAATCCTGTAATCCTCGCTATGTCTTCCAATGTGGGGATCATGTGGCCCCACGGGAAGATGAAAGCACGGCTGATCGGGTCCCATCTCTCATGAAGTGCGTATAGCAGTGGCGTATCCATCCGGATCACCTCGATGCTGAGCACCTCGGCGAATCCCATCTCGGCAAGTCTCTCCCTCTGGTAGTCGGGTAGTGCCTGGTACACCGCCCGGATCTGAAGCCAGGAGATCCGTGATCTCCTCTTTCCCTGCATTGCATATTAGATCATTAGTTAGTCCATTTTGCATCATATAATCATGGCATAAACATTCATAATTGAAAACAAAACAAAAATTAAAAATTGAAAACCCTAGAAAATAGTTTGAATCCCTGGCAGAAGTAACGGCCCTGTGTTAGGGCATTACTTGTTTCTGGCGCACCCAGGATGGAGCGTCAGGGTAGTGACGGTCGCTGGCAGGACCGTCACTTCGTCTGCTGGTTGGGATTTTTTTCCTTGCATTCTTGTGGTTTCCCACTTTGGCCAAAAGGGCCTACAATGACTCCTAGTGGGTTTGTAGACCCATTTCTACCCTCATTCCCCACATGCACACATGAATTAAGAACATAAAAAATCAAAATTTGAAAATTAGGGCGGAGGGCCTACCTCGTGGTCCATGGCTCTCTTCTTCTTCTTCTGTGGTTCCTTGGGCTCCTCTGCACCCAAGGGAACTTCCCCCTCGTCCCCCGTAGTCGTGGGAACTTCTTCTTCTTCCGTTTGATCTCCCCTCGTCGGTTGTTCCGCTTCCGCCGGCGGGATCACCTCCCGTTCGATCCGGCGGCGAAGCCGCCGTATAGCCATCTTCTTTCCTCTCCCTCTCTTCTGAGGTGGTGGCTGCGGTGCCTCGTCGCCGGCCATTGGAAGGTGGAGGTGGAGATCGCCGGTGGGTTTTTCTGGTTTGGTGTTTTGGGGGGTTGAGTGTATGGAATGAGACCGAAGCCGTTCGGTTTGTTTTTTTTGAAAACTCAGGAGAAGCGACGGGCTATCGTTAGACCGTCACATCGTCTTGACGCTCCCCTCTAAGGCCGTCATTTGTGACTGACTGTTTTATTGAAGAATTTGAACCGACTTGGTGTTGACGGACTAGGCTTAATCCGTCATTTTCATGTGACGCTCCTGAGTCAGGCCGTTATATGCTTGCAAGTTTCTTGATGAATGAATGGTCCAATTAATACTTGAATATTCCTATTGTCTATCGTGTTGTTCCTTATGGGTACTTTTTGCACAGACAATGGTTATGCCTAAACTCTTATTTTGATGGATTATTGTTGGAACTATGAACAAAAGGCACGCTTCGCCGTCCGTCAAGCAGGTAAGTCAGGTATTGTATCTCGTTCCCTTATCCCTTAATGCATTACTATATGTTATCTATGATGTATTACCTCGAGAACCGGCTGGTCATTCAGGTGTCCTGGGATCTGATGTTCCCCTTAAACAAAAATGATGATGATCTAAGTTCACATGAATAATCGTTGGACAGGCCGTTAGGTTGGAAAAGTTGGGGATGATGGTTCTATCTTGCACGCCGTGGTTGCAGATAGTGTCTTGACTCTGGTTTCTCCAATCTAGCAATATTATTCTCGAGTATTTGATATTTTATCTTTCTTTGCATTTGCTTTGAAGATTTGTTTTTCTTTAGCCCAACATGCATCATACGCATTCTTTGAGCATTCATGAGCTTCATTTGGTCAAGAGGTCTCATTGATGGTGAACAGCTGTGTTCTTGATCCCGGATAAGGAGAATTATTCCACTCTGAATTTGAAGGTTTCCTTCGATTTGCTCGCTTGATCTGGTTGACTGAAGATTCCTGTCTGGAGTTTAGTCTCTTTCCTTTCCGTTGCCTCCGGCGGCCAGCCGTGTTTCCTTTCCTTAGTTAATTAAATCCTCCAGACTTGCGTCCTTTGGTTAGCTATTTCCTTGTGATCAGTTTTGAAGTTTTTCCAGAAAATTCTTATCGCTTGTTGGTGAAAAACAGGTGTCGTTTACCTTAACGCCCTCTTTTTGATCCACTCCGTTTCATTTCCGCGTCATCTCCATGTTCCATTTCACTTTCGCTTCACTTCCGCTCGTTCCCCTGCAAAGAGGACGTTAAGGAGGGGCATCTGTTGACACCCGTTTTATACCCAATAAGTCGGGTCATCTCCTTATTTATTCAATATGGTGCTCCGAGTTGTTCACTCTTCATTGAATTTCTTTTAATCAGTTGAAGCCTGTTTTCTGGGTCTCAATTCCTGGATTAGACCTGGTTCCTGGTGGCACTTCGTTCAAAAGCTTGGCAATCCCTCCATTCTATTTTCTTGAAAATCAATGACAATAACGGTCTGGACTAGGCGCGTCATTTCATAATAACGCATGAAGCCTAGGCCGTTACTCTTTAAAGAGTCCCAAGATTTAGGGCCTCGTTGTCCTTTGATAATAACGGTCTACTCCCTAGCTGTTGTTTACTTATGACGCCCTATGCCCTGGCCGTTACTTACTTGCAGAGTCCTATTGTTTAGATCTTCTTCCCATCGATCTTATCCTTTGGATAAGATTGAATATGACGGTCATGCCTTGGAGCGTTATTTCCAAGTGGCGGTCTATCGTAAGGCCGTTACTTCCTTCAGAGAGTCCTGACAGTTCAGGCCTTTTCTCTGCTACTCCGTGGACGAGATAGGGTTTTGGATTGGCATTATCTCCTTCAATTCTAATCCTCAGGACCTCTCGTTTGTTTCTTTGGACTCTTGTTGATTTTATCCTCAAGGATTTGCTAAGGATTATCCTCCTTTCTTGGCTGATTTATCTTCAACTCGACCTGAGAGTTTGAGGGAGTCTATAAGTAGAACTCTTGATTTCATAACCCAAGAGAGGAAGGTTTGATTCACGACGAAGTGCTGCCAAATTCAGGAGTCATCTACATCCAGGAGGAGCTGCTTCCCACGTCCATCTTCTAAGTCAAGGGAGTATTTTGGGTTTTAGTTTGTCAAGATCATCATCATTGCATGCTCAAGTTTCCCTTGGTTTTATTAATCAAAAGCATTGTCCCTCCTCTTCCTCCACGTTTTCACTGTTGCTAAGCATACACATATCCTCCTAAACTTAAAAAACGCCCAGAGGGGTTAAAACCCAACAACTCCCCGGTAATCCCCTCTCCTTTTGATGTTCTCAAGCTTTTTAGGGATTGATGCTATACTTATGTTGAGGGCTAATTGAGGTTGTGTTGTTTTGCTTTCTACATCCTTGGCAGGTTTTACAGGATCACTAGCACGAGGCCCAAGCCTTCTAGCCGGCTGGAAGGGTTGGAGTTCAAAGAGTTCATATCTTTTCACTGCAGGTTATCTGACGGTCAGGTGCAGGAGCGTTATTTCCTTTTGGCGGTCTATCGCACGACCGTTACTTCCAAGCGACGCACAGGGTTTGCACCGTTATTTGCAAGTTGATCTGCAGGCTTTCCTTGGTTTTCTCTCCCGTGGGCGGGTGTTTCATCCACCTATTTCCAAGGTATATTCGAGTCTTTGACTTGTGTTTACTTTGGTGGCGATCACGACTTTCCTTAGTGTTGGG
The DNA here is from genome assembly GCA_022559845.1 of Amorphophallus konjac. Classification (NCBI taxonomy): domain Eukaryota; kingdom Viridiplantae; phylum Streptophyta; class Magnoliopsida; order Alismatales; family Araceae; genus Amorphophallus; species Amorphophallus konjac. Next base: position 214,312,760 of record CM040127.1, read on the forward strand.
CACTAGCTGTCTTTTTCATCAAATCTATTTATTCTCCTTGATTGTTCCACCCCTAGCGGTGTGTTTATTTATCTTTGCTCCACACCCCGGCGTGTGTTTTCGTTTTTCCCTTAGCGTAATTTGATTGAGATAGCGTGCCCATGCTAGAGTCAGATTTGATTGCCTAGGTTCATGTTCACATGTGCATAGGTTGAGCTGATCTTTGGTAGTTTATTTATCATCTTGCCATATCATTTTTCAAAACCCTCACAATCAACTACTAAAAAAGAAAGAAGATAAGAAGAGATAGATAAACAAACAATCAACAACCGCAAGTAATGGCCCTCCACCACAACCTCCGCAACCATTCCTTCATCCTCCCTACACAACCGACACCCTCTCTGCTCGTCTTACCATCCACACCCGCTCCAGCAAACCCTCTACCGCTCTCCATCCCATCATACCCTCCAACACTTACTCCCCTCACCATCATCACACCACCACCTAATCCTTCGCCCACTCTCAAACATCCACTAGCCTTCCCTCCACCCGCATCGACATCCATCACCGCCGTGCTTTCCACCAATCCCTCACCTATCATCCGCTAACCCCCCATTAACCTCACCAACCCTACGCTCCACCAAATCACCTCCCCCGCACCACCTGTCCCACTCATCCACCCTACAGGGCCCATCATACTATCTTCGGAGGCTGCGGCAAACTGTGCCTTAAGGAGCGGGAAGATGTTCCATCGGAATTACGTTACTACTTCAAATCCCCAGTCCACCCAGCCAACGGCCGAACAAGAAGAAGCTGAACCCCTGCCGGGTACTCAATATGACTTGTTACATCATCTGGATCGAGTACCCGCTAAGATATCCGTGCTGGAGCTAATCAAAAGGTCTACCCTTCATCAAGATGCACTGAGGGATTTCCTTCAGAAGGTGATGGTTAGTGAAGACATGGCAGTCGACAGCTTACCAACGGCACTAGCAACTATTTCCAAAGGGCCAGCAATTACATTCTCAGAAACTGAGCTTGCACCTCCGGGGGCTCGGCAAATGCCGCTCTGCATAACAATTACCCTGAACAAAGTCGACATTGAAGCAGCACTGGTTGACACGGGGGCCTCAATTAATGTTTGCCCACTTAGCACCCTCCAAGCATGCAACATATCTGAAGAGTTACTACGGCCTACTCCCACCACTATAGCAGCATATGACAACTCAAGGCGAGCATGTCACGGGATAATCACCATTCAGGCAGAGCTCGGGCCCCTTGCTATGGCCGTGGAATTCTATGTTCTCGATATCGACCCTATGTTCAAGGCTATCTTGGGTCGTCCCTGGATTGACACGCTTGGCGCCATACCCTCCACCGCACATCAGTGCGTTAAATTCCCCTTCCAAGGGAGGGTCGTCAAAGTCAAGAGCTTGTCCACGGTGCAGACAGTCAAGGCCATCTCAGATCAAGTTCTTCCCACACTCTGGCCTAGCAGCCGACCCGTTTTGTCAGTGCTTGATTTGAACTTTCCTTGGGCTTACACATCTCCCAAGCCCATCACTATTCCAGTTAATGTCAAAGTGAAGCAACATATCCGAGATTCAAAGGGGTGGAATATTATATTGAAACTGGGCTATCAACCGGGGAGAGGCCTCGGTGCGCAACTGCAAGGGATGACTAAGCCTATACCCAAGGGAAGAAAAATGGGTAGGAGAGGCCTCGGTTACAAGGAGACAGCATTATCAATGATGAATGATTCTGGGCCACTCACCTGGGATTATCGTCAGCACTTTGTCAGAGGGCCTCTCCAGCCCGGCACATTAGCTCCAAAGCCGGTTCAGCCAAAAATGGATATAGTTTGTCCGATTGCCAGTCCGCCTTCCTTGCCAGGAGGGTCAGATGATGACATGCTCGACTACAGTCAGGCCTTGCAGAGGCTCTTTTATGAGGAGGAGCGCCAGAAGCAACGGAGGCTCGGCTCGTGCAGTGGAGGCCGAAGAAGCAGCCCGCGGTTAAATTGCAGGAGGAGGAGAGCTCTCCAGTTATCTTCTCTTGGTCTCCCTCACGCTTCCAATCCATCTTTCAGCAAAGGGGGTTCATACCCCGCCTTCCTCCTATCGTGATAAATCCATTCATCATTGATCCACCGGAGATTCTATTCATTCCGTGTGCTTGCGGGAAGTGCCCGTGCATTGATCTATCCACTCTATTCACTCCTCCTTCTCCCAATGCTCAACTCCACGAGATGTGGTTCTCTTCTTCTGATCCCTTCTTCGATTGCATCTTTCCCGAGCTGTTCCCTATGCAGCTCCCACCTCCTCCGTCTTGCTATGTAGTCTCTACTGATCTCCAGGAAAAAAAAACGTCAAATTTGAAACAGAGATTTCAGTGGAAGATTATGCTATCTTGCCGCCGTTTTCCTCCCAGGGGCACGAGTCCCCTGCGCCTTCCCTTCCACTAGGTCTTCTGTCCCCTAGGTTAGGATTAGGGTCTGTCGAGTCTAGAGGAGTAGAGTCAGTTAGGTCTAGAGAAGTAGGGTCTTGTTCTGGGTCGTCCAACCCTTCCCATTCTAAACCGCGCTCGCTTGCGCATCCGTCCCGATCTATTCCTGATAGGTTCTTGCAAGATATAGCTCAGCGGTGTCATGCTCTTTTGAAGTGTCCGGAATTCGTCGCTATAGCAATCGTGATTGAGGATGAACAGGAAATAGAAGGGGAATGGAGCGACGACGGATTAGGCGTCTATGAGGTTTTAGATGAGAAGGATCCAATAGATGAAGACAGCAACGTAGATGACACTGCCGATTTATATGCACAAGGACTAAAAAGATTCGACCAGTCGTCGACGGCAGTGGATGAACCTACAAAGGAAATCAACTTGGGGACAGAAGAAGACCCAAGGCCCATCATTATTTCAGCTGATCTCCCTTCACAAGTAGAAGAAGATCTAATTAAAGTACTAAGGGAGTATAGCGATTCTTTCGCCTGGTCTTATGAGGACATGCCAGGTCTTGACCCCTCCTTAGTGGAACATCGACTCGTGCTTAAACCAGGGGCAACACCTGTTAAACAAAGGTCAAGAAGATTTCACCCCCACATGGCCTTGAGGATCAAAGAAGAGGTCGACAAGCTATACAAGGCCAAGTTCGTCAGAGTAGTCTTATATCCCCAGTGGGTGGCGAACATAGTCCCTGTTCTCAAGAAGGATGGAAAAGTGCGCATATGCATTGATTTCAGGGACCTAAACAAAGCATGTCCCAAAGATGATTTCCCGCTACCTCATATAGATGTTCTAGTGGATAACACTGCCGGGTATGAAGCTCTGTCGTTTATGGATGGGTACTCGGGCTACAATCAAATCCGTCTAGCTCCGGAAGATCAAGAGAAAACTTCCTTCACCACGCCCTGGGGCAGGTATTGTTATGTGGTTATGCCATTTGGGTTGAAGAACGCAGGTGCCACCTATCAAAGGGCAATGATGGCCATTTTCCACGACATGATGCACATATATTTGGAAGCTTACGTGGATGACATCTTGGTGAAATCAAGAACAAAAGAAGAACACCCCTCTATTCTGGCTAAAGTGCTGCAGAGAGCCAGGGAGTATAAGCTTAAGATGAACCCGAAGAAGTGTGTATTCGGAGTCTCCTCAGGGAAGTTGTTAGGGTTCATAGTGAGCAAACGGGGGATCCAGATTGATCCTAATAAAGCACAGGCCGTCATGGACATGCCTCCGCCAAAGAACATTATGGAACTTCGAGGATTGATTGGTAGACTGCAATTCATTAGAAGATTTATATCTCAACATTCTCAGAGGTGCCGTCCGTTTTATGAATTGCTTAAGGCGGGGGTCAAGTTCGAATCGAATCAAGATTGTCAGAAGGCCTATGAGGACCTCAAAGAGTATCTGTCCAATCCCCCAGTTTTGCAACCTCCTGTCCCTGGGAAACCCCTAATCCTATACATCTCGGTTATTGAGGACTCCCTAGGGGCGGTCTTAGCACAAGTGGATGATGAAGGGAAAGAGCGGGCTGCGTACTACCTCTCTCGACTATTTAATCCAGCTGAATCCAAGTACACCACTATGGAGAAGACTTGTGCCGCCTTAGTGTGGGTAGCTCAGAATCTTAAACATTACTTTCTCGCCCACCCAGTTAGGTTGATCTCTAGAATGGACCCGGTCCGTTATCTCTTAGAAAAACCCGTCCTTTCTAGTAGGTTAGCTTGCTGACAGAGCTTCCTCTCTCAGTTCGACATCACCTTTGTCGTTCAGAAGGCAGTCAAAGGATATGCCATTGCTGAGCATCTTGCACATCTTCCTATTCCTCATACCGATTCCATTCAGGATGATTTCCCTGATGAGCATCTCTCTGTCCTTTCTCATCATCCCTTCTGGTCTCTGCACTTCGACGGTGCACTCAACTCTCAAGGTCAAGGGATCGGGGCTGTCTTGCTTACTCCAGAGGGAGTAACCATCCCCTTCGCTTATCAACTTCGATTTCCTGCTACCAACAACATCGCTGAGTACGAGGCTCTCCTGGCCGGCTTGAAGCACGCCTATCTCCTAGGCGCGCGCTATTTGAACATCATAGGAGACTCTCAGCTCATTCTACGGCAAGTTCTGTCCACTTACCGTACTCGTGACCCCAAGCTCAAACCTTATCAAGATTTGGTCACGCTCATTGCTAAGCGATTCCGTAAGCTGATCTATATCCATACTCCCCGTTCTTTGAACATTCTAGCTGATGCTTTGGCATCTCTTGCTTCATCCTTATCTTTTTCTCTCAGTCGTAGTACTGAGACCATCGTCGTCCAGAGATTGGACGCACCTTCTCTTCAAGATCCCTGGTTCGTCAACCTCAGGAAATCGGTAGAGGCGAGAGTTGAGAAGGAAGATCTCAAGGAAGTTTCATTAACAGAGCTAGAGGAGATTCTGGACGAAGAAGAATTGTCTTGGTATCATAAAATCGAATTGTTTTGCAAAGAAGGGTCATTCCCAGAAGGGGCAAAGGCCGAGCAACGTAAGTCGATAAGAAGAGCCGCCGCAAGGTACACTATCATTGCAGGAGAGCTGTATAGGCGCGCCACTAATGGAATGCTCATGAGATGCTTAGATGATGTAGAAGCTTGGAAGGTGGCTGAAGCGGCCCATTCTAGTGAGTGTGGAGGTCATGTCAATGGCCAGGCTCTAGCAAAGAAGATCCTTAGGCAGGGCTACTATTGGCCCACTCTAGAGGAAGATTGCTCCCTCTATGTCCGGAGGTGTCTTAAATGCCAACTCCATGCTGATAAAATTCACTCTCCAGCTTCGTCCCTCCATCCTATGACTGCTCCTTGGCCATTCTCTATGTGGGCTTTCGACGTCGTCGGCCCACTCGGTGATCCTAATTCTCAGATCAAGCAAAAATCCTTCATCCTCACCGCTACTGAGTACTTCACCAAATGGGCCGAAGTCGAGGCGTACGCGGAGATCAAAGCTACAACGGTGTGCCACTTTATCATGAAGAATATCATCTCGCGGTTCGGAGTGCCAAGCAGCAGCATCACCGACAACGGACCCCTGTTCGTCTCCCAAGAGCTTAAGGACCTATGTAAGAAGTTCAATATTGCACTGCATCATTCATCTCCATATTACCCTCAAGGCAACGGTCAAGCCGAGGCCACTAACAAAACCCTTCTTAAAATCATCAAGAAAACAGGCGAGGCACATAAATTTTTTGATTGGCCTGAAAGATTGGTGGAAGCTCTGTGGGCTTACCGCACCTCCGTCCGCACCCCTACGGGACAAACTCCCTACTCTTTAACTTATGGGATGGAGGCGGTGCTCCCATACGAGATCTTAATCCCTTCCCTTAGAGTGCAGCTCGATAAGGAACTTAATCTCGATGAACGTCGAGAGGCGTTGCTGGTCCAGCTAGAACTCTTAGATGAGAAGAGGATGAACGCGGCCGATTACGTGTCCGTTTATCAAAAGAGGGTTTCGCGTTATTTTCAAAAGAAGGTAATCGAACGAAAATTTTGTAAGGGTGAAATTGTTTTGAAACGTAAATTCATTCGGTCTGCAGGTCCTAGGTCTAAGTTGCAACCTAACTGGGAAGGGCCATTTGTAATAAAAGAAGCTTATCCAGGGAATGCTTATCGTTTAGTAAACGCGGAAGGTGAGGAGCTCTCTCACCCGTGGAATGGGTTGTATCTTAAGCGTTTCTTTCCTTAAAAATCTAAACCATGTGCTTTTCCGGCAATAAGAACTTCCGCCCTATCTTCAAAAAGAGGGTCTCGAGTAAGGCCATCACACACTACACGACGTCCCTGGTCGGGCTCCTTATTTAAAAGACACCGTTTCTCTTTGGCCATGCTTTAGGGAAAAGTCAAAGTCCCTGTCCGCTTCATTCTTCGGCTGAATCCAGAGGCAATGAGTGAATAAGGAGGAGACAACCAATCCAAACTCCCTAACGAGAAGAGGTCTCAAACAGGGGCAAGTCCGTTATGACCTGACGCCACAAGAAAGAAAGGATAAGAAAAGAAAAGGAGTGCTCTTTACCAACAAGATCAAAAGCATCATCTCAAAGTCTGTGAATGAAATTTCAAAAGCTCCAAAGGAAAAAGAAAACTAGGCATGACAAGAGTGGCAGTACAGTTCCCCGCGGGACGTTACGAGCCCGGTCGCATGCATGCCTAAGTGGACAAAGGTTCGATGACAGACATAAAAGCCCCGGCACAACAGACCAAATCTCTAATAGGGTTGTACGGTAAGGGAATCAAGTTCTAAAACTCTACATCTGGCCAAAGCTTACCCCCATGTCC